>VWZD01012190.1:24371-37109 GCA_013396695.1 Sakesphorus luctuosus | reverse complement strand
CATCAAGTCTTTTTCAGATTTTAAATATTTAAGGAATAGCTTTTAGATGAGGGAGTAGGTGTAAAGGTGACAATGTAACTTTCAAGCAGTTACCATTACAACCTTCAAGAAAGCAGTTCTTTAATGTCAGCCACAATAATGCCACAGTCTCATTCCATATGGTTTCATTGGTTAGACCCTTTTTCACATAGGTAAACTAAGCACTGCTTAATTTCTCATTGAAAAGTTTAAATATGCAAAAGGATACCTTTTTTGGATGCTTCAAAACTATCATACAGATTTATCTTTTGAGTGTCATATGTTAATGTGGTGTTTGGCAGAAGAGTTCTGTTTCTGTTGATTGTGTTCACAGCAAATCTGAAGGCTAATTCTTCTGCTCCCATTGGACCAGATTCCACACACTCAAAAATGCCTCCTAGTAATGGGACAAAGACAAAAGAACAAAACAAACCACTGATAAGAAAAATGGACATAAAATAACATCTTTAATCAAACTTTTGGAAAATATTCATCAGCCTGAAATATTTGATAAACCTGATACAGTGTAACTCATTATTTTTGTGTCATTTGAGCCAAACAATAACTAAACCAGCAAAAATTAGAACTTACCTTAAAGAAACCTGTTGGATTTTCCCATACAGTATTTATTTTATTGTTGTGCTTAAAAGAAATGTGGCAATATACACTAACTACATTAATTAAAAGCAAACAAGAGAGGGATGAAGAGTCTTTTTGGGGTTGTAAATCTCTCGCCTCTTACAACCCATTTCTCTTGACAGACTAGAGGTGTTAACTTTTTTATTGCAGCTGGCCCTTTGAATTCCGGATGGAGAACCCTAGGGGCAGATGCTCATATAATATTAATTTAAAAGCACAAGCCCTAACCACTGAGATAAAATGTGACTAATATTTATTTAAACATTAGTCATTTAAAACTGGGAATGAGGCAATGATAGGAAAGGCAGACTCTTAAGAAAAAAATACATATCTAGGGAAATGACGCAAAATTGATTAAGCATAGAACGTATATATAATCTGTAACCAATATTAGCAATATTTCAGAAGCTAAAGCAAAAGAAACTTGGCTAAAACTCAGGTAAAAATAAGCCTAGTACTCTTTAAAACTGAAAAAAATGACCATGTTAATTTGCACAATAATGAGAGGCAACCTACTGCTTTTGAAGTCAATGAAGTGCTCTATTCAGGGAAAGGCATTCTGATAGACAAGATTTTGTACTGCTAAGACACAGAATCTATACATTGCTATTCAAGCTGTGACATATATAGGAGGATACTATTTTGATTTGGGGATAATATTTTAAAAATGTTGTAGAAATCTAAAAAATAATTAATAAATTATAAGTATAGCTATTCAGAAATAATAAAAAGAAATTTCCATAAACATAACTAAAATCAAGATACATTTCATAGGCTTTCCTAAGGCATCTGGAAGGAAGTTATTCAAACTTATCTTAAAACAGTATCACACAAACAGGTGTGAAAAAAATATGTCCTAAGCTAAAATGGACTAACAAAATATTACAGTATATTTATTTTCCTGGAGTTTTAAAATTGGCAGATTTCTTCTGTAACTTCAATGTGTTTGAAGTACAACACAATCTTTCTTCTTTATTCCTGTGTTTTTCATTCTGCTAATTTCTAAATTCTTGAGATAGGGAATTCCATGGCAAAGATGCAGCCACTACTCTCAGCATATGAAAAAAATAAAAATGAAATTTTATTTTGATCTCTCATATCTGGATAATTCCAAAAGTAGGTGATAGTCCATCACACAGTAAGATAATTTTATGAAGATGACAAAGCTTCCATCTCCTGTGAGTGACAAAAGTGTGTTCCCACATGCACCATTCAGTGGTTTCTTCCCTCACTCACTGGTTCTCTGTCCCTGTGATAAATGTACTGCCTGAAAAGCTGGCAGCATATGCTCTGTCTTTTTCAGAGTATATTTCCATTCCTAAGGAAAACAGAGGTAGAATACACTGTTTCTGTGGTTCTATGATTAGAATTTTGCTAGGAGGAAGGAAAACATATCTTCAGATTCCTGCTCTTGAATATTTTCATATTTAACACTAGATAGACACTGAATTAAAAATAAGAACCCCGGAGGAATATAAATGAGACCATATATTTGAGGTTTCCCAGCTGTTTTCTAACCTGTAGGTTGTCAAACTTCCACTAGGTTCCTTCCCTTTCAGTTTTTTGCTACTTCTGCCTCTCTGCTCAAGCAGCAAGGGAGAAACATCCCATAGTTAAATATTTTGGATACTGACAGTTGTAGATTCATCTTCACCTTCACACTAAGAGACTCAAATCAACTGGTTCTCAAAAGTGTACCATGTTCTACTAATATGCAAAATGACTGAAAATGCCAGGCTCCTCAGTTGTGACTACAGCATTTAGCTTTGGCCAACCTCAAGTTGTACATGGGGCACCATTATTTTTAATTGAATGTCTAAAGAGTTTAAATTGAACTCACACAATAAGCAGAGCAGGAGTTTAGATAGACACACGTTTGCATTCTGAATATCAGAACACAACAAAAGCAGATCCTCATTCTCCAGATGGACAGAACTCATAAGTGTGCTTGGAAGTCGATGTATCAGATACCTCCAGGGTGCTCAGCAAAGACATATAAATGAGTTATAGCATTGGCAGGAATGCAAAGTTTTAAACTGTGTTTTTTCTATTGATGCATAAGAAGTAGAAACTTATTTGGTAACTTTAAACTGCCTTGGTCTCACTATTATGTTCCTATATTTTTTGCTGAGTATGCAAATAATAGCAAAGATAAAACAAAATAAACTTTTGTGTATTTTTAAAGTCAATATCATGTAAACCCACTGGCTTAATACTGGGAGACAAGCCGCAAATTACGTTGCATTTTTTATCAAAGGGAAAGGAAAATAACAAAAAGAATTTGCTTTCCAGCTCAAGTATAGTCAATTATAAAGGGATAATGGTATCCAGAAGCTGTTATAGCAGATTGTGTCTTCTTGTTCCCTCCCAAGAAGGCTGTTCTTTACTGCTGTTGTGCTTTATAGTTAGGACAGCCTTATTAATAATCAAATTGAGGAATGCACTGCATGCCTTCAGATAAGCAGACAGAAGAGTCATAAATCTTGCTATTGATATGTGGACAAGCAGCCAAAGCAATGCCTATCTCTGTCTAACAGCTTGAGAAATGCAGGTATTGTGATTTGTCTTATTTTTAACAGAGCTTATAGACCTATGATAGGCAGAAACATCAGTTCTCAAAAACAACCAGCAGCACATCCTAGAGGAAATGGCTGAAATTCCACCACTACCTCAAAACAGGGACAGAAAACTTAAAAGTAATAAAAAATTGTGTATACAAATCTTAGCTTGCTTTAATGGTCTCATACATGACTTCTTTGTTTACAGTGTTAATGATAAGGCGGTTTGTCTCTGCCCTATAATAGGAGAATATGGTATCACCCATCTACAGCTCAAAACAAGCCAGTCAGCTTGATACACATCTTTACAAAAATTACCACACCACTCCATCTGCAAAAGATATTTTTCTGCTCTTAAGTACCTGATTTCACAAATAATGGGATAACATGGAATGTTTCAGCTTGCCATTTCTATTTTACAACACGGTCCACTTTGAAGATCACCATCTTTATATTTTGCATTATCATCTCCGTATAGTGTCTGATAATACCCAGCACTAAGTACGAAACTGCTTAACTACACAAAATCACTAGATAAATCCAAGTGCCAGAACAACTTATTAGGAAATCTCTCCTCCTCTTACTTATAGACAACTTTTGAAACAGTCATGCCATGAAACCTGAGCTATTGTTACCTACATTAAAGCATTCACATTCAAGTAAGATTCAAAAGTATCTGATTAAGACTACAAACAAGCAAATAGCAAATCTGGCTAATACTAAACCAAAGAACTCTTTTGTTTCTAGTATAGTCACAAGTTTCTTTCAGTAGAAAAGATTGCTATTTAATTACAGCTACAGGCTATTCTTCAATCTGTGCCCTCTGAAAAATTAAACTTTTAAACATATAACAGAGAGCAACATTACCTCAGATCATAATCTATCAAATCAGTTGAAATAGAGCTTACAAACTACTTGAAATTATTTAGTCTGAAATAACTGGCTTTTAATAACATTGCAAGTGTAACAATTATATCCACAGAATTAAAACTTCCATGGTTTTCAAACATCAAGATAAACAAAGTAATTAAAATAAAACATTTTTCACATTAACAAAATTATGGAAACAATAACATTAATCATAGTTTTAATTTTAAGTCTGGCTTTCTTACATGAAGATATAAAATTAAGTTTCTTTTCTTTCTAGTATCAAACCAATTTAAGAGAGATCTTGCACATACACACATGTTATAAATAGATATTTTTAACATTATAGGCATATTATCATTATCATGCACCAATCTGCACAAATTAACCAATGGTTATGGAGGCTTTTATTATTACATTATAAAAATTAGCATCAGTCACATATGACATGAACACAACACTATTTTTTTAATGATACAGTAACTTTTTTAATTATCATAATGTAATTCCCTATCTTAAGTAACATGAAAAATATGACTGATAGCCCAGAGAAAATAACATTGCCCAATAACTTTTCTTGCCATAATTTTATTTTGAAAGTATTTAAATATATTCAAGTTTTACTAATGACTTTATATAAAGTTCTATAGGGCTGAAAACATTTTATTTCTTTTTCCTCACCTCAGATCAATACTTTGAATTTAGGATAACTATGGTGCACGGATCTAATCCTGCTGTGACAAATAGGAATCTCTTATTTTGATTATTTCCCATTCAGAAAACATGAACTCTCAGAAAATCTTTCTTTAATGAACTGGAAAATTTGTGAGAAAAGAGTAACTGGTATCTGTGATAAGCAACTTTCCTAACGTGTCTTAAGACAGAATTCAAGAAATTCTGTCAGGTATTATGCTGACATATTCCAATTTTGAAATTGGCCATTTGGTAATCAAAGCAAATGATTTTGCAACAGGGCTACTATGTGAAGAGGAAAGTAACTCAAAAGCATATTATTGAAAGTTCAATGGACAGTAGTATACTATAGATATTTACAGAGATAAAAGTGATGGCTTCCAAGAGTGAAGGAACTACACTTCTCCAAATAGAGGTATAACCAGAAGGCAGTGAAGAGACTCATCCAAAAAAAAAATTGATATCACTGACATGGCAGGTATGGTACTCAGAGCAGGAGTCATAGTAGGTGCTGTGCTACACTGACTGATCAAGGCTGCTGGCTGAAGGCATTTTAGCCCTAATCAAGCATGCTATGCACTGCACTGATAATCCTCTTTCAGATTCTGTTACGGATTTCAAAGGTGTAGAGATGGTTCAAAGCCCTCCTTTAAAGGCTGACAGCTTATGCTTGTGCTTCCTACAAATGCAGGACAAAATTACATCTTAGCCACTTATTTCTGTCTGAAACAGGATTTAAGGAACTGAATCACTTCAATCAAGACTTTAAAATTGAATGAAAAATTTTCTTCTTTATGGCCTTTTCCATAAAGTAATGTAGTTTATAGAATTATATAGACTTAGAATACAACGGTCTGAATCTGGACTATACTCTGTTTTTATTATTCCTTTTCAAATTATATTGAAAGCTTTCTGTATTTCTCAACAGGAAAAGGTTTAAAAGGATCACTTGACAAAGAAAATGCTGTTGCTTTGACTTTGAAGCTGGTTTTGTGTGGATAAGCCACTGTGGAAAAAGACAGTACACTTCAGCAGTATCCTTTATCCATTCTGAGTGCATATAGAGTTTGGAGGAGGAAAGCTGGATACGGGATTTCTGGGGTTTGCTTTCATTGCCACAGATTTCCTGCATGACCTTGGAAAAGAAGCTTTTCTGAAAAATATATATATTTTTAGTACCTCAACACTTCAATAGAGGTACAATTGTTGAAAAATTTAACATGTTTTGAAATGGGATATAATTTCTGTTAAACACATTCATAGAATCAGTGTATGAAGGCATGATCACAAAATCCTACAAATTTTGCACTGTAAAATGTGTGGAACTGTAAGCTTCAGCATCTAAGTTATCTTTTGTTTGAAATTTTAGTGCATTTGCATGATACTGGTAACTTTAGGGTATGCTTTTCCTAAAAGAATTTGAATTATCCACTGATTTAAGACAAATAAAACTCTATATTCCCTGATTGTACATTAAATAAGGGGGTAAATAAGTCACTGTTAAGTTTAAGCTGTTAAGGTTAAAGTAAATATACCAACAGTGTGATTTGCTTTTCCTAAATGTAGAGAAATAAGGAATGATACAAGGAAATAGAAAGCATGGATCTCATTTGAACAAAAATTTGCTTATCTTATAAAAGTGGTGAAAAAGATTTTAAAAGGTAAGTACGTAAAAATGATAAATATTTTCAAAATTGTTTTAAATGTAACTGGGTACATTCTAACATCTTTAAGTCAGATGTGAGAAACAACACACATCAGAATCCTATCTTTCATCAGCACAGTTCCAAACATGCTTTGAAAAGTAATAAATAAAATACAGCTTAAAAAAATCATTACTAGGCTGGAATATGCAGCATACTTATAAAATGTTGCTTCTGATAGCATCTCTATTTATAAGTAGTACTCCTTTCAGTCAGAATATCAATAAAGCATGACTAAAGATGACAGACAAAATAGCAACACCTGAACACTTTCTACCACACTGTTAGAATGCACAATCTGTAAGAATTCTTCCCACTTCAAAGGGTATACATTAGCTTCCTCTGACATTCTAAGCAATTATCACAGAATACACCTTGATAATTTCCATGCAATTACAATATTCACATAATATTTAGTCTCTTGGGATTCACAGTACCAAAATGAAACAAAATAATATGGCCTCAGATTTTACTAAAATGTGATTTTCATTACTTTGCCTAACAAAATATTTTAAATTGTCTTAAAACAACATGTTTGTTTCCTTCCCTTGATTTTTTTCCAAGAGGCAGTTGATACCCAGATAAAGAATTCCTTATTATACATGAAGAAAACTTTTTCACTAAAACTTTTGTAAAAAAATATGCAAACTTAAATGCTTAGATTTTATATAAATAATCCTAAATTAATTCTTGTGAAAGTAAGTCTTACATCTGTATATAGACTACTTAATGGGCAGCTACAATCTCCTAATTTGGCTGCTTATACATTTGATATATACAAGTCACTGATCATTTAATTTCATTCTAGAAAGAGTCAAGATATATTAGAACACTGATAAAACCATTTCCGTAACCTCATGCAGACTATAGATGAATATCAACAATATTACACTAGGCCAGGACTTTTTCTTTCCATCACACTGCATGCTAATTGCCTTTTCTAACACTAGTTTTTGTCTGAAATTACATTTGGGAAGCCAAACTCTACACAAGCAATGAAGAAAATTGCATCCAGGTTTTCAATTGCAGGAAATAAATAGACATTAAGAAAAAGTAATTGTATTTTCAACTTAACTCCTACAATATTGTGCTATTTAACAATAATATGTCTACATCTTGTCCAAGGACTCTCCCTTGTTGCAGGGAAGAAGCTTGCTCTGGTCTCAGCTGAAGGGTCAGACAAAGTGTGTCCACGGGCAGGATGGGCTCGCTAGCCATCTGGCAACCATCCTAAGAGAAGGACAACTCTAAATCCAAACCCGGGCAGATGGAGCTCACTTAGCCCTGTAAGACCATCCATCTAAGAGAACGATACTCTAACCAAACCTACATCCTGAGGTATTCACTGTCACCGTCCAAGCTCACTAGGCCGTGGCCGATGAACCTTAGGAATTGGACCAAGGGTTGGACTTGATGATCTTGGAGGTCTTTTCCAACCCAATCGATTTTATGATTCTATGAAAGGGTGGGGCCAGTTCTGTGCACGCTGTACCTCACCTGTAAAAATCCATTGTGCAGGCTCGAAGGGTTCACTCACATTGCAAAGCCCTGTAGCAGACAGGTGAGGGTTGAAATGGCAGGTGATAGGAAGTGCTGGAAGCCGCAGCCCCAACCCTGCATGCAGGCGGTTCAGGATATTGGTCATTCGAGACTTGACCCTGGAGATGACAGTCTCGTGGGGTTGCATCCTGAACGACCAAGCACCCTTTTCTAAGGACAGCACTGCTTGCTCCACACAGAAAGGAGTCTGGAAAAAGTGGCCTAAACAAAGCTCATCTCCACACCCGGTTGGATAACCGTGGCCAACCAGCATCTTCCACGCGGTCAAACAAAAACAAAGAGATTTCAAAGGCATACACCTGCCTCCAAAGATGTATTCAAATTAACACTCGCATGTTGGAACATCAGAACAATGCTTGATACTATGGATAGTGGACGTCCTGAGTGTCATTCTGTTCTAATTGCCCACAAACTGTCACGACTCAACATCAACATTGCTGCTCTCAGTGAAGTTGGTCTTCACGAGGAAGGTAGCTTCAAAGAACATGGTGCTGGCTGCACACTCTACTGGGTCAGGCAAACCCAAAACCAAAAGACACCTTTCAGGAGTTGGCTTCATGCTTAAAAACTCCATTGCCTCCAAACTTGACAATTTAATGACAGGTCATTCCGATCGTATTATGTCCTTACGCCTCCCACTACACAACAAGCAACATGTTGTTCTTTTTGGTGTATATGCGCCAACTCCCCAAGCTGACCCTGCGGAGAAAGACAAATTCTACACCAACCTACACCACCTCACCCAAAAGGTTCCTGCAGATGATAAGATCATAATCCTTGGTGACTTCAGTGCCAGAGTAGGTAAGAACTCTGAAGCCTGGAAAGGAGTCCTGGGCAAGCATGGCATTGGAAACTGCAATGACAATGGACGCCTCCCACTAGTGTCTCAATGATTACCTTTTGGAATCTTCAAAAACAGAGAAATTAGGTGTTTCTGCTGCTAAACTGTGCAGATTTAACTCTAAAGTTTTAAAAACACATGGATCGAGATTCCTTGAACGTGTCTATTTCATAAATTATAGCAATAGTGAAACATTACATTTTGTAAAGCAACCCTAGATTAATAACAACCTTAGTATGACTTATGCAAACAAGACTAGTAGAAGAAATTTCGACTGGCTTTCCAAAGAAGCGAACAAAGTATACTGTATTAATTCCATAAATAACAGGAAAAATAAATTTAAATTATCTTCTAAATATGACAAAAACATTGTGCAAATCTTGCCAAGGATTCATATTTCTGAAGTAATTTAATGAATGTGATAAATACCAATCAAATAAATGCTAATTTATATGAAAATTAAGTGCTTCAGAAACTAATAATTAATGGCAGACTCCTGCAAAGATTCCTGTGTGATCTTGAAGGAAACAAGCAAAAATGTTTAATGAGGTACAAGAGGGTCTGTTTCCAAATGCTACATATGAGAGATACTGATTCACATCTCCAGTTATAAACCAGCAGTGTTTAATTCACAGCCTGCAGTATTGTTATTGAAGAGGCTGCAGGAAAGCGTCGCACAAAAGCAGAAGGTAAAAACATTTGATCTGAAGCACAGAGATACTTAATATCTTACACTCCTCTCTCATTTGCAATTCATTTGACTGTCACTTGTGTTTCTCAATAATTATCCAATTTTCTTTTCCATGAGAGAAAAGGTGTTTATACTCCTAATGACTGAAATGCAATCTAGATGTGAAAATGATACTTCCATGGTATCATTGATACTTTCATCCTGTTTCCATCTTAATCCCAAAATTCAGGACTAGTTGTATCCAGAGTTTGGGTTTACAATAATCATGAATTATATGTAGATATTTTGCATTATCAAGAGTGTAATGTCAAGAAGTTATTAGCTAATATGATAATTAGTCTTTAAAAAGTTGTTCACTAATTTGATAATTAAGACTTAATGACTGAATTGGAAACCTCTTGAGCAGAAAGGAAAAGCTGTTTTGGCAGAAAACAGGAGTTATATGCTCTACCTTATTTGAACCCTGTGTATAGAATAACTGTGATTTTATATAAAGCAACTTTTCCTTTTTATTCTCTCTTCTGAATATTTTCCTAGTGCATCACCAAACAGATACATCTTTAACCAGAATACTATAATCCATGACCACAGTATTTACTTTTCTTTTTTATTTACGAGGATATAGTTAAAAACAAAAAAAAAAAAAGTCTAAAATACTTTAAACTACTTTGGCCACAGTCAAGACTCATATTCGTAACAGAAGACTAGGCAGTATAAATACTCCATGGTTTTATTTTAATTGGGTGGTCCTATGGTGTAATGGAGAGCACTCTGGACTCTGAATCCCAAGGACCTGAGTTTGAGTCTCAGTAGGGAGTGTCCCCTGGCAGTTCGATGCCTCCCTGCCATCCCATCCCGTCACATCTCAGATGCTCAGCAGGGTCAGCCCCCGGTTAGTACTGGGTGCTGTGACAGTCCCGAGGACTTCACTGTCACTGTCCAAGCTCATTCAGCCATGGCAAATGGACCCTTAGGACTGAAATGATGGGGCCAGTTCTGTGCACTCTGCGCCTCACCTAAAATATCTACTACGCAGGCTGGAAGGGCACACCCAATTGGGGAGAGCCCTTCCCAAATCTTCGTTCACAAAGTCTGGCCATACAACACAATTTATTTTAATTGATAGTCTTCAAACAGAAATTATTTTTTTCATCCAGTACCATCAGTTTCTCCCTATGATGAGGCCTTTTTTGTTTTTTTTCCCCCACAAATATCTCCAAAGAGGATACAACTTTTTTGAAGGGAAAATATGTTCCATGAATCATAGGTACATAAAGTGTGTTCTCAAGGAATCTATTTTTTACAACTGAATTTGTCAGTGCTTAACAAAAATAGTATCTTCACTGAAGGTCATTCTGTTTTAGGCATATGAACAGGTTATCTAACCACCTTTTTCACAAAACTTACCTCTGCAACCTCTGATTTAAGGTATTCAAGCAAGGAAGCATACTTGGCATGGAGACAGGACATTGACAGAATCATTTCAACTATTTCCATTCGGAAAACAGTCTAAATAACAGCAACAAAAAGGGGGGAAAGGATTTAAAACAGTAATCTGAAAGATAAAAGTTACAACGGCGTATAAGGTGAAAGCTCTACTTTTACGACAATTATCTTTCACATTGCACATATTTTTAATCCCCTCCACAGGGAAGGGGAGTGTGGGCAGGGAGGGAATGACTCAAGCTGAAGTTAAGTGTAGAAGCTAATAGCTGTTCTATTAGGGCAAGTTCCCACTGTATTCATTTGATCTGGGAGAGCAGTTCACTTAAGCACTGTCATCTAGGACTCAATACGTACCTCCACAAATGGGCTGCCTGACATTGCTGAAGCTACCCCTCCTCGCCTCTGGTACAGAAAAGGAATGTGTCTGTCCTAGGTCTCATGTCTTACCTTCACATGTGGCTCTAAAATGCAATTAGATCTTAAATTTAATCAGTCCTTTTACAGTTTATGACAACAACTTGCCCATTTTCTCTGCTAACTTCCCTTGACTAAAAGGATAGTTTCGGTACCCTGCACTTGTGTGTATCTGAAGCTTGAACCAAATCCTGCTTGTTTCACAAATTATATAACAGATCTGAAAAAGGTAAAGAGAATGGCAACAAAGTGTATAATGAATTTCACACAAGGAGTGAATGGGAAAAGATATTTCAGCCTGGGCTAAGACAGAATTCTGCAAAACTATGTATGTTGTGCAAGTGATGGGTACAATTACACTCTTTCTTCATTCACAAGAACTAGGGCCTTACTTGTTGCAAGTTATAAAATATTTCCCTTTTACTTTGCAGAGGTATTACTTGGGGTAAATAAAGAAGACAGAGGCTTCAGTATAGCAAACATGGATATAGGTTACCATCACCTAAGGTGGCTTAAAGTCCAGTAACATTACAAGAGGATATATGTCTCCTTTCTGGGACTGAAGAATCTTTCCTCTTTCTGATGTTATGAATTTATGACATTTGCAGTAGACAACTTTGTGTAATACAGGTGGTTTGCATGCTGAGAGATAATATCTTTGGTAGTTGAATTCTCTCCATTTCATGTGTATTGTGAAGAGATGTGTTTCCTTGCCAAAAGTAGTAGTTTATTGAAAATATTTAATATTTTTCAAGCACGGCTGACAGATACAAGTCCTTATAAATTTGCCTTTAGTGTCACACAATAAATTGAAATATGTTATTAAAATTTATGAAACAAAAAGGTCAGAGACCTTTACATTTAATATTTAATATTTTGGTGGTGTCAAAACACAGATACATTTTTACATTTCTATATCCCTAACACATCTTCTATATTAAAAAGCAACATGATTGGCCCTCTTAGTATTTTTTACGTCTTTATGTTACTATAAGTTTTCTGTGCTGAAGCATGGCAAATCTTTTTAAACTATTGAAAAACTTGAAATAATTTTTATATTTGAACAAAACAAAAGATTACATATATTTAGGCACACTTCTTTACTAATTATTACTTACAGTGTAACTTTTTGGTAGTATTTAAGCCCAAAAACTTTTTGAGTACTAAAGTCTTGCAGGAGAGTTGGTCATCTGACCCAAGTAAATCCTCAGAGACAATTCTGAGCTACATAGTTAGTTCTATTGTTCAGGTTTCACTGATTTTTTTAGTTATATTTTATGTTTGGTTTTTGGTTTCTTGATTTTTTTT
>VWZD01012190.1:699-22881 GCA_013396695.1 Sakesphorus luctuosus | reverse complement strand
CATGGAAACAATGAAGTGTGACACTTTGTCTTTTACATCTGTCACGGGTTTACTGGGAAAGAGGAGTCATTTATTCTGTTTTCCAGAAAGGCAGCAATATGGATAGGGGAATTAAACATTTACCTTAGGGGAGTGCAAATTATTCCTTTGTCTTTTTCACAGGTGTATTAAACTGTTTTCTGAATTCATTTCGTACTTTGAATTTTCATTTATTTCTAGTTTTTTTGCACTGAAGCCTATACATAACCCCCTCTTAAATGCTTCTATGACATTTAAGATATTTCTTGTAAGCATTTTTCTTTCAGTTAAAGTCTGTCTCCAAAATATGTCTTTAATTTTGCCTGTGTATTCATCCATGAATTCAAGAAACCAAAAACATGTATAAAACCCAACTGTTTCAAAATGCTCAATGACCAGGATTTTTTCTGTCATATATATTAACCTAGAGTAAATAACTGTGTATTTTTTAAAAAATATGGCTTAAAGCTAGCATGAAATTACATATACATTTTGCCCATGCTAGTTTGTTGACAAAATGATATCCTTAGATCAAAATTGTATGCATCCACTTTCTAGAAAGATTTTAATCTTTGACTCGGATTTCTCAAGCCCTAATAATTTATTTTTAATATGTTGTTGCTGCTTTCTAATACATAATGTAGAGCTCTAAAAGTTAAGATTTCTCATTAATAAGAGGTAATTTAAAAGATTAGCTCACATTATTTTGCATTCTGAATTTTTACACCTTAGATTAAAAATCTGTATTCAAAATCTGCAAGGGCTTAAAATCAAATTCTGTCTTCTCTCAGCTTCCTGATATAACTTACCATTAGACAAAGGGCAATATATGTACATCTCTACTCAAGTCTTTCAAACCAGCCAAGCTATTGAAGTCTAATAATTTAAGACTATGTGTGGAATAAGTATTGCTCATGCTAGAGGACAGACATGCAGGCAGTGTATTGCAAGAATAATGCATAAATGCATAACTAAACCAGTGATCCAAAGCAAACAAGGAATATGGATACATCAGTTGGTCATCAAAGCCTAAAATTAGAGCAATACTCCAATACTCATTTCTGCAAGCTGTTTCTGGATCCTTCAGAAACAACATTTAATAGCTTCAAAGTTATGGTTCTTTAGAAGCAACAAAATATTTAAATAAATGTATCCTAAACATATCTGAAGCCAGTTCTCTGTTATGAATGGTTCAGCTCAAAGGTCTTATGCTCCACGGTAGCAATTGCTTGTTGATTGTGCCTTGCCAATGGCTTTAGCAAAAAACGGGCAACTATAATTAGGAAGAACTCTAATCAGATATACAATTACACATGTGTTATCCCTCATGAATGCTATTACAGGAAATAACTGCAACTAGAATTAGAGAATCTTTCAAATAGTATGTTACAGTCTTGGTCCGCTATTCATTTGCATGTGAAAAAAAAACTGAGTGATTTGGACTTCAAGTGATGTTTTATTGTATACTTATATTTGCAAAATACCAATTTGACATGAGTAAGATTTGCTCTTTTAAGCAAATTATATTTTTTCTTTTTCTTTTTTTTAAATAGCTTGGTTGAAATTACATTTCACACTTATATTTACACTTTTATTTATTTTGCATTTATATTTTACTTATTTTAAATTGCTTCTTAGCAAAAAGTGAAAAGCAGAAGTTTCAAAATAAAATTTAAAAATATTGTTATTCCATGTTCAAAATATATTTGTCTTCTTAAATTTCATGTGTAGTAGTCTTAGATTAGACTGTTCTTTCCCCCTGTCCAATGTTGCCAATGAAAAGTGGGAAAAACACAGATTTGTCAGTTTTTCTAACTGGAAAGCAAAGCACTCAAAAGCTCGGAAGTGTAACAATTGGACATGCTTGTTCAGACTTTTATGGAGGTTGGCTGGGATGGAATCCATTTTCCTTATAGCAGCCCCTAGGGTGCTGTGTTTTGAGTTTGTGGCTAGAACTGTGTTCCTAATGCACCAATGTTTTTGCTGAACAGTGTTTTCATTGTTTCAAGACCTTCTTTGTTACTCACTCTGCCATCCCAACAGGAAGGCTGGGACTGGGCAAGAGGTTGGAAGGAGAGACAACCAGGACAGCTCACTTGAATTGACCAAAACAGTGTTCCATATCACTTGTCATGATCATCAATAAAACTAGAGAGTGATTTTTTTCTGAAGTAGCTCTTGCTCAGGGATAGGCTGGGCATTGGTCTAGAAGTGGAGATTGACTGCTTATCAGTCTTTTCTTTCGTACTTTTTTCCCTCTAATTTTTGGATGTGCATTTATCTCAATCCATGAGTTATTTTTTCTTTTTTTGCTCTTCCAGTTCTTTCTGTTGTGGAGAAACTTTGAACGGCTTTGTTCAGCATGTATGTATTTGTCCTTAAAATCAGCCACATGGAGTTTGATTGCAGCCCTGTGCTTCAAGGTGATAAGTGCACATTGCAAATATTTTTCTTGATGACAAATGTATATCATCTAGAATTGTTATATTCCATTGGTTTGCAGATTAGAATATGCTGCACATTTGCTATAGCTTTGTGTGAATTAAATAATTTAAACTATTGTATTTCAGATTATTATTTTTATTAAGAAATAAATTGTACAGTACATAGAACAAATTGAAAAATTAAAATGATTGATAGTATGAATACTGATAAAACAAATAAATTGAAGGTTAGATTACCTGGCAAAAACTTTCCTCTCTCATTTTAGGCTAAATGGTTCCATGGTGTTCCTTCTATTTGTTTTCTTTTAGCAGTTTATTAATTCCTGTGTTTCTCATACATTGACATTCCCTTGCTTCAGTATGTTGCCAATAATCACTAATATTTTTGTCAGTGTATCTGAAAATTAGTTTAAGAACAGTTCATTTGGTACTAAAGCATGCATATTTTCTCCATCTTTTTGGAAGTGACCAGTTTCCTTGGATAGAGCCAATTTATTATTTTGCAGTTCTGAAACCCAAAAAGAGTGAAAGAAATTGGAAATTTATTAAAAAAAAAAAAACATAAAGACTGGTCAAAATTTGTATCAAATTTTCTTACCTCCATTTATACGGTTTGGAAAATCTGCAATGCAATATGTCAGAGCTGAAGCATCAAATCAAAGCCCAGAGGGGTAAATGACTCTAAGAAGAATCTACCTGACACTGTGTGCAAAACAATGTTTAAGAAGAGAGCAGAGGTTAGGCAAGAGAAAATTAAGCCCAGGAAGTCTTGGAAAGCTTCAAAATAGCAAACAGCTGGGAAAGTCAAAAACAATTACAAAATTCATGATTCTGCAATCATAGTGTGGTATTTTCAAAAACTCTCAGAGCACATTCTTTTCACTCAAATGCATGGGATTTGCCTCTCAACTATGGATGAGGAAACTACTACAAAGGTAAAAAATTCTGGCAATACACAATAGAAAGGTGTAACAAGGTCAAATACCTGAGCTCAGACTCACAAACAGAAGGGATTCCTTCAAAGACATACATTCAATTTCATATTTCTTCATCTCATTCAGCTGTTGCACTTCCACATTATAGCCCCCCATTTCTCATGTCAACGAAATAGAAATGCTT
Organism: Sakesphorus luctuosus; assembly: GCA_013396695.1. Taxonomy (NCBI): domain Eukaryota; kingdom Metazoa; phylum Chordata; class Aves; order Passeriformes; family Thamnophilidae; genus Sakesphorus; species Sakesphorus luctuosus. Next base: position 19,300 of record VWZD01012190.1, on the reverse strand, counting down.
GCAGATTTATTAAACATCAAATCTCAATGCTTACTCCTAAAGGACAGATAATACTTGCCAAATGAATCTCTGCAAGCTGCATGTCCCTGTTGGTGCCTACTTAGTTTCCTTGCTGCATTCAATCCCTGTTCTGCTGTCCCAAAACTCTCATCTCAAAACCTCCACTCCATCTGCATCCCAATCTTTCTCATTCTTACAGTGTTCAACATGCATTTTCTAGAGCCAGAGGCAATAATGGCAAGTTGTTCAATAGACATGGAATCTCTTTCCTATATTTGCTTTGTTAGTCTAACATCCTAAAACATACATCAAACATTGAAGAATGAGTTACTGCTGGGAAGAAAAGGGTACATACCATAACAGTAGACTACAGCCCAAAAGCAAAGATTTACCCTCTCTGTTGAAAGTGGCTCATATTATCCAGAAAAGGGGGCAAATACTTGTTTCAGGTAGAGTAATCAAGCTTTTAGAAATGGTACAATTTCAGATCTCACATTTGCAGAAGAGTCATTATCTCCTGCTCTCACTGTCTTTCTCTTGTGTGGTTGATAGACAGTACTCTGGGGGTTGTCAGGGTTTTTTTATTTGCTTTCTTAACAATCAGATCCATGTTTTATAACCACTTAAAAAAATACTTTATTATCTCTTCAAAGAAAAATCCCAGAGTATAATTCTATGTTGACTGAAGCTAAAAGATTTAAAAAAAAAAAAAAAAAAAAAAAAAAAAAAGAAAAAAAGAGAGAAGAAGAAATTAAGAAATAAAGACATTTTGGTATTCTACTTCCTTAAAAAGCAGTTAGAAATCAACTTTGCTATAGGTGTTTTGAATTAATCTACAGTAATAATCTATGATTACTAACTTTCCCTCTCTGCTTATCCTAGTGTAACCCACGTAAAACCTCACTTCTTTGTAATGTACAGAAATTTTCTTCCACAAAACAGATATTTCCATAAATGTAGACCTTTGGATCTGTAACTAGGCTCACGAAATACTTTCCAATCAGTGTTTGTACTGAAAAGAGGCCATCAAGAAATCAATAAGGGCAGCACAACAGGTAGAAAACCCACCATTTTCATGCTTAAATCTAAATTTAAGACTAAACCTAGGTTTTGTATGCCAAAGCAAAAAAAAAAAAAATAGCCTGACTAGCTGGGTTTGCATGGATTATAAAAAATAAACAAAAACCAGCACTGATACTGGCTCTTTAAAAAGACAGTGGTTGATAATACAGCAGAAGTTATCATGTTAATAAGCGTTTGAAGCATGTGCTACCAAAGTAGAGGATAGATAAATGTCAAAAGAGATTGCATGAGGGCGCAGATGCTCTGAAAATGTTAATATTTGTATGTACAGAACCACTGATATTTTGTACTCTTAGTTTCTTAAGTGATTGAGATGTTAAATTGATTAATATCTGTGTATTCCAGGTTTGCAGCTTTCTCAATGATTCCAGTGTCAGTCTCATTATGTTTTATCCCAGATTTGCTTCTAGTATCCATGAGTCATGAGTGTTCAAGCACATAGTAAGCTCCACTGAAGTGCCAAAGTATTTTTTCTTTATGCAGATGTCTCAATATTTGTTTTATGAATATTATTTGGATAAGAGGAAAATTTACTAAAAAATAAAAAAGCAAATTAGTTCATAACACTATCTTTTCACCACAGAGCACAGCATATCTTCCTCTTCTACGAAGATAAATTGGTTAATGCCTTTGCCCACAATGACTATATGCCGCCATAAAACCCAGTATTACAGTTTCATAACCCAACAAGAGACTCCCTCAATAGCTCATTAGTTTCCTTATATTCTGGAAATTTTTTAGACACTGGGTATGTTAACAGTTTCTTTTTAAATTCCCTTGCATACCATTTAGGAACAAGAATGAGATTTGGTGAGGGAAATACTACAATGCAAAGCAAGTTGTTTATGCAAGACAATTGTGATGATATCTCATTGTTTTGGCCCATTGCCACTGTATTAGCAGTGGGCTCCCTATTTAAGTTTACTATTGATTATTATTATTAGCGATATACTGAAAATAGCATCCTAAGACAGGTACCTGGTGAGAGAATTTTAATAAATGGTAACTATGTTTCTATAAATGCATCACAACAGAGTGCTCAATAAATAACATTCTTTAATTCCTGAGTATAAGTTTCACATTCTAAACTCAGCCAGCATAGAATCATACATTCATAAAATAGTTTGGATTAAAAGAGACCTTTAAAGGTCATCTTAGTCCAGTGCCTCTACAATGGGTAGGGGGCATCTTGAATCAGATTATGTTGCTCAGAGACCCATCCAATCTTGAAGGTCTCCCAAGACTTGGCATTCACCCCCCTCTGGTCAACCTGTTTCAGTGTTTCATCACCCTGAGGATTTATCAGCTGAACAGTTAGAGACTAGATGTAAACATATCACTGTACAAATATTTTTGTTAGAAAGCCAGGATCAAAGAACAAGAAAATTAATTACTTAACATGTGGTTTGGGGTTTGTTTTTTTTTTTTTTATCTTTTTATACACTTGAGAAAACTGAGTCAGTTCAATACAAACAGAAGTTAAAAAAGCACAGCAGAGAATTTCTGTCTGGACAGGAAGTTTTTTTATTGAGGTCTACATGGTCATTAAACAAAGTACTACAGGAAAATGCACAGCCTCGACCTAATCACGAGTCCTACTACAGTTCAATTAGGTTAAGAATAATGAAGGCGAGAAGATAGTCCTATTAGAGTTACTCCTAAGTGAAAAAGTAGATGCAAGAGCTTTCTTCTCAATACAGTAGCTAAAGGAAATAACAATGACTTCCTAATGGCTGCTGAGAAGCATTGATTTTTTGTTATTTTTCTCTTTCTGATCAGAGCTATCAAATAGCTTCTGCCTGGGGAAGCTTCCTTTCCTAAGGGTTTTGTTTTCTTTCTCCGCTGAATGGTAAATTTTCCCTGGGAAGAGTAACCATTGATGTAAGGTATAAGTCTGAAAACAAGGTATCTCTCCTTACTCTGTATAGTGGTGGGCAGGAGCTCCTAAACCAGCATAACTTTTCTACCAAGATCCACAGCACTCATGAACCCCCAACTTTCAGATTATTTTCCTTTGTAGTGTATTATATTTGCAACCCCTGTCCTCCCCCAGAGGACTGAAAGTACTTCTGATGCTTCAGTTTCCTGGTACCTGCTGTCTCCAATGCGTAGAAGAGGACATCACACTACAACTTCCTCTAGGCCTTATTTCTGAAGAGTGAAAAAGTGTTCCTGGTTCAAAATGCTTCTTACAGATAAATGTAAAAACAACTATACAACCATTCATATTTATTTTTATATGGTTCTTATGGCTTAAATCAATAATGCACTTAATAATTTAATCATTATAGATAAGGTGGTTGTTTCTTCAGCAAAATAATAGTACAGCAAATCTCTTCTATAATGCTTTTGTTACAGCCAGGATGATAGTAAAATACAAAAGATCAGTGTCACTCATTTGTTTATTACAAGTTCTAGAAAAGAAGAAAAAAAAAACATTTGTATCTCTGAGGACACTAACTTCCTACAAACCTCTAACTGTTAAAGTACATAAACTGACAGACAACAGTGACAAAAATATCACTCATCTAGGGATTCAGATAGCAATCATAAAAAGCTGTCCTGGATCAGATGAAAGATCTATCTAGCCCAGTATACTGTCTACACAAATGACCAATCATGATCAACCTGGAAAAGGTAGGAATAATTTTATTATTATTACAGTGTATATATATTAAGGCTCTGACATAAACTAGAGGTCCAGTTTGCTCAAGAGGTTTCTTTGGGCAAATCCACGGGATAAAGACATCAGATGTAATCACTGTTTGAATACCCATGAACTTCTAGTACCTACAATGTTTCAAGGCAGGGGTTTTCACTGAACCTGCTGCCTGTTAGAATCATTTGATGTATCATGCCTCTTATATTGGAATAAAGGATGAACAGTCATTCTAGATTCACCTTTATATTCCCCTTCTCCACAACATTCATTTTCCAGTCCTATATTATAAATCCATTCAGCTGTCTCTGTTGTCTAAGTTAAGAGAAGTGTCCTATTGAATTATTTCTTACATGGAAGCCATTGAGTATTCTTTTCTGAAGCTTTTCAGGACTAACATACTTCAACTAGGTATTAAAACAATCAAAACTATAGCTTTTAGCTATACAACTATGAAGACTGTTCAGTCTTTTTGAAAAAAGCATACAACAGTTAAAAATAGGGTCCCACTTTAGACTTTTACAAAGGCATAAATATGCAGGTACCCCCACTTATTCTGCCTGTACATGTTCCAAACACCACCTGAAAGGTGTATTTATGCTACCATCAATGCTCTGGCCATTTTAACCCCTTCCACCTTTCATTTCTCCTCTGTAATGAACAGAAATATTCTGTCACCTCTCTTAAATTTACCCTTCCAAATCCTAGCCATCTCAGTGCATCAGAAGACCATATATGCCTTCAAGACCTTCATGATATAGAATCATAGAATTGTTTAGCTTGGAAAAGACCTCCCAAAAGACACCAGTTCAGCTCAGGTGTTCTTCATCTGATGGTTCATGTTCTGCAACGCAGATTTCAAAATGCAAGTTACCTTTTTTTCCCAAGGTTAAATGTCCTTGAAGCACACATTAGGATTATCCCATCTCCTCCTCAGGGGTCACCATCCCCACACTGGGGTTACTATCCCCACACTGGGGTCTCCATCCCCTTCTCAGGGGTTTCACAATAGTAAGCAAACATTTCACAGTTGTGGATAACCTTAGAAATTGTGTCCATGGTTAAATCCACGCCTCGGCCTCATCCACCTACAGGTGACCTGAGGCTTCATGGGCCCATTGAGCCAGCAACAAAACTTTCCCTTATGCTAGTCCAGGTGTGATGTTCCTTGTTAGCTCAGCTTTTGGGCACATGAACATCCACATGACGAATCTCCAGAGAGTCTACTCAAGTGGCAGTGTCCTGCCACACACCAACAGCCCCCATAGGCCTCTTCACGCTTTCAATTAGTCTCCTTCCATTGGTCCAGCTACCCTCAGAGGGGCAGTGGCTGTCATCTACAGGTCAGTGTAGAGGTACAGTTTTGGCTACTCCTCTGGTTCAGCAATGTCCGGTAGACTTGGTGGTTCTCCTCCTCCTCCTGGCTGGAGGCAAGGCAGCCTTATTGCTGTTCTTGACTCTTTTCTGGGATCTCTGCTTCAACATGTGGACAGGTTTTTTACCAGCTTTCTTATGTTTTGATTTCCATATCTGGACTTCAAGCACAGAAGTAGATTCACTGTCCCACCTCCTCATGTCTTCCCTCGGTCACTACGCGACCCACACTTAGGGTTTACTCTCTATTGAGGTGGGGCAGGAGCAAAAGACAGCTTGCTTTGGCTGTAAGGATTCTCCTTGCAGTGGCTACATTCACAGCAGGTACAACTGAAGCTGTTTGAACTCACTGCTAAGTCCTCCAACAAGCCTTGTCTCTAAGTGCCATGTCTATGTGGCTTTCAAATACTGCTACAGACTAGACCAGTTATCACTGGGTTAGAACCACTTTGTGAATATCTGTCTGTGTCTGTGTGTGTCAGGAGAGGGGTCCAGGGCCTCAGCACGGTGTCCACATGGTCAGCTGGGACAGCCATCAGAGTCAGCCCCACATGGCATGAAGGCCATAAGGCACCAGTCAGTCAATGCGGACGGCCAGAAAACCTGCCCACACCACAGCTCTGGAACCCCCGATTGGCTACAGCACCATCACTGTGGCCAAGGCGACAGGGAGTGGTCAGAGATCCAAAGGCCCTGCCTGGGAGCAGTCACAATAGCCAGAGTCCATGAACAGGCACACATGTGGTGTCCATTGGCCTCTGGGCTGCTCTCCTGACTCTGTCAGCATGTGGCCTTCTGAGTGGAAACTAAGGTTTTCTCTCCTCTCTTTCTCTGTCTTTACTCTTTCTTCTCTTAATCTCTTCTCCCTTATTCTTTTCTTCCTCTTGTGGGTAATTTAAACACTTGTGTTCTGTAAGGTGTGGGTACCTCATGAAAGTGGCATGGAGTTTCTGTTTACTGAACGTAACAAAAGTTCCTTACTATGGCAATGCTTGCTAGTCCTACTAATCTGTGGTAAGGCTTTTATAATGTTACATGTTATTTTTGTACAACCCTGTTTGCCAAAACACCTGGTATGTCACAAAATTAAAAGAAACTTCTTGGAGAAAAATGTATAGTTTTTCTCTGGATATGAATTCAAGGTATCAAAGAACCAATGTCCTTAAAAGGGTTTGTGTGAGCAAAATCTCTTGAGGTCTAAAATTAAAATGTGCATCTGGTAAAGCTTGGTGTTTCTGGATGAGTTTGTACCAAATACCTCCAGGGATGGTCATTCAAACACTTCTCTGGGTGGTTGCTTTTGCTCCAATGATTGACAACCCTTTCACTGAATTATTTCTTAATATCAAACCTAAACCACCCCTGGCACAACTTGAGGCCCTTTCTTGTTGTCCTGTCATTTGTTACTTGGGAGAAGAGACTGATCCCCACCTCACTGCAACCTCTTTCAGGCTGTCCTTGAGCCTCCTTTTGTCCAGCCATAAGATGAGCTACAGAGCCTTCACCAACTTTATTGACATGTGGGGCTAACTCTGGTGGCTGTCCTGGCTGACCACATGGGCACCGTGCTAAGGCCCTGGGGCCCTCTCCTGACATGCACACAAACGCAGACAGACACAGACATACACTCACAAAGTGGTTCTGACCCAATAATAACTGGTCTAGTCTGTAGCAGTATTTGAAAGCCACATAGACATAGCACTTAGGGATAAGGCTTGTTGGAGGACTTAGCAGTGCTGGGTTAACAATTGGACTCAATGATTTTGGGAGGTCTTTACCAAGCTAAACAATTCTATGATTCTATATCATGAAGGTCTTGAAGGCACATATGGTCTTCTGATGCACTGAGACAGATAGGATTTGGAAGGGTAAATTTAAGAGAATAATATTGTTGCCCTTCTTTGGATACAGTTTAGCATCTCAATGTCACAGGTTAACTACAATAATACAGGTTTTGCTAGCTGTACAAAGTACGGTAATCTTCCACATGTTTGTCTTCTGAGGATCTCTAAGCTTACTGTTTACCAGTTACCTCCCACTCTAAGATTAGAGAATCACAGATGCCACAGACACCACTTACATGGCTACATAGTTTTGGGGTCTGTACACTGTCATCATCCATTGATAAATTCTCCTGACTGAAAACCCCAACTTCTGTTATCAATCTTTTTTTTTTTTTCCCCACTTTTTTTTTCATATTGATAGCAGATGACTCCTTTTTCAGGAATGAGACAAATCCATTTTGTCCCTAATTTCTCTTTCAAAAGCAAAAAGAAAAATAAAATTTACAAAGCATCTCATTGTAGCTTTGTGCAGTTGTAATCATAAGCAAAAATGTATTGTTTTATTACTAATTAAGTATTTCCACTTTTAATATTTTCCTTTACTAAAATATCTTTTATCATCTCTAGCACTGCAGACTCAATGCCTTATACTTTTGAACAATTTTCATTGCATTTCCCTGTTATTTAGGCAGAGGGAGAGTGTTTATACTCCCTGGCAGAAACCATGGTTCAAGAAAAGAAATTGCTGCTTGTAAAGACCTCTGTAGAAACAATCCTCTTACTGTGTCAGCCATGTGTGCTGGCTTGCTTTTTATTGATCTGTAAGTATTTATATAGGTCATTTTCTTATGCAATTTATCCAGCAGCCTCAAACTCAGCAGTGTGTATTAAGAAAGAAAGACATTAAACTGGGGGACTTGTGGTCTTATTCTTTATGTCAGAGTTGGAGACTTATTTTCTGGCACTTGCTATGCATCTTGAAGTAGAAGCAATCATTGCCTTTTTTGCAGTCCTGATATACAGTGACACTTAAATATCATTTAAATGTTAATAAACAATATAGCACTGAAGGAAATGCACAAAAAATGTCCCTGGAAGCTTTATTTTTAATCATATTTTCATTATACCCATCAGAAAGGAGGGGGAAAGAGAGGGAATGTCTGTATTTGTGTGTTCTGCTTCTACTCCTCCAGGGAGTCATAGCCCCTAAACAGCCTAGAACAGTATAGAGTATCCTCAGCATGCATTGGGATAGAACCATAATGTCTGCTACAAATTTGTTTCATTGATCTTTGGGTGGAAGAGGGCAGGCATCCGCACAAAAAAGATATGGGTGGTCGAATGTGTCTTAAAATTAAGAACAGCATCTGTGAGAGACAGCTGGCAGCCATGATTGGCATTGTTGCAAATGTGGGGGGTTTTAGTGTAACCTGTATTGTACATAAGTAAGATGTTCTCCATCTCTAAGAGAACAGTAAGCATAAATATATATATACATATAAGACACTTTAATATACAAAACACAGAAAATGCAATATTCAGTAGGTGCAGGGCCAAAGATATCTATAGATGGATATGGAGCATTGGTTTAAAGTTGGTTCAAATGTGCTTTAAAATGATATTTAAAAAAAAAAACCAAAATTTATTTGTGTTAACATACAAATAATTTGTTTTAGAGTCAACAAAACATTACTAGAGTAGTGAAATATTATATTTTTAATCATACCAGTGCAGTAGTGATAATGTGATACTAAATAATGTTGCTCAAAAATTACTCACAAGCTGAGAGTTAAGCAGATGGCAAAGTGTCTTACTGATTCCCTAACACTAGTCCTCAGGCATATCTTAAAAAGCCTCTGTAGAATTCCTTAAATGTTATTATCCTTTAAGTTTTACCCAAGAACATTACAGGAGTTGTCCAGAACCTACTAAGAGCAGAAATATTAAAGAAACATATAATTAAACATCAACATAACCTAACAGACAGTTTACCTACAAGAAGGGTGTTCTCATTTTGTATCTTATTAATATAAGATTGAAAATGACTTTCCAGTTTTAAGATACGGTGTGCCAGCTATTGAATACACATTAATTACTCTGCTCAGGAAGTCACTCAGTGAACTTAAAAGAAAGTTTTCTTCTACACCTGAAGCATTTGAATGAAAAAAAAAAATTGTCAACCATCCTGATCTTTATGGAAATATTAAAAACCATCTGAAAAACCATTGAATATTCTCCTTTTTTTCTGACCCATAGAACATCTTCAAATATTGAAGTTGTTATAATAATATTAAGATCCATGTACAAAAGGACAGAAATCACACGTATCTGTTGGCATTAAAACCACAGTTGTTGAATGTAAATTTAAACTTTAAGGAATACTCTATTATTATTTATTTATACAGCTGAAAAAACCCAGTGAAATTATAATTATTCCAAAGGTTACACATAGTCAAGATCAGTTAATAGTCCTTCAAATTTCATTTTATTCCTCAAGTACTTTTCATGTCTTTAGGACTTCCTCCATAATATCACCAAATCTTTATTATGAATCTTTAATATTAATTCATTTATTATGAATTCATTTTTTTTTCTGCCTTAGAAAGTATTTGGTGTGAGGACTATAATTCTGTTATCCCAGAAATGGCACTGCTTATATAAATGCATAGCAGTTACAACCAACACACAGACAAATAAGACACTCCTATGTAGCTTTAAGCACAGTAACAAGATTAAATTCTTAACACATTTTCTTATCTGTTTAAATTCTCCTTCAAAACATAACTTCAATTGTCAGTGTCAGCAAGAATTTGACTAGTCCTCTGTCAGAGTCTGAAGTGAAATAATGTTAGATCCTGATTGTAGCACCTAATATTTCTGATTATTATTTACCAGATAAGAAAATTTTATACGATTCTTGATAATAACCTATGAACTAAATACCTAAACCTATCCTACTGCCATGTGTCCTTTCCTTTTCCTCACCTCACCTTAGTCCTGGCATAACACAAACATCTGCCCAGAAAAGCAAAGGAGATGTGCACTCATGAATCTGAAAACATTAACTTTGTTTGCTCCTGTATGCCAAAATGCTGATGAGAGTCAAGGCTATGATCAAGGCAACAATGCAACTATGGCCTGCGAATCAAAGCTGGGGAGCTGTGTGAGCAAGCCCACCATGAAAAAAAGTGTTGCGTCAACACTAGTTCAAGCAAGTTGACAGCTATTGTGCATTATTTCAGAATAATCCCATTGTGCTTCCACTTTTCATTATATAATAAAGTTTTTGGTGAGCCTTGAAAAAAAAAAGCTTACCATGGGCATATTATGGCAGAGGTCTTGGAGGTTTAAGCTCTAGATAACAGGAGGGACTGTGAAAGGTATAAAACAAAACCTACAAATTATTAGTTCCCAGACACTAAGAAGCACAACTGTGAGCATTAGTAAAACTGGGTTTAGAGATTAAGAAAAAAGGGCAAAGAATCTAACCTCTGGAAAATATACGTATCATAAACACATACAGGAGATTAATTAAAAAAAATGCACCAATACAAGCAGGGGAAAGGGAAAACAGCAGGGATTGCTAAAGTATTGTCCTCTCCTCTTAAAGCCATTACACCATATCAACACTACTTTTTTAAAAAAAGCAAATTTGGTAAAGAAAGAGAGATGTTTTTATATTTATCCTGTACCCTGTGGTGACTAGAATCACAGTCACATGCTATAGAACAAGCTAGTGTGTGTGTTTTCAGTTACAACTTTTCAATACAACAATTGATTGCTGCATCCAGACTGACTTAGGCTTAGTACTGCCATATTACAGTTCCCCTTGCCACCTCAAACTTCAGGTCAAAGTGTTGCACAGAACAAATTTTGCTACTCTTAGTATTTTTACTGAAGTTGAATCCAGTCAAGTCCTATACAAATATTTTCCCCCCTCCAGTATGAAAATTCACTAATAAAATGTGTAATCATGCCTGGTTGTGATTGTCTGTATGTATGGAAAACCCTGGGCTTAACCGTCTACATCTACATTAGTTTGGTGGCTTAGCTGAAAGTGAAATTCAGGCAAGAGTGGAAACAAAATGACCACATGATTATGCAGAAAACATGGGGAAAAGACAAACAGGATACTCAAATTCCTCATATTCATTTAAGACCTAAGGATATAATATAGATGTAAAAATCGATTTTGCAGTGCAAAACAGCAGGAAGATATTTCAGCTGCATGGCTAACAACCAAGTTAAGGCAATGTTCTGAATTACACAGAAAATCTATGGCAAAGTGGAAAATACTGCTACTAGACACTGCGCTCTGATTTCATCAATGCAGTGCTATGATGAAGCAGCAAGACGACCAAGCAGGGCATCAAAGCCCCTGCAGACAAAAATTGTTGTCTTCTTCATTATCTGTGAAAAAAGATTTCAAAACAATACAAGATGGTTATATTTCTGATGAGGCTGCTGTAAATCTCTGCTGCTGTCTGGCCAGCTATAAGCTACTATTCCTGGAAATATATTCTTATGTTAGCTTCAGCAGCCCCGAAATGCAAGTCTGCCAGTGAAGTAAGTAACTTTAAAGACAGTGGAAGATGTATTCACTAGGAAAAGGTCAACCAACCTCTGGCTGTTATCACACATGTTTATGCGCTTGCAGGTGTCAGACGCGATACTATGTCCCCCAACTTGTGAACTCCAAAGACACTAAATTAACATAGCCATGGCAGTATGCTTGACAAATGATAAAGGTTCTTTAAACCAGAAAACAATTAGGAAAAATTTATTTCTTGGCCAGAAGGCTAAAAAAAAAAATTCAGATACCTCAGATCTAGTGCTATGGTTCATAGCCAACAGCAGTTTTACCTATAAAAAATTATTATACAAAAAAATGCTAAATATTTTCAAACATAAGAAACTACCCATTCATGAGGAGGGAAAGACCATTTAAGCACATGGTTAATGTTGATGAACAATAGAAATACCAAAGCCCATATAAAATCTATGGATTTATTAAAAATTAATGTGTAATCACTCCATATTTTGCATTGCAGTGCTGAAATATTTAATATCAATTATTTTGGTTTAACTAGTAGTAGTTCTTAATTATTAGAAATTAGTTCTTAGTGGCAAAAAAGTCAACTAAGATAATGGGGTTTTTTCATATTCTGAATAACACATAGTGTGTCAACAATGAAAAATCCTTTTGTCTCCCTGACAACATTGGAAATAACCAACTGCTGATTAAGTCATTGAGGTGTGTGAAAGTTTTGCCCTACATGGAATAGCTATAAAGAAATAATTATTTTATCAATATATTTACACTACAGCTCTATCGAGTGGGTATGTCTAGGTGCTGGCAGCAGTGAGGCTGCAGGAGTGGTCTCAGGTAGTGGGAGCAGAAAGAACTCAGAGGAACGATCCTGTTAACACCAACATAAGAGCAGAAGAAGGGAATAAGGTGTTCTAGGTGCAAAGGCAAAGATCATCTTGAAGCCCAGGGAGGACCACAAGCCAAAGCAGGTGTATATTCCTTGAAATAACTGCAGCCAGTGGACAACCCATAGAGGGGAGTAGTTTGTGAAGGACTGTATTCTATGGAAAGGACCGACATTGGTGCAAGGAAAGTGTAAGGATAAAGGAGTAGGAGAGAAAAACTGCTATGGAATGGTCGCAAGCCCCATCCCCGAAGGAAAGAGTATGAGTGCTTTCCAATTATTTTTCTCAGAACTGGGTTAAATCTGGAAGGAAAATTTAGTTTTGATGAAGAATCTATATTCCAGATATATAATTTTAAAGCAAAGTTTATCTATTTGACTGTAAGAAACTGAATATTTAGTCTGCATTGGAAAGAATCTCAAATACAGAGGGTGCTTTGGATTTGTGCTTTTTTTAATTGCACACTTGGTTGGTTGGTCAGTGGAAGAATTTATGCACATGGAGCATTCTGTTGAAAAGCTATTAATCAGCCAACGTAACCTACTGTCACATCTAACTACAAGAAGCTACCTAATTACTGACTGAAATCTTATTTGTTGACAATTGGACCAAAAATAGCTGAAGTCACAATTTAACAGGAAGAGTGATGGCAGCATATGATCCATAATGTGCTATAGAAGCAAAGAGTCTCACTGGCTGGCAAAACATACTGAATGAAAAATATGAAAAAGAATAACTAAGAAGGTAGAGATAAACACATAAAGGAACTGTCTAAGACCATTGATAATGCTAATAATGAAATCTGGACAGGTTGCATACGGGTAACAGACAATTTAAAATCAATTTCCTAGTTCCATCTCCCTCAGCAGAAAATAAAGTAAAACTTTCAAAGTAAATGCTTGATTTACAAATAAATCTGTAGATGCAGATCTTAAAACATAATACAAATAAACTCATTAATAATTGCCTGTCAACTTGATAAAATCTGCCTAGAATTCCGGTGATACTGGTCACTGTTACTTTTCAATTCAGAAAAAAAACCTGGTTACTTTTCAGAGAATATAATCACATATGGGAAAGAATGAGGTTATGCCTACAACTTGAAATGAATTTTCGTTTTCTTGTGATGCAAGCAGGAAAGTGTTTGCCTCTAATTTACAAGTCCCATATTGCTATAGTACTCATATAGTCTGGGTTTAAGTCTATTTCCTGAGTGTTGCTCATTTCTACACAATATTTATGGATATCAAGAGTAAATACACTATGAGATTGGTTTCCTTTACTTTTAGTATCACCTTTAGAGTTGCATTGTGTAACTTCAATGCAATTTCTATTTTACTGCGTTGCAACATTATTTATTTTGTCTCACCAAAACCTACATCATTTCTTTTACAGGGAATATGAGGCTATTACACTACAAGAGTGAAAGTATTTCAGATTCAGTCATGAGCAATATGTTAATGATGTAGTACAGCACTCAGCAAAGTAATGTCAACATTATCTGCAATCTGCACAGCAAAAATGAAATGTCAGCCAATTCCACCAAATGGCAAATGGTTTTACTGTTCAAGGAGCTGATTTATAAATCTGTTAGCTCAGACAAGATGACACAAGAGAGGAAATCAGGAAGGGGAGAAAGAAAAGTAAGAGCTCTATCGATTTTTCTTTTAACACTTCCTCAACGGTAAATTGTAAGATTTTGTAGGTGCTATTTTTCCAGTAGTAAACTTCATCACTGTAATGGGTACAGGTAGAAGAATCAATATAGTTCAAATGCTTAGAGAAAAGCATTCTAAGAAAAAACATTTACTCTGTGCATATATGTAATGTACTTATACACAAAATAAACCTGGAGAGCAATTTTAAGGTCATCAACTTTTGCCGTAAAATCCATCTTTTATATCTAATAGCAACCGGAAGTATAGGCTAGACAGGCTTGTGTCTCATCCAGTCTGTTTAGTGTAGGACTTGCATAGAATTTGCCTCCTTCAACAAAACAGTAAATATGACTATGTTGTTTGGATAGCATTTACATATACAAGTGGATTCCTTTTCTCTTTTTAATAGATATTACCCTAAAAAATGCATAGACTTTCATCTGATATAGGGACTTTTGCCATTTACTGTATCATCAGTCACGTTAGTTGCAGTGGTTAATAGGAAGAGTGGAAAATTTCCTTCAAAATCTATACTGGATTTCAAAACCCTCAAATTATGTCTTTTAAGCTAGGTCACTGAGCTTCTTCAGACAGTTTAGGTAAGATGGCAGAAAGAAGCAATCATTAAAAAACCAGAATAAATGACATTAGACAACATTCTTAACATTGATTTGAACTAACATTTGTCAATATACTGATAACATTGATTATCTAAGCTGGAAACATAGCTCTGGCTATAAATGCCAATAAGCAACAGAACTGTTTTTCACTGTACTACATACATTCTTTGACTCTCACAGTTCCAAAAACATCACCCAATAATGCCATAATTAAACATATAAAATTATTGGTTTTTTAATAAGTGGAAACACTCTGTAGAACAAAGATTTTCTGAAAACTTTCAATAGGATTTTACATATTCAGCTTTGTTTCACACTTAATGCAAACAAAACCAGTTGTAGTGTTAGAAACAGTGTAGAGACTGTTTTCTTTGAGTGTTAATGCACCCTGAGAGAATAAATAAGCACAAATTCCCCATGTTTATGACCTTGCCAGTTTACCTCTTGGAAAAACTGAAGTGACTTGTTTTTGCAGCATTTTCACAGAGCTGCTGGATGGCTAACACATTTTTCTATTTGAAAGGGGAAAAGGTGTCCATATTCAGCAGTTGAAGTAAGGCCCTAATCAGAAGAGTCTCTTCTTTATACTACATTTTTAAAAATAAGTGAAAGCTTGCCATAAAATACAAAAGAGGTAGATGGCAGGGGGTGAATCCTTACTCTACTGCTGTCCTAGTACAGCTATAGCTAAACCGCTACATTAACTCTTTTTTATATACCAGCTGAGAAACTGACTCCACCCTCTAAAGTGAGAGGTTGTCCATCTTCCACCAGATGTTCTTTCAAAAGAAGAACCTGGATCACATTATGCCTTACTTGCCAAAGCATAGTGTAGATTATCAGAAATTCTAATTTGTATGCTAATTTTGTAGGCACTTGCTTTACACAGATAAAGGGGGTTTTAACGCCTGGATACTTCTAGAGATTGCCAGCTTGCCTCACACATCTGGATTGTACAATTTACAGACTAGGAAATGAGATGTTGGAAAGTAGTCCTACAGAAATAGACCTGGGGGTCCTGGGGCAGGGCCAGGAATTGGACTTGATGACCCCTGTAAGTTCCTTCCAATTTGGCATATTCTATGATTTCACAAAATAACCATTAGTTAAAGGACATGAGCAGCAATTCTGAAACATCTAAGACCATTTGCCAAAGGAGGTGGATTAGTACTTGATTTTTAAACCTATTGGTTTTCAATCCGTTAAGCTATTGCTTAATACTGTGTGAGAGATGTAGACTCCATTCCCTCTTCCACTAGTGAACGCTGGAACTCCCATTTCCCTAACGGCAGGGGAATGTCTTTATTACTGAGGGACAGACTTCAATAAGAGGAAGTTTCCGGTAGAGATGCAAGAAATACTCAAATAATCTAGCTATTATCACCGCTGACCTTCTGTCTCTTTCTGTGCTATAAATAACACTCATCCTTCCACATATACTAGATTTCCTACACCATATACTTTTATAAAATTCTCCCTTGGTTATTAAAGCTTATGTGCCTACTTCAGAATGGTGAATTCTTGTTATCAGCAGGCATCTGGAAATTAGGCACTATAATGTGATGCTCCAGTCCTTTTATAGTTCTATCTCCAATTCCCTTACTAGATACCACATAGAGCTCTGAATTCACAGGGTTAAAGCCTAGGAACAGGAAAAAAAAAAGAAACCAACTAGAATCCCCTATTTCCCCAAATATCCCAAAAGACCCAGTGAGAAAGAAAACAGAAAAACCACAACAGATGTGAAGAAACTGGTATGTTATTGAAAGTCAGAAGTACAGCACTCATTGACTATTCAGAGAGCAATGATTAATCATCTATTTTTAAAGTAAGCAAGGGTTCCGCTTAGTGCTAATGTATTTCCCAAGATCATCATCCAGACCTTCACAGTCATTGAGTAAATAGCAGCAGATGTTGAGTTGTTAGACCACATCATTCAGCTAAGATTAGATATTTATTAAAAATAGACATGCTTGACAGAATCTTGCCCTTAGTTTAATAAAGCTGTACTGAAAGGGTAGGAGGAAACTGTTCTCAGAAACACACTCTCTCTTCAAGCCTAAAAAACTATGTTCCCTTCTCTGACTACTGTTGCAACCAGTATGTGTCAGATAGACTTCACACCTCATCTACAAGTAGAAACTTTATCCAATAATGACTAAAACAAAATTTGCTAGATAGAGTAAGTCCTTGAGAGCCACCTTCTGTTAGTGTTAGTATAGACATTATTTAAAAAGAAGGAGAAAAAAGTATAACTTCTTAAAGGGTGGTAAAAATACCCCTGCTTATAAATCAATTTGCACTTATCCTACCTATTCCGCTATTTCCTTGTGTGTAGTAAGTAAAAACCATTGTGATACCTTTCTTGGCTTTTTGTGAATTGTGAGTTTGAAGCTAAGCGAAATGCAGAAGTCAATCATCAACAGTTTGGCTTGGACTGGCATGTGGACAGCCAGCAACATGAAATGCATTTATCAGTTCCACTAGCAAAATCAAAAAGTTGTGGTTTTGGGGGTTTTGTTCTTTGGTTGTCTGTTTTAATTTGCATTCAGAGACTTTTAATGCTGGAGATATCTTTTAGGATGTAAATTCTGAAGAATTTTACAAATTAGTCACAAGTCCAGTTTGGGTCAATACAGCTCAAGAGTGCAAGTAAGAATACCTGGATACATAGAAAAAGTAATTAAAATGGGAAAACATACAGAAGAATACATTCATTCCGTCCTGTCCTCAAGAAATTTAAATTAGAGGTATAGACCAGTTCCTCTTGGATTCCAGTTTGAGGTGTTCCATAGTTACCAGCCCTAAGAAAATATGAAGTCTATTACCTTAATGTGTCCTTTAATACAGGAGTACATACAGTACTGATGGATGGGCAAAATGAAACTGAACAGCTGACAAAATAAACACATGAAATAGAGACAAATAAAGTTGCCTTTTATAGCTCCAACTAGACAGAGAAACCAAACACTTCTTCTTAACCCATAAAAACTTCCTAAAAAGAAAACAGCATACAAGGGAAATTAGGATAAAACATTTATAAAAATCCTAAATGTAAAAATAAACTGTCACTGCAGTTGTCAAACTTATTTAGAATTGAAACCATACCTGAAGTAACCTGGACTGAACCTAGCTAATAAATATTGACCAACACACATCTAGTTGAAGCCTTCTAGAACTTTGTGTCTGTACTCCAAAGCTAAGAAATGAAATAACAAAAATTGTCCATAAGAATAAGCTTACTCTCCAAGTTCAGGTATTCATTCAAAATTGTAATTCATGTTAGATGATTAGTCTTTATGATAGGCTCTGTACACCATCAACTGCATAAATATTCATGCTCAGAAGGTACAGTTTTGTACAAAGGTAGCTCCTAGAAAGCTCTTGCTTCTCACTCCAGGTTCTGTAGTCTATCCAATGGCTGCTTAGTATTGAGTATATAAACCACCTTTAAAGAATTGAAAGTCAGATGAAAGCTCTGTGTAGTGTAAAATGTCATTTGTTTCAAGTTATATCATTCAAGCATAAAATTACTTAATAAAAAATTAAAACCCCTCTCCCCATTTATCTCCTCAAACAAATCAAATATCTACTATCTGAACACTCTCTGGGATTTCTGAGAATTTGGCTACTCAGAAAAGAGACGCTTAAACCTATTGTCAAACTAGTAAATAAAATGTTTGGTACAGATCACTAAATAGAAATGACACTATGAAAATTTTGCATTCCTCATGTCAGTATATTTGGTGTGATGACCATTCCAATAATTTTCATGTTGTACTGATAGGCAGAGAAGACTAAAACCCAATCAGACTTCAGCAACAAAGTAAACTCATTTTGAGTTCTTGAGTCCATACAAAATATAACTATATTGCTAGAAAGAAGATTGCCTAATCTGCCCCATCATTTAGCAGCCCTTAGAGAAAATCCAAAAGTAAAAGCAAAAAAACTAACACTAGTACTTATTCTAGTAGTACACAACACACA
>VWZD01012189.1:59420-191430 GCA_013396695.1 Sakesphorus luctuosus | reverse complement strand
CGGTCAGTTTTACCTATAACATTTCTAGTTTAGAAACCGGATTCACAGATAGCCAGATGATTTCAAGGGATCTGACTTTCAGCAAAAAATGGGAACATCATGACACTCCACTGGAAACCAAAACAGTTGGTTCCTCAGGGCAATGACCTATTCCTATTATTCACCGTGTGTTTTCCCAAGAGTAGTTTTGTTATTTTCAAAAGCTACTTCCAGTGGATCTCAAAATATTTCCAAGCCCATTAATGTGTCTTTCACCATCAGCCTTTGCTAAAACTTCCACTGTAACCCTCCAGTTGTGTCAGCAGCTTCCCTGGCCATGTGGACCTGAAAGGTAATCCCTATTTCAGAGTCTCTAGCCTGGGCACTTTGTTGGTATTGACATGCAAAAGACAATCCTCCTCATGCTCTCTGGAGGAATGAGGAACCTTTGCTGGCACCATGCCTTGCTTCCCAACCAGACCACAGGGAACCACCAGAGAGGTGTGCCCCTGCTCCACACTAGTAATGAGCTCAAATGCTAATCTAATATCTGAGTGTAATTTAGACAGCATGTATCTATTGACTTAATGGTAGGTTAAAATTCATTTTCTCCCAAATCCCTGCTGACAGGCCAGGTGTAACCTGCTGATAGCCACTGCCTGGTGTGTTTTGAGCTGCAGTGCTGGGCTGGGGAGGTCTCCTTACTCAGTCCATCCCACCAGCTCTTCCTTCATCCCCAGAGGAAGCAAACCCACCTGCTGCATGAAACCCAGTGACTCACTGCTGGGGATTCACACCATCTGTGCTGAGCTGACATACCAGCACGCAGAAGGAGAAGCACTACCTCTTGCAGTACTGCTGCTGGTGCACTTGGCATACACATCCCAAAATGACTCACTCCAAAACATTTAAATGGGGAAATTATGGGTGAATTGAACTTGGCTCTCACAGCCCTAAGCTCTGTGTTTCTTGCAATGCTGAAGTGGTTTAAAGTGTTATTAATACATTTGTTTTACCTGCCAAGGGATTTACTAGGCAGAGGTAAATAAACTGGATACTGCTAGAAAGAACCCCGAATCCCAGGAAGCATCTACTTCTGTCACTCAGAGAGAAGAAGGATGCTTGAAGACCAGCCTGGTGATGTGGCTCTCCCCACTGGGGCATGTGTTTTACTCCTCTCGGTCTCACCTTCTCACCCAAGCCAGCCCCCAGCCTTCCTCCCCATCCCCACAGGGAGGGTGCTGGCCTTATTTAGTCTCCTGGCTGTGAAATCATCAAGAAAACTTGTTCAGTGTGCTCCCTTTGTGAGCATCAGGAGCCTTCTGACTGTGCTATTTAGGAGTGCCTTGTGTAGTATAAAACCAGTGATACCTGCTGAAAACATGCATTTCATCCAAGATACACCTGTTATACAAAGACTCTGCCCATTTTATACTGTTGTGTCTGGATACACAAGCTGTCCCAATGGCATCAGCCAAAGGATCGTCTCCACAGAAAGATGGGGTGCTTTGTACACATGAAAACAACCAAATCTCACCAAAATTACTGTATCAAGTCCTCATTTAAATTACAGCATTTCTTAGTTCTTTAAAGGGCATTTCATTATCTTTCACAACTATCATCTAAACCCCTCACTTTTTTTTACTGAAACACAGAAGCTCCTTTTGCTTCTAACACAAAGAAAGGTTTATGGGTATCACAGTTCCAGAGGAAGGTTTAATATGGGTATGAAAAAAGCAAATTTGTAAAACTAACTGATAGATCTCTGATTTTTTTTCAGTATTGGAAAAGGTATTTTTCGTTTAGCTCAGAACAGAAGAGAGATACAGCAGATGGTTTTTAAGCTGAATGCTACGTCACTATATTGATTGACAAAAAATTATTGCAGTTTAACTTTAGAGCACACCGTACAGCATAGCACAGAGCAAAATCTTACAGGTGGGCTGACAGTTTTGTTGTAGCTAGAATAGTTTTCTCTCAGTAACCTTATTTGAATAAAAAACAATTTTACAACAAAAATTCACACCAGTCTTTCTTTTTTAAACATGTTGTATCCTCTTATTCCCCAAACAACATTTTCAGCAGTTTCTAATCAAACACAGCTCAATATACAGGTCCCTGCTGGTAAATCTCATTGCTAGGTGATAAGCAAGATGCCATTTTTATAAGCCAATCAACAAAAAGATGAAATCAGCTTGCTAGCAAGTTCTCAATTTTCTCCTACTATTTTGTAAATAGAATCCCTCCTGTAAATTTCTAGGAAATGTCAAGGTTTATTTTTCTTGTTTGTATTCTGAAATGGCATTTTTTCTGGATCAGTTAGTTTGCACTGAGCCCTTGTACCAATTATGCTTCATTATGTTGCTTGTAATGCTAATATGCTAACTGGTGTAATGAAACTTTCACGAGCAATATAACTAACTGTGTTCATAATTAAGGCAAAGCATGTACCTTTCCCAGACTGCCAAAATAGTCTGCAGGCTTCTGAGGAGAGAGTTATCATCTGTCTCAGCAGCAGCCCCAGCTTGTGTTTCCTCTTATCGATTTGCCACGTGTGGGGCAGAACATGATCTGTGCCTCCAGGCAGGACATGCCATCTCCAGGCAGTAATGGGAAAGGAGGTACTCGACTTGACTCCTGGACTCCTCTGCCAGGCAAGGAAATATGGAGCACGATGGGGAGTCAGATCACGTGCTAAGATAAAGGAAGTACCTGTCTTCTTCCAACACTGATTACCAACTTAGGCAGTGTAACTGTATTTCTGTGACATGTCTGCTAAAAATGGGAAAACCTGCTCTGGCCACAAGCCTTAATGCATGGGAGAGAACTAAAAGGGCCAATTAGTCCAAAACATTCAAGTTTTACAGTTCATTACCCCTTACCCCCTCAATTTTTAAGAGTCCTACAAAGTCCATGCATTAATGCGATGCAATTGGGGTTCCATCTGGTCAGCACTTCATTAACAAATAACTCATATGCAGGGAAAACACACTATACAGCTCATGGTCTGCATCACTGCTTGCCACCATATCTGAGTCCCTTTCAAACAGTACTGTGTGGGCACAGACAAGAATTAAGTGAAAACCCTCTTCTAGAGGGTTGCCTGGTCTTGTCCTGTCCCTTCCCTCCTACTGTCCTGTGGGAAGGCAAGATGGTCTTTCTTCCATCTTCTCTTGTCATCAGGAAAGTGCCTATTTTTATCTCTTCCACAACCACCCGCAGTGTAGATGATACATTTTCCTTCACTTAGTGTGCAAGTTCCTTCATCAATGGGAGACAAACTTGGAGTGAAGGAAAACAAATTTTTAAGAGCAACTAAGATATTTAAGGAAAATTTCCTCCTAAGATCTTGATACTATGTAAGTGCAAATAAACAAAGGGGGCTAATGCAAATGCAGATATCTACTGCTGAACTCTAAAACCTAATATATTCAAGACATCTTTGACCATGATCTAACATTGACCTGATAATTAAAGCAAGGACATTTAACTTGGTTACAACAATTCTGGCATATACATAATCATTCATATTTCCAGCATTCCTGAAAATATGCAGTGATTTTGACTTTGTAGGTTTTAAAAGTTTGCAATTCATGTCACTAATTTAGCTGTCGAAGTCCAATCATAGATGTTAAATTGGAAGACATTGACCTTGACCTCTTTATTTCAGTTTCACCAACTGAAAAGGAGAGATAACAATATTTACCTATCTCAGTGTCTTCTGCTCATTAATTGCTGCTTCAGAAGCAGTTTGACTATGGAAACATCATCCCTTGATGCTGCCCTTCTTAGAGAGGAAGTTAGAAGAGTTTCTTCTTGCTGGATATGCATGAAACACTCAAAAGGAAATCACACTAGATAGACTCATTGGATGTTTCCAAAGAAAATACAACCACATGGAAACATCTATTTCCTTTACTGAATCACTAACAGACTTTAATTAGAGTTGTAAAGAAAATACAGGCAATGAGAACAGCGTAGGAAGGAGATACTGCCCTCTCCATTTGGTATTACTTGTTAACTAGCACTGTAAAGGGGGTCAGAATGACCCTCCATACTTGCCCTCTATGACATAACATGCTTTGAGCAGGACAGCTCTTCAGTTTAATGCACTATATCCGTACAGAGGAGTATGAATAATAACAGAACTGAACCAGTGGAACTGCACAGAATTTACCCCAGAGTGTAGTCAGTTATCTAAGACTTACCCCCCCCTAACTCCTTCTGTAGCAAATTAATGGAAATATATTTTCCTAAATGGAAGAATTCTGATAAAAAAGGATGAAAAAGAGAGAGTAGGATATTTAAAATTGCTTAAATAGCACTCACATGGGAGGTATGCTTTCTAAAGAGAAATGTTTTACAGATAATCTGCTTTCACTTGAACATCTCCTGGGATGAGTCCCATGATGTTTGTCATTTGTGAAAATCGCATTATGAAAACAAGGAGAAACAAGGGAGCCATTGGGCGAGATAAACATCTGTTTATTTTAACCTGGCAGTATGGCAATTGAAATGATTTCAGGAAAATATTAAATAATCTCCTTGAAGAACTTGCATTTCTGCAAAGAGGAAAATGAGTATGATCCTATTAAAGAAAAGGAAACCTAACAGATAATGCACACAATGTGAAAACAATAATAGTCCCACAATTATTCTGTGAGTTTCTAAAATGCTTTCAAGCCACACACGTCTTATCAAGGCACTGATTCTTTAAATCGCTTAAATACATGCACAAAGCCTTTCCAGAATATGTAAGCATATTTTTCTTTCTATACAAGCCTTTGGTTACTCATCTGATTGCACATTCTGGGGAAACACCAGTTAACACCAGAAAGACTAATTATCTCAGGGAGAGGTGGGAGAGGAAAAACAAGAAATCCTCTGAGCATGGTTCATTGCACAAAGAAGGAATCACATTTCCAAATACAGTGTGTTATTATTTTGATACTGTATGAAAAAAAACAAATGCAAACTCTTAAATCCCGTACTAAAGGAACAAAGTGGACTTGTATCCACATAGCCTTGCTGGAGACCACTTTGTGTCTCAGTGTTCTGGTTTATATTTAAGACTATAGAAAAAACAGGTGGAAAAAAATCCACCATACTCCTGAAGAGCTACTTATAATTTTCTGGCCAGAATTCATTATGTTCTGAAAAGACAAATAGTTCCAAGACTGCCACTTGTAGCCCTTGATGGAGCTACACCACATGTATTCAGATGGATTTCTCTAATGGTCCCAGTGAGAAACCATACCCTATTCCTCATGTGCCTGATTATATAGATATGAACAAGCCATTTAAACCATGAGTCATTTAAAGCATTTGAGTAATGCCAAAATAAGACATCTGTATGTTTGATGTTATATTGTACAATGTTCTGCTGCATTTGAGTAATTCTGCAGTTCAATTTCAGTATCTATAAAATGGTTATGGCATTCACCTTTGCAGCACAAGGTGAGATATTTTGCTGAAAGATGTCATTCAATGCAAGTTATATTCTAAAGCACTCCAAATTCTCACAGGAGAGTGGATAATATAATGAGATGGTATTTTTTAAAAAATTATGACAGCAAGTTCTAGATTTCTCATTTAATTTCTTTACTTTGTGGTATTATTTCTGTTTCTTCTTTTATATCAGTATCTCTCCAGTACTGGATTGCATTAGATAGCATATCCAACTCCCTGTTTGAATTAGACAAAACTGAAATAGAAAGAGGATTAAAACTGTAATATTTTCAGAAATAGAAACTGGGTCACATATTAAGGCTTTTTCTAGGGTTTGTCAGAAAGATTAAAGTTAGGATGAATTTATCATTGACTTCTTTACAGTTTACTGATGTGGGGCAACAGTAAGGACAGATGGACACGTATCTGCGGTACTTCCATGACTTGAAGTCAAACACCACCAGAACCTCTATCAAATGGTACCGTCCTTAAGGTATCAAACATCCCAGGAGTAGAGAGATGTACCATTATTGTCATTCAGGAGCAAAACCTCAGGAATGGAAAGGCTTGAATCTCACACAGTCCTGCAGGAAATCTGTAGAAGAGGAGTGAACTGATCAGAAGTGTCAGGGTAGACAGGCTACACACTTCCTCCACATGGAATGGCATCAGCAGGCTTATTCATACCAGCATCAAATCAGCCCATTTTTGGTTGCATAACTTCATAATAAAGGAAGAGGAATTATTTTAGGAAAATGTGAAGCAAGTACATGGCTCCTCTTTATGTGAAAAGTAATTCCTTTAGGGAGGAACAAAAGATTTTGGTATAAAAATAACAATACTTTTTAATTCTAGATACCCAGCTGAGTGACACATGTTCACACATGTGTGGGGAGTCTTCTGCTACAGTGGAGTGCAAAAATAAGGTAACAATTCACGAATAAATTCACATGCATATTAAACAAGTCACCCCCACACCCCACCCTGATGATCCAATAGTTATAATCTAATAATGGAATATATATGGGATTATTTTTCCTAACAATTTTTATACATGTATTAACTTCTAGTATTGTGCTATTTTGGTAAAAAATATCAAAATACAGAAAAAGAATATTAAACTTATCATTTGAGAAACATTTTTCTTTCCTGCTCTCAATCTTTTTTAGTCTTTCTCCAATGAAAAAGAAATCCACTGACATTTCAAGACAGGACTGTTTCCAGATTATTTATGTGGTTGTGTAGCATTTTAAAAAGTAATATGCAAAGTAAAAAAAAAAAAAGAAATATTTGGATGGGCAATTTTTGTAATCTGCTCTTCAGAGACCCCCAGACAAAGATTTTATGCAAATTTCTGGATTTCCTCAGTATTTGAATAAAGCAACATCTGGACAATAACGAAATTTCAACAGTTTTCTCCTAAGAAATTCTCTAAGACAGAAATTAAGAGAAGTATGAAAACAGAAGATCCGTGCTGCAGAGTTATTGAAAAGCCTCAAGAATCTTCACCATCACCATATTCTACAGTATCATACATTGAAAAGAGCAGCTCTGTGGGACCTTGAACACCATCTGTCTCTCCCCTCTTCACTTGTGCTGGCTCCTCCACTCTCAGTCTTCTACCTATCACATTCAAAAATACCAACCACACATAAAAGTGGACCATTAGCACATTTGTTGTGCCTTACTGATGTTACAACTGTCGTTCTTTACAGTCTTCTGGAAGTAATTCAAAAAGAGTTAAGTAGCTTCCAGACTTCCTCCAATGAAGCTGAGCCCCACCAACCAGTGCTTAGGTGGTAGGTTTAGGTGCACACCTTCCACATGTTCCTTGTTGTCAGGGAAGTGCCCTACCTGCTCAGAGCTAGCACAATTGAGAGACCTACCTGCTACCAACCACTGCAGTCCTCAGGGAGCTCAGCTAGGGCTTGCAAGGTTTGATTACAAGCTAAGCCGAGATCAGCTAGACACAAGACCATGCCTTGAGGAAGTGTTCTTTTTTCTAGAAAGGTCCATGCTTTGGAAACAAAATTCAGGTTCATATTAAAATCAGAATACCAATTGTTTTCACTCATAGCTAGTAAATGAAATTAAATGAACTAGTGTTACATTTTTATACTTCATTGTGTTAACTGCACAGAGATTCCAATGGGCTTTAAACAGCACGAAATCTGACTAAGCACCTGCTGGAAAATACCAGCAACTGAGAAAACACTAACATTTAGCAAGATGATTCCTAATATGTCTTATTCTCTGGCTCTGCTCTCATCACTCAGCTCAAGCCTTTGGTTTCTAGGAAACATATTGCAACTTCCACCCATAACTCCTTAGCAGATGTTACTTTCAGATCAAGCAGGATTTCTCATCAAATCTTGGCCAGATCTTAGGAAGACTGAGGCTCCAACCCTGCTCCTTCCAAAAGACTTTTTAAGTCTTAGCAAGTTCTGCTGAATCTGTTCATTTGTAAATGCTCTCCCCATCCCCACACCCCCATCTGTCCCAATAGGGTAAATATGAAAGCAAACTGTTTCTCTTGGCTCCTTGTAATTGAGAGGAAATGTTTCCTTAGTCATTTCTTCAAATTAACTCTTTATCTCGAATACCTTCTTCACATGTACCTTTACAGCAGCACACCACCTGATGTTTCTTGACTAGGTTAATTGCACTTTGATGCCTCACAGCAGCTATCTGATCATCCCAATCAAAAGTACATTATTTGGCATAATAAACACAGTGTTGGATTTATTAGTCCACCAGCCCTGCCAAGAACTCAGTAACTCAAGCCTAAATATTGTCTTGAGACTAACTTCAAGCAGCCAGTTTTTGAAGCTGCAACCACTCTGTCTTGAGGACCAATGCAAGGCTTGGGGGACAGTAATACTGAAAGCCTATCTCCAAAAATCCAAACAATGCTGTCAATAAAAAGCAATACCCCATCTCTTCTAGATCTTGTTTCCCTCAGTGTCCACGTTTCCTCCATCCACCTGTTATGATCCTTGGCATGGACAAGGTTAACGCTGGGGCAATGCTGACTTAGGTCACATCACTAAACCCACTCCTCACCCTGGCCTTTAGGAGGTTTCTGCTCCTCTGCCATGTGTGAAGACAGGCAGATTGCTTGAGAGAAGTTTCTTTGTGATCTGAGTATTTGCTTTGGTCGTGCTGGTGGAAATGCCATGAAAGAGACGTTCAGCTTCCGTGGGAATATCCTCTGTGCATCTCGGAAAGAGTTTTTACAAGCTGTTCAGTAGAGAGAGAAAATAAGGAAGCAAGATGGTTCTCACATTTACTACTGTGGTATTGCTACAACTGCAGGTACTGCCAGGTAATGACACACTGCTCCATCCTTCCACCTGCTCCCAGCAAACACCTACAATGGAATGGGTGAGGAGCCAAGTGGCTCCAGAAAAACCTATCTGATGGGCAAGCACGAGTATGTAAAACCCTTGCATTACTGCAACTGCTTAAGTTGCCAGTCTGTGGGAATATACCAGGAAGGTACCTATGCAGCCTAAATGTCTTAGCAACAAATGCTAACTGAGCCTCACACTCCTGTCTGGTAGATTTTTGCAGGCAGATAAACTAAGGAAGGGAGAAATATGCTCAGAATTTCAAAAGTAAATGCATGGATGTCCGATGGATAAAAATAAAACACAAACAGGCTTCTTGTTATTCGGAAATTTCAGACATCTAAACAATGTAAACAATCAAAATGAAACTTATTTTATTTTGGAAACTATGCTTTTGTTAGGATTATATTTCAATTTTTAAGAATACTGGCAATAACTTTCAGAGTGTTATCAATTTTTTCCTTAGGTTACATTGTAGAATGTGAGAAGGACACATAACAGTCACTGAGTCTTACTATTTACCTTACTATTTACCTTATTATTATCTTTACTATTGCACATGAATCTCATTAAATCTCAATTGTTTGTAAACAGAATGGCTTACAAGTCTTAATCAGGCAAAACGGGGGCATCCCACACTGTAGTTACTCCAAAAATCAATTTCTGAGATTAGCTCAGTTGGTTAAAACTTGGTTGTAATAATGCCAAGGTCATGGGTTCAATCCCCTATGTGGGCCACTGACTTAAGAGTTGGATTTGATGATCCTTGTGGGTCCCTTCCAACTCAGAATAGTCTGTGATTCTGATTCTGTGATTCTTCAAGGGAAGCTTTGTCTGCATAGGGACAGGTGGTATCTGCTCTGGGTATTTTAATTTCCTGCCTTGTAATTCCCAGAAAAAAGTTTTGATGAGCTACAGGTGATGGTAATGACTAATAGTTCTGGGATATTTGCTGTAAGATGATAATGTTTATTTCTTTGCTTTTATTACTAAAGTTTATAAATACCAGCATTTAACTTGAATTATATTAAGTAGTTTCTTTTCTAGGTGAAAGGTTGAGGCTGTCCTCTTAAAATGCCATGAAAACAGCTTTTGTTTTTTAAATAATTTGAAAGCATTTGCAGACTTACTCAACGGCTTTTCCTCACATTCTTTTAATTTGATTCACAAATTGAAACACAAGTGACAAAAAACCCTGTTTGTCATATACAAGCTGTGTGACTGAAAGAACCAAGAAACCAGGCATCATCTGTTTTACATCTATAACTGTGCCCAAGCAAAGTAGCCTTGCTGGAAGACTGTGTGTGACAAGATAAGTGGCTGCATCAGCATCTTAAGGAGTCATCTAACAATTAGCTGCACCTTTCTGGGGCAGCTTATTGTCAGCTGCACTGAGTAATTTGAAAGAGTCTCAATAGCAGTTGCAAAAGTGAAGAATTCAGTGGGAAACACTATGTCTGCTCTGCACCAGCCTGACACCTTGCTTTGGAAGCTCAAGCAATACAGCACTATTCTTTGAGAGAAAAGATGAAAGTGTCACGCTTAGGTGAGAGAGAAAACAGTTTTCATCCCTGAGATCCCTGCAGAACCACTACAGCTATGGGAGAAAACTGATTCATTTATCCTCTATTAATAAGCTGGTAAACTCTGAAAACAAAAAAAGTGACTCTTCAGAATCAAACTTTTTTCCTGTATTGAAATACGTGTTTTCCCTCTAGTTAGAATTAAGGTTTTTCAGGTTTTTTTTTGGGGGGGTGCTTTTGTTTGTTTAGTTGTTGGTTGTTTTTTCCTATTCAAGGTTCCTGGTCCCTGCATTTCTTGCTAAAAATCCCATACAATGTAAAAAACCCCAATCTGGTAAATAAAGTAAATATTTATTCTTCTGGAATTATTTTATAAGACAGAAAAAAAGCAGGAATATTTGATTAATCAGTTCTTGCAGATGAGCTGAATCTTAACCCCCAAAAATCTTTGTTACCCTGTAGTTAGAATTATTTTGTGTGTGTGTGTGGGTTGCTATTTGAAGTTACTAGAGCCAAAAATCTTGTGGGCTTTTACAGTGAAGTTCAGGCTGAGAACAACTGAAATGCTCCCTGCAAGCTTAGAGTCTCAAGGAAAAATGAAGTTCTTCTAAAATACAATGCTATTCTAAGAGGTAAAATTCTGATAAGCAGTTTGTTGGCCACACTAACTCAGCTGGAAAGAAGATGTTAAATCAATGGAGCCCTTAAACTCTGTGAATGCAAATACTTAAGAAATGGATAGGCAGTAAGTGTAAAAAGTGAATCCCATGGAGCTGTCATGCTGCAGGCAAAGCCAACTCAGAAGCATTTGATTTGGGAACAGACACATACTGAAGCATTGGAGTAAGGGCCTTTCTTTACCCAAGGAAATAATGGGAGACAGACAGCAAGAGCATGAGCATGGCTCGCAATATATATGGCAATATATATCAGCTATGATCTCAGAGGTGTCTGGAGGTGAGAGAATAGTTTAATCTCCTTCTTTCCCAGTTTAGCTCCTTTGCAGAAGCAGCCAATCAGGGAGCTATTTAATACTAATTCTGATTACAAATACCCTCCTGCTGGGTGCTGGGCTCCTGCCAGTTAGGAATCAGCAAGAAGCCGCTGGGCTTTGTATTACCCATCATGTCTGGTTTACACAATGTTTTCATGAAAGGTTGTAAACACCTACTATTCGGGCCCCTTTACTTACAGTTACATTTTACTTTTTGTTCGTAGGTTCTTTGAGTTTAGAAAGTGTGGATCATACTCTGCCTCACCTTATGCAGAAAGACCAGCTCGTTTCTCTCTCGTCAGCCAGACAGGGATTTGGACTCCAGACATTCATCTGCTGAAGGAGGGCAGATACATGAGGTTCACTTGAAAGAGCTGTTGAAGAAAGCAAATATCCTATTTTGTTGGCCAAATGGCTTCTCCCCACTGTTTCCCTGCCAGAGAACACTGTTAATCCATGGCATTTGGAAGGGGAAAGAGATTTTAGAGGAATTGTGACAAAGCAGGAACTCAACTTATACATGGATTATTCCTCCAAATGCCTTCCATAAACAATTAAGTGTCTGACATCTCTATAGTTGGTAAACTGTCAGGGCTGATTTAATGAATTACTTGCTTTTAAAGCTCTGCTTCAAAGCACGGGAATTCTGTGTGAACCTTCTCCATAGTTTCAGTATTTATTTCAAAAGACGAATTCCTCATAGGCTAGTTGTATTCCTGGAAAGTTTTCGCGCACATCGCTGTAGTCGCGGCTCTCGGGACCGCGCAGTTCGTGCTGAAGGACCGATGGCAGCCGCTGCTCGTCTCTCAACAGCTCCAGCCGGCCGCACTCCTTGCTTCTCCCACGTGCGGGTGGGCTCGCCGTGGGCATCCTCTTCGCCAGGTGCCGCCGAACCGAGGGTGAGGAGCCCGAGGCTGCTCAGGACATCCCAGCCCCGCAACCTGCGGCTGCAGCTCGGCGCCCGCAGGGAGCAGCCGCCGCTCCCCCCGCACACCGCCCCGACACCGCGCCCCTGCCGCTCCGCCCGAGCCCCAATCTGCTCACAGCGATGCTGAGCGGATTACGGGCCGGCACTTTGACAGCTGCCTGCGCTCCGCAGAGCCGCCCTGCCTGCCGCAGCCTCTCCCTGCGCTCCGCCGCGGCGGCAGCTCCCCGGGCCGGGCGGGCGGCGGTGACTCGCCCGGGCCGGCCCCGCGGACCCCGCTCCGCAGGCGGCAGCATGCCTCGGCCCGGGGTGCCGCCGGGCTGCTGCGGGCCGACCCGCGGGAGGGGGCTCACACCGGCGTGAGCGGGGCCAGTGGGACCCCTCGCCCGCCGTCGGGGGGGAAGAGCCGCAGCTCCCGCGAGCAGCGCTCGGCGGGCGGGCGCCGTGAGCGCCCCCCGGGCAGCGCCCCGAGGCCGCGGAGCCGGCGGGCCGGGCGCCCCTCGGGGCGGAGGGGACCTCCCGCGTCCCGAGCCAGACATGGTGCTGCTGTCGGGGCACGGGGAGCAGCTGGCCGGGGAGCGGGTCTGCCCCGCGCCGGCGAAGGAGGTGCCCGGCGCCGAGGCGGAGAGCAGCCCCGAACAGGGCACGGAGGGGGCTGCCGCCGAGGGGCCGGACGAGGAGAAGGAGGAGGAGGACTATGAGGAGTACGAGGACTTCTCCGAGCTGGCGGACACTTGCAGCATCGCCTCGGACGACTCCTTCTACCCGCCGGGGGGGCTGGACGACGACGACGAGGACAGCTGGTCCCAGGACGGGGACGAGCGCGATAGCCCCGAGGCGCTCACCCTGTTCCGAGCCTGCTGCACCAACAACAGCATCGTGCTGAAGGCTCTCATCCGCCAAGGCCCCGAGGAGGAGGAGGTGCGGGAGGCCGACCGCAACCGCAGGGTGAGCATCCCGCGCCGCGCCCCGGCAGCCGGGGGCAGCCCCGCCGAGGGCACCGCGGCTCGGCTGTCGCGCCGCCTCCGCCCGCACCGGGGAGCACCGTCGGGGGCGGGGGCAGCCGTGCTTGTGCTGGGTGACACCCCGCTCATGTGCTGGGGTGCTGCTCTGCAGCCCCGTGGGCACGGAACCCCAAGCAGCGAGGAGCAGAGGATGGCGTGAAGCTTCGCCGTGCTAGGCGGGACTTTCCACCTTTGGATAAGGAAGTGCCCGGATTATGGGATGAGAGAAAGGTTGAGTTTCCAGTTTTGGTGTAGTTTACCGGCGAGTGTGAGTGGCATCACTGGTAATGGTTATGTCAAACCTTCCTCTTTTCTGGGCTGTCTCTCGCCTGCAGTACTTCACACTGTTCCCTTTGGGAATTTGAACAACTGTTAAAAGTTTGCGGGTTTGTTTTTTGGTTTTGGTTGGGTTTTTTTGTTTGTTTGTTGGGGTTTTTTTGGGTTTTTTAAAAACTTTCTCTCCCCACAGAGTGTAAGGTTGCACCTGGTTCCTAGAATGCCAAGCAAGGCTTGGGGTATTCCTGTGCTAAAATCAGAATTTTCAGAGTTCTCCTGGCATTTGTTTTGTTGCTGGTAAACTATTTTTGGAGTTGGTGTCAGGACAAGGTTTGTGTTTCAGTTTTTGCCTGTTACTTAGTTAATTGCCGGAAAATAAGTACACTTCACTAAATCAGAAGGTAAAAACTTGGAAAGGGTGTCCTGGGTAAATGGAATGTTTGAACAGGAATATTAAAGATTAACAGCAATTCCTTTCCCCACTATTACTACAGTTTGTATTAAGACCAAGATATTTTTAGTTTGCATAAAGAATCTGCAAAAACACTTCTGTCACTGTGACAGAAGTGTTTTAAAAGACAGCTTGTGTTACTTGAATCGGGCAAGTGACTTGTGTATTTAAGCAACAAAAGTTGTCTTTACATCAAAAAGTATGCAATAATTTGTGTTTGGTGATGTTTGTAGAGGGACTTTTCTTGTGTCTTAGATGCCTGTACTTGTAGGGTGTTCTCTACAAATATCTTTATTTCCCCTCCAGAAGACTGGTTTTAATACAGATTTTTAGTGATCTATTTTACTGTGAATTTTTGAAAAAGATAAAAAGTTGTATTAACACATCTGAGGGAGCAGCAATCTATGGCATGAGGATGGAAATAAGCAACATAGGACAGAAATTATTTAAATCAACTCTTCTGCCCAGGCCAAGGTATGGTGTCATTATACTGTAGTTGGTAACACACGAGATCCAAATGTTCCTTACAGGAGATTTTGAAGAATCTGCAGATATACCTATCCTGTATATTAGTTCTGTGCCTGTGCTGGAGCCCAAATCCAGACCTGACCTGTAGGTTATTGTGTTCCAGCTGCTGCTGAGGTTCATTGATTCACTGTGTCTGAAGCATGTGATGATCAGGGAGGTTTGGCCCCACCATATGTATGGCATAAAAGAGCAAGTGCCCCACAGCTGTTCTTTCTAGAAAGGTGGCCTTGCTGCCCAACAGAGTTAGGTAAGCAGCTGGCTGTGAAGTGCAGGCATCCCCAGTGTCAGGGCTGGGGTCCTGCAGAGCTGAGTCCAGGGGTATGAAAAGGTTAGTGTAGGCATCAGCCCATCGTCCTGCAGCAGTTCCTTTGCAGAGGTGATCAGATTAGGGTTCTAAAAACAGTGAATTTACCTGTTTGGACAGCCCTTCCCTTCACCATCCCTCTTCCCAAAAAGGAAGTTGCTTTCTGCCTCTCCACCTTCATAGAAAGGAAACAAAATTGTAGCTCGAATCCAGAAAGATTCTCTTTGTTCATACGGGAAAACAAAACAAAACAATTAGGCAAATATTCCATTTGACCTGCTATTAAATATTGACATCAAATTCTATTTTCTTCATTTTTTAAATGAAAAGAAAGTAAAAGAAGTTCTGGAATTCAGCAGCTTCTGAAATTTTAGGAATGATGTGGGAAACATGAGTTCAGTTTCTCACTCTGGTTCCTTCACAGAAGTGCCCTGACCACTGGTTCAGAATAGGACAGTCTGTCTTTTCCAGACAGATGTAAATGTTATGGGAGAAACCTTTTGACCAGGAAGCTGAAACTTCTGGTGTGACTGCAGTCCTGATGTCCCCTCAGGACATCAGGGCAAATTCTCACTATTTTGCAAAGGAAAACCACCTTTTTCTAGAGAACTTAACCTGACAAAAGGTAAGTTTTGCTTAGGTCTTTTATTGCCTTTTCTGTATTTCTGGATTTTTGTAGCTCTTAAATTTGAATATAAAGTCATTGGACATTATCCATAAAAGGAAACCAATTTTGCTGCCATGAAGCAACAGAACAAGTTACATACACCAGTTGTGCTAATGAAATGTCTTTGCTGCTGGAACTTGTACAGTTGGCTTTCAGCATCTTCTCTTGCCAGGATAACGTTTGTTTACAATTCTGTCTTGCATGCATTTATCAGAAAGTTTCTGGGGGTTTTTTTACACTGTGAACAAATAACCTGAACTTTTGCTTCTTCTAAGTTTTGGGTTCTTTTCTATGAGGCAGGAGAGAGAAGGAAGATTAACTTGCTTTTTGAGAAGTGGGATGGTGAAGGGAGGGCAGTTCTACTGAGTATAGTAACTATTTTCTCCATCCTAATCTGATAACCTCCATTAAGTAATTAAACTCAGCTCACAAAATGTAATATGAAGAAGAAACTTCCAAATGCCCTAATCTGGGCACAAACAGTCCACTTAATTTTTAATTATTTTTACCTTGTCTCTTAAATGTAAATGCCTAAATTTGAGATATGTAAGGAATTATTCCTGAAAAGGCTAGGATCCCGAGGTAGCCTTACTTATTTCCTGTCTTCCTTTTTGTCAAAATACATCAATTGTCTCTTTTGTGTCGATTTGCCAAGGCTGGATAGTGGCTTTTTGTGTTGTTTCTTCAGAAACGTACTTTTCCCATACTCTGTTTGTGAGCAGAACCCCCTGCCAGGCACAAGTTTTCATTAAATTCACCTTCCTGCAGTCAAACAGACTCCACAATAACTAATTTATTAATCACCACTTATAGCCTGAAGATCTGTACCTTCTCTGTCCCGTTTTCATCACTGTCAGGGCAAGAGTTTATATTTCATTGTCTGCAGAGGACCCCCAAAGGGCTGATCCCCTGATCTTCTATTGCATGCTCTCTGTGTATGGAATCCTGAAAGACTGGCTTGGTACTGCTCATTTCCTCTCCTTGCCCAAGCTAATACTGAAATACTTGGAAAATAGCTGTGACATAACAACACACTAATGGTACATCATGCAGTGTGGCCTCTTACTCATTGCTGTTTATGTATTTACCTGTCTAAAACTATCAGTAAATAGGGATTTGAAGATACATATGGGAAAATAAAATGGCTCTGATAAAATTTCTTGACCTGACAGAGACTGTAGTATCATCTAGACAATGGTGCTGCTTTTCACTGTGTTGCATGGGGGCTGGTTCTGCCTCCTCACTACCCACATTTCTAGAATTTCAGATATTTGTTAGATCATAATTTTAACATCCCTTAATATCAAATTTTGCCTGGTGATCAGGATTATATATATACTCAGAAAGACAGAATTTCAAAATCTGGTGTTACCTAACTGCAGAATGCAAACAAATTTAGAAATTTGCCATGACAATAGCCAAGGCATTAAGAGATGGGAGAGAAAGCAAAGAAGGCGAAGAACATTCCCTTGCCAGATTGAAAACAATCATTGCAGCTGATCTGCAGAAAGGTTTTGTGTTAACCTCCCATGTGGTATAGACTGTATTAGTAGGTATTCTGTAAGTCCATGTTTTAGAGGTGATGTAGGTGTGAGAATATTCTGTTTCAGTCCTTTTCAGCTTTTCATTTTCTTTGTCATTGTTCATGAGTCTTTTGTCCAGTTCCATAGGTAACTATGGAGATAACTGTGGAAATGTTTCTCTGAATGCAACCCAGGCTTGTTTGTGCACTGCACACTGTGAATGGGTGTTTGGGAATGGCATCGCTCACCCAGTTTCCTTATGAGACCCGTGGTAGTAGTCGAGGCATCAGACATGTCATTTTGGTCTCCTTGCCCTGTGCTGCAAACTGCTCCTCAGCAAGGCAAAGTAGCACATTGGCTCTGTCCTGCCACAACAACATTTCTTCAGGCAACTCAGCCAATTTAGGGAGCATTATCCTTCAGAGGTTCCACAGAGAGGCACAGTGAATCCCCCAGGGATCTGACACCTGAATTCATCTTTGCCAAAGGACGAGGCTTCTGAAATTGCAGCTGGTGGTGAAGGACAGGGAGCCAGCGGTTCAGCTCCCACTTTCTGGGTGAGGGAACATTGTACTGGATAATGCTTTTCTAGAATGTCATGTATCACAAAAAGTGCCGGAGCTTGTGTAACATTGCGTTAACTTGTTTCATTAATTTCATTATCTTCACAATGCTAACTTGTAAAAATAAAAGTCCAGCACTTGTGGTGAGGGCCCTGTCACATGCTGCTTTTCAGTTGTTCTGGCACATAGCATAACTCATCCACTGTCAGAAAAAGGATTTGAAGATCTAATATGCTACAGTGCTGGGAATCTTTTTTTTAATTATTATTTTCATAGGTGGTTTCAGTTCCTTTGTATTATCCTATACAAGGTATTCTTATGGGAACAATTGTATTGAAACTTAACACCATAACGCTAAACCATGAAAGGGAATTTTTAGGGTAAAAGTACTTTTAAAAAGACTCCAAGGGCAAAAGTAATCTAATTTAAATCCTTTAAAAGTACAAAAATACCAAAATACAATAAAAAATGTCCCTTGAAATACATGTTTGTGCTTAGAAGGGAAGTTAGCAAGTAAGACAAGGAATAGTAGATGTCAAAATACAGAAGCTGCTCAAACCCAGTTGGGAAATCTTCAAATATAGTAATTTCAGCTCAATGGAAGCCATCAGAAAGGAGCAGATAGAGCATGGAAAATACAAAGTCAGTTGGCTAAGAGGGAATTTGGCAAGCTAACCAGAGCATAGGCCAGATTGTTACAAGTAGGCAGTTGGAGGTGTTAGAAGAGCATGGGAAGGTTATCTGTCTGCCTGCCCTTGTCTGCATTCCTCTGGAGTGCTGGGGAAATAATGCCTTGGTACACTGGCACAAGAAGATATCCTTTAAGATAACTTAACTGAAGAAAAGGTGTATATACATGGAACGTATTTTTTATGGCATAAAGAGAATAATTAATAATGACTGTGAGGGTGCGTAGACATAAAGAATGGAAATGCAGGTCTTTAGCAGACTGCTGGAAGCGCATGGACAGACCTGCTGCATCCTCAGTGGAGCATTCAGGTAGTAAGATACAGTTTGTACTTAATGTCAAATGCAGCATTAGCTAACAGATGTAACTCTTATTGAAATGGATAGGTACAGATTTGAAGACTGCATGAGAAAGTTGTAAAAGTTTAATCTAGTTTCAAGTGATGCAACTTTGAGAAACCAGGTGAAGAATAGTTTCCGTGAAGAATTTGGACAAGTTACTTAATGAAAAGTATGTGGAACAGGAGGGATGTTTGTAGTCTGACAGGAACACAGAAGTAAAGGTCATATGAGTCTTTAGCTTAAGCAGAGTTTCATGTTGGTGTTTTAAATCAAGTATGTGAACTTGCAGACCTCCTCAGAGATGGAGGGATGATCCTGGTTACCCAGGTACAGGTTGACTCCAGATGTTAAAAAAATATAGCTACTTTTAAAATCTAATGATAGTCTAAGGAGACTGGTTGCCTGGGAAGTCTGTCATCAGTAATTACGACAGATACTTAATGGTGTTTTTAATATAACATGTGACCTTGGGATGCCTTACTGCCTTTTTCTAGGAGAATATTTAAGCTTATTTCACGGTGCACAAAATGACACTGCTAATTCCTTCATCTCATTAGGAAATAAAAATTTATATTCTGATGAAGGAATTACTCAATAAGGAGTACTGGCAACTGATTTCCTCTTGTAAAGGTTCCCAAGATTCCTCAATAAATTTTCAGGGAAATTTTATTGAGGAATCTTAGGAACTTAGATAGTGTTGCTACAAACCATCAGATTGCTCTGAAAAAGTGGGTCCTTTTGAATTTCAGGAGCCTGTAGGAGCTACTGGGCTTCAAGTATGCTGGGAAAGAAAGCGTGTCCAAAAGCTCTCAAATTCCTAATTTCTTCAGCTCCAAGCTAAGGACCAGTAAGGCAACATATGTACATCGTCTATCAAGGCTTTAGGTGGCAAGGCAAGGGCTGCGAAAAAGAAAGAATAAATGTCTCAGGCACTGGCTTCAAAGCTTCCTGCTAAGAGGTACCACAGGAGCGGTGATTCCAGGTGCCAGCTGTGAGGGACAGCAGGGCTCCAGTGCCACATGTTTCAGCACCACCCAGAGCTTACCTCTCCCGTGCTTTGTCCCTGCTGGTGCTGGAGGCAGTGATGTGGGCTGTGGCTCTTGGAGGCTCAGAGTCAATGCTGACAGATGGAAAGGCAGGGATGGGGATGCTCAGCCCCTTGGCAGGGTATTTCCTTTTCAGAGGTGTGAGATTTGCTTGTTTTTCACTCAGTCTGACTTGTCACTGGGTTTCAAGGGACATTTCAAGAAGAATTTTGAGAGAGGCATTACTGTTCACATTTGGGTGCAGCACAGAAACCACCGGTCATCTTACTAATTGTTGTCATGTGGTCTTGTGTGTGTGCTGGGGAACATAAACTATGAAAATAAGTAATATCAAATTGTTATTGACATTATTACATACAAGGAGTACAATTAATCAAAATATCTACTTGGATCTATCCAGACATTTCAGCAGGTACTGCTATGTCCAGAATCTGCTCTACTACTCAAGCAGAGAGACACTGAAAAATTAAAAAAAAGCAAAGCCCCATTATACATTTTGGAAAAGATTACTGTGTAACAGAGACCAACAAAAATCAGTTGTTTTACTATAATACTGCTATATGGTGGTAGTACTTCATCTTTACAGAGAACAGTGATAGTGAGACTGAGTAGTAACTTTTTCATGACTTCACAGGTGTTGGTTTCTCCCTGCCAGGTGAGCCTAATGTGCATCAGGTTTATTTTAAATTGCATTTCATTAAAACATATTTCTTTCTCTAAAGAGAAGTAAACATGATCACCAACTAAAATTCATGGTTAATTTTAAAATATAGATAGATTTGGAAGATGTAAGCAGCCTTTTACTTGTAGAAAAATCTTGCTAGATGAGCATGAGATGTGTGAGTCTCTTACCAGAGGAAACCTGGCATGAGAGCCCATGTCCAGTCTACTCAGGTTAACCTCTCTAGTGTGGGCTAACAATCACCACACAGGCAACACTTGGCCCAGGTTCTCTCTGAATCCCAAGTGGTTTTCCTAAATTATTATTGATGTCTAGAGTTCTCCAATCAAAGTGCCCAAATTAGCAACGATTGTTGCGTTACGCTTTCTGAAATCACGCTGCTACTGAAGTTGGTGTAATACCTGTTTGCACATCCTGTATACTTATTTCAAATGTGATAGGATAGCTTTCAGGTAGGATAACATAGATCATAAGATGCTCCAGCTTTTCCAAAATTGGTATTTTTGTCATTAATTTTCATACCATTTGCAGTTCTTATACTTTGTTTATACAAGTTATTATGTTCTGGTTAGGTTTGGGGGTTTTTTTAGCAATTGACAGTATATTTCCTGCTAATAATTTTTCTGCATATTCTTTCTATATAGTTTATCATTGCACTGTGGAAATAGGTTTATCTTTTGTGACTGAGGTAGAGTTGCACTAAAAATTAGCGTCTATTTTCTAAAAACTGCTGGTAGATTTGTTTTTAATTAGAAAAGTAAATCTCTGGAGAATGTGAAAGCAATGAGGAACTCCCACAAGCTTTACTGGATACAGGAGCTCACCTTCAATGTTTTCATAAATAAAGATTTCTCAAAAGTTTAGCCTTTTAAATTATTTAAGATGTTATGAGACATAGATCTGAGTTTGCCCATTTCTTAGGGTTCTTTAATTAAAAACAAAAATAGAAACACCCCAACCTGGGCTAAATATAATCCTTTAGCATATTCAGTGTGTCACAATAAGAAATTATCAAGTACCATAGGAAGAGGATGGTTGTCACAGAGTCCGTGGTTGCACACCTGGCAGTGAATTAGCAATTCAAATCTTATCCACTGTGGGGAAAAAGTCACTATGTGGAAATAGTTCCCATTTTTCAGTTCTATTATTTTCTATTACGTCTGTTAAATTCCACAGGGAGCAATTTCAAAGCAAGCTGGTGCAGAACTGGAATGACTCACGGTTGGGCTTTTGTTGCTTCTCATGTTTTGGATGTATAACGTTCTCAGCCTGGTCTGGTAATACCCTCTCGCATATGAGGGTTGGGAAATTGTTTTGGTCCTTTGCCTCTTTGACTACATGAGGCCTTGTCTTTGGGACAGCCACACAGACCAACTGCTGGCAACAAGAGATGCCACCAGCAGCCCCCACAGCTCAGAACCCTCGGGGTTTGAAGCTTTGTTTCTATTCCTGTGGAGGGGAGGCCTATGCATAAGCCATTATTACTATTTTTCTTGAAGTAGAAAAGTGGCAGATAACAGAACATATTCAATCTGTTCATAAAAGCATCCTTTTGTGGTTTGGATTTTTTTTTCTTTTATTTGGCTTTTTTTCCTTTTTTCTTTACAAAGTTTAGGTATCTTGCTATTTGTAGCTAACAGAAAGAAGGCTTAGCTCACCTGTTTGCCATTTGATTGGGAGACACGGGAAGTAATAGCCATGTATTCATAAGTGTCTGTAGGTGTGGATGAAAGAAAAGGGAAGACTTTCTTTGAAAGTCTATTTCTGTGTATCTGCAAGTATGACATGGGTTTGATAAAGGCTTCAAGAGAAGGCAGAGTCAAAGCTCAGCTCCATAAAGGAGTTAATTTGAAATATTTTTCTTTCTACAGAGAAAGATTTTCTATAAAGAGCATGAAATAGCAATAGCTTATTAGACACAGTGTAGGATAACAAGTATTGGCCCATTTTGGAAAATGAAATACCACAAATATTAATGAAATCTTAGTGATTAGACTTACAGAGTCCTTCTAAGCTAGTAAAAAATACAAATACAGTAGCAGAGTTTCCTAGTTACACTGAGGCAAGCTGTACTGCCAAGTAAATGCCTAGATGCATGGAGCAACAGCAGGCAAAGGAAATGTATGTCTGGTAAGTAATAGGTTATTTTCCTTGCTGTGTTGCAGGCACTTTGCAGACACACTGCTGTGTTAGGCGAGTCCTATCTGCAGCGAAAACTGGGCAGCATAACCCTGTCAAAGTCACTGCTCTGCCACTCTGCTTCAGCAGAGCTCCCCATGCAGAGTTACCAGCCTGGAATAAAACACAGTGTTTGTGGAGGGCAACCTGGCCAGCAGTTTGAGCAGAGAGTGAAACCATTGCCATTTCATGGGTGACAGAGGAGAAAACACTTTGTTTCAAGGTCCCTGAGATGGAGTGAAAGCATCTTCCTTGTACCCCAGGGACAGGTGCAATCCCCCCGGTGGAGACTGTCCCACAGCCTGCAAGCAGCATCTGTGTGGAAGGGGCCCAGTAGGTCTGGGAT
The DNA here is from genome assembly GCA_013396695.1 of Sakesphorus luctuosus. Lineage (NCBI taxonomy): Eukaryota > Metazoa > Chordata > Aves > Passeriformes > Thamnophilidae > Sakesphorus > Sakesphorus luctuosus. The sequence continues at coordinate 168,614 of VWZD01012189.1, read as the reverse complement.
GCCCCATTAACCTCCTGCTGGCAGCAGCCAATGGGATGGAGACACCCTGTGCTGCCTCCTGGTGTCAGTTCTGTAGGGTGGGACTGAATCTTGCTATCTATTTGTGGTTGTGCTTTCTTTTGTTTACTACACTGATGTTCTATGGCCTGAGGGCATTTTGCAGTCCAGAAAATTCTTCCTCTTGTGAGAATGCAACAGGGATGCTGCATGTAGGAAGATACCCATGAGCAGCACTGCCTGTAGAGCAGGAACTTGATCTGAGGACTAGGTACATGATAACCTTGTTAGTACCTTACAATGCTTATCTTCATAAAACTTCCCATGAAGTGCATGGGATCTATTACACGTATGTGAAAACTCTCTGCAAATCAAGATTTAAATGATGGGCAAGAGCTTCTTCACCAGATTACAACTGTGGCAATAAATATAGTTGCCTGAAGACTTCCAAGAATTTGCATTTGAGTTTTAAAAATATAATCAGATATCATAGTCCATTCCCACTATACATTACCTCCCAATCATCCTGTTGGTGATACATGAAGCAAACACTGAAATATTTGATACTCAAGTTAGACATTTTAGAAGCAGTAACTTTCTAAAGCTCCTTTAAGGCGGTTGTGGTGAGGTGGGGATCAGCCACTTCTGGGTAGCAGGTGATAGGACATGGGAAAATGTCAGTAATGCTTAAGCATTGAAATAGGTTGGCCAGGGAAGCAACATAGTCCCCATCCCTGCAAATGTTAAAAAAATGAGTGTATGTGGCACTTCATGATACGGTTTAGTGAACGTGGTGGTATTCAGTTGAAGGTTGGATTTGATCATCCTATAGGTCTTTTCCAACCATAACAATTCTATGAGTCTAATATCAGCATCCCAGAACAAAAGAAGAATGAAAAAAATAGAGATGGTGAATAAATGTCAACCTTTCTCTTGAAATTAATCACCCAAATTATTTTCTTCTAAGGCATGAGATTATGAAATGTCTTTTTCTTCCTATTGCAATTTTTTTCTTTCTTTAGGCATTTTTAGCTTGACCTAGTTTATGCTTATTACAGTGAGCACGGCTGATTTATGAGCAGCAGCTCCATTCACAGATGGGTGCAGGCAGAGCTGAGGTATTCAGGTACACAGCCATGGAATTGTTACTGTGCATTTCACAGATCACAAGTGTACAGTGAACTCATCATTGTCTAAGGATCTGAGTTCAAATAAGGGGAAAAAAAAGAGTAACCTGAAGATTTCAAGTAAGATGATGCTGTTCCCCAGTACTTCTCATATCTCAGGTCTAATGCTCTCTTTTCTGCTATTGTTAAAACTATCAAATCCCTCAGCTATCAGGTGTCAACCAAAAGTACTGTGCTCTTTCTTTGGAGCTTTGCTACCTGATGCTGCTGCAGGTACATAGTAACCATGTGGCAAAATAGAAAAACATGGCCAAATAAATGTCATAAATATGCATGATCTGGGTGATAAATATTTCAGAGAGGAAGGATTTTAAAAACACCAGGGCTCCTTCAGTGTCAGTGCAAAGAACGAGTGACTACAGCATGGGTTGTGGCAGCAGAGTGAAATGAGGGCCACCAGCTTCAAGGGGGACTGCTTAGAGGGAACCACAGCCATGGTTTTTAAAGACTTCAGCATCTGGCTGTCTACATTGCCATTATTCTTAGGACAAGGTGGGTGTGCAGAAGAGTACAGTTCACAATCCTGTAATACTATCCATCTGTCAATCTGCAGTTCGAAAATTTAGGTCAAATATATCCAAATTCATGTTTTGAGTATTTATAAGTGATAAGAGTAAATAGTTTGACAATACTAGAAAAAATAATAATGAGTGCTGATGTTTCTGTAATACAAAATAGTAATTGTAATTGCAGTTGTGAGTTTAATGTGTATATCAGCCCTTCTCTTCTGTTTACTCCTTGCCATGCAGAAAACACATTCCTCTGGGGAGACTTAAAATAGCGCTTAGTCACCCAGTTTAGATTTTGAGTACTTGTCCAAAAATACTGTATTTTCCTCTTTCTCATGTAAATTCTATTTCTAATACAGCAATTGCATCGGTGCTGATTTATTACTAATTTGTTAGTGTGTATCATAAAGGAAATAGCAAAGCCTATACAATTTAGCAGTTTATCAGTCTCAGAGGAAAGGGCAAATGAGCATTGTTGGTGTGATATAAACTCTAACGAAAGCATTCAACTATTGTTGAATAGTTACTTTCACAATAGTTACTTTCATCATTACTTTCATGAACTTGCTTCTCTTCCTTCCCAGAGCTGTCTCCTATTGTTTCCGTTCATATTTCAAGGTCCTCACGGAGTGCATCTGGAATGATTCTCATTATTGGTGGTACCACAATCTAATATCATTCCAAAATACATGATTTTGAAGTCTGCCTGTATTAGGTGAGCTTTTAAAATTATTGCTAAAAAGCAATATCAATTAGTATAATCATCCTATTTACAGGAATTCTACTGTGCCAATAGCCAATGTGAGATTTACAAATCTTAAGGGGGAGAAGGTGATTTTTAGCTATAGGCTTTTGATCCTAATATTAGGATTGGTTAATTGCATTGAGCCTTCATTTTGGATGTTTGGTATTGTTTGTTTCTTTCCAGAGATGGATTGAAGGAGTCAGACTCTGAAGGGGTCCCAGGAAACAGCCTGCCCATACATTTCAAGTAGAAATTAAAAGATCAGACCTTTAGCTCTTAAAATTATTGCTATACTGCCAAGTAGCATTCTCTCATTTTGTATCAGAGAAATAGAAAAAGACCTACAAAATCTTCTGAAAATGTGCTTCCGTGTTAGGGTAAAACATGTTATTGTTTCCAATCTGAAAACTGAGGGAGAAAAAAGTAGGTTTTACCATTCTTTCACAACTACTCTGCGATCTCTAGGTAATAGAGATATAGAGTTCTTAGAAAATCTGGGATAAGAAACTGCAGCATTTGGTTGGTAATTGTAAACCCTCTAAATATGTTAGCTTCCACTCTGAAAAGAGACAAAGAGTATCTTCTGAGGTCATAAGAAAGATGAACTGATGAACTGTTAAGTGGAAGGTGATCATATTTGTTCATATTTTTTTGGTTTCCATTTCTTTTATTTTTGTGAAATTTTGCCTTTCTCATCTATGTGAGTAAAGGAAGATCTCAACAGACCTTCCTGTTGCTTTTAGTACACCGCAGCTTTTCTACACAGACATAAGTCACCTCAAGTCCTATTGAATTAAAAATAAAAGCCAATGGAAACTGACAAGTTCACAGCCTATCTCCGGATCAAGGCACTTTGAAAGAGTGATGAAAATTTGAGCAGCAGTGATAGGAGAAACCAGGAATTGCTTAGAAAATGGATTAAATATTCTCGGAAAAGATTTTAAATCTCTCTAAGCTTATGGGAGTTTTGTCCTCTAAACAAATATTTAGGTCAGAGATGTATGATGCAAAAGGTAAGTACTGATGAGGTTCTTCATGCTGCAAACAATTTAATATGAATGAATGAAAATATATGGAATATAAAATGCTATTAAATCAGTGATTTTCAATTCAAGTGTAAAAGCTAATTTCCTTGTACATGAACTTAAAAAGAGAAGGAAATTATAACTTGTTAGTCCTCCAACAGAGGCAAGACCTTTCCAGCCTGTCCTTTCTAATGTCCTGCTGAGTAGGATAATTTAGCACACACTTTGTCAAGGGGACACACACACAAACATCACTCCTGACTCAGAAAGGATCATCACCTGAAAAAGAGTCTTTGAAATCAAGGTGCACCTGTCCTTCAGTTTACTGCGACTGTATGAGTCTTTGTCTTCATGCAGCTGATGCCATTTCATCTGACATCTATCTTCTAGCTGAGGCATAGAAGGGGGTTTGGCTGTCATTGGGTAGAATTGGGCACAGTCTGGTGGGCTTCAGTTGCAAGTAGAATAGCCTCTGTGAAGTGTAGGGCTCAGAGGCTTTGAGGTCTGCATAGCGGAACTATCACTTCTTACTTATCCAGAACTGAAAGTATGAGCTGTACATTTCTTTGGCAGAAGAACAAGGTAGAGTCAGACCTAGGAAACAAGACATCCATCACTGGGTGATAAAATGGACATCAGAGGAATTTAAAAAGTGCAGAACAGAAGACAGAGCCCACAGGGCATTTGCTTCTGGAGATTATGGCTGAAGAAACAGCAGCTCTGTAGATTTGGTAATAATGATGGACAGCACAGTGGTGTCACACAGCCTGTAGTAGAGGAAAGGCTCACTGATGAGTCTGTGTCCATCCACAGGGCAAGAGAAAGCTCGCACTGGCAGTAGCTTGTGCTGCTGGTGTGCCTTACAAACCCTTATGGCTGAGCTGTTGCTGTTAAAGGGCTCCATTTAAGCGAACAGGCTGGCAAGATGAGGAGAGTTCTGGAGGGAGCTGTGAGGTTTAATGCTGCTGAGGTTTACTGTTCTCAGACCATACACAGATGGATTTAAGGATGCTCCTTAAGGTCTGTTGCTGAAGAAGGACAGCCAGTGCTCCACATATGAGACACAAAGAAGTGTCAAAAAAAAAAGGCAGGCAAAATGTTTACCATTTAGCATCTTTATTGTGGTATATTTAATCAGTAATCTAATCTAGAATGCCAGTCTTCTGCTTTTGCCTCAATCTCCTGTAAAACTGCTTGATTTATCCATGAGTGTGGCCTGTGAGTGACTGATAAATGGACAAGGACTAACTTTAGAAAAATGACTGCTATTCTTTATGAGGTGGAAATGTTGTGGGGGTTTGTTCAGTGTAATGTATATAATTGGGCTGCACAGCTGAAAATTTACATTAAGAATGTCATACATTGCTAGTAACAAAACACAGTAATAGATGATTAAGTTACACCAGCCTGTAACTAAATCATCTTCTTTTTAAAAGCAGAAATACCTCTTCATCCCAGCTTTTTATTCTGATTATTCCTATTTACTGCCAATGACCCTATGCTTATCCAATGGTTGAGGAGTTTCCCTTTCTATAATGCTCTTTATCATTATGAAATAGAAAAGTTGCACAAAACTTAATGGAATCTTCTTTGCAGTATTTCTTCAAAATAAATGTTTATCTTTGTTATCATCTCTTAGAAAATTCCATGGCTTTGGAGTTGGGTACCATAAAAAGGAAGAAAATTGTGTTTACAAATCACCTCTATACTATTTCGATGGACAAGTCTTTCTAAGGAACCAGGTCCCATTTCCACCAAAGGCTTTCATTTACCATACAGGAATCTCTGCAGTTGTTGGTGTACCTTTGTTTATATCTCTAGTACAAACACACTTGTAGTTTCCTGAGCCTGCCAGCCTGTTTGCTTAGATGGAGCTCTCTAATAGCGTGAGCTCAGCCACGACAGCTTGTGTGGCCTAATGCCATACTGAGGGGATGGAAAATATCCTCCCATAACAGAAAATCCTGGAATACTACACAGACTGCTGGTGGGTGTGCAGGCTCATTCACTAATTCCTAATTTTTTCAAGACTTGAATAATATGGCTAGTCCCATAACCTGTGTGGTGTTTGGCCAACACAGAATGCAATAAAATATAGTCTTCTTGTGAACAGTTAAAGCTGTCACAAACTGAATTGAAATGAGTCAGGTAGCCAGTATTTTTCTGTATCCTTTTTTTGTATTTCCTGGGACCTGGCATGTCATTCAAAGGTCCCTTAGTGTGTGTTCAGATAAAATATATAGTGCATTGCTTGCAAATTCCATACTTGGTTTGAAAGTAGTGTTTTCACCCAGAACTGAAAATCCCTAGGATTCAGAGACACTGAATTTATCCAGGTTCCATTAAAAAAATTAGTTATTAGTGACTCTTTTATATTTTTTTTCTTCTGTGGATACCCACTTTTCAGTGCAATTTGTGGAGCATGAGTAATAAGCCACACATATATGGAAAAGAGTGAAAGACAAGCCTGAATCCAAGGAGGAATAGTTATAAAAATCCTTTTGTGTGTATGTACAGCAGGGTCATCTGTGGTATTCCACAGCAGCTGCATTGCATGGAGCTGTGGGATTACAGGATTGGAACCTTTTAGGATCATGAGACTTGACGCTAATCCACATATACCAAAATCCACTTTAGGTCCCTGAGTGAAAAACAGACACCTCCCATTAATTCCCCCCAGATGCATCTACTGCCCCAAAAGCTTGTTACCTAATGAAAAGGAGGAGACCTTTTTCATATTTGTGCACAAAAAACCCCTTTCACTTTGGTAGCACTCAGGAAAGAACAGGAATGGGCATAACTGAATGGAAAATCAGTCTAGGCAAAAATAGTTTCATATCCTAGATGAAGGAAGTTCTTTCATTGTAGAAAGTAGAATGATAAGGTCTTTCAATGAGCTGGATGCTCTGACATCCAAAGAACCATTGTCCCTTGCACTAGTTGGTGATAATCTGAAGAGGCAAGATAATGAAATCCCATCACTTTGCTTAGAAGTAAAGTAGTAACACCTGGTCCAGGTGAAGAACCTCTTTCATATCTTGCAGTAATATTTCAACATACATTTCTATCTGAATGTCAGTATTTGCCTTGCATTTCCATGAACAGCAACTACTGGTTGCTGATACCATGTTATCCTCTTGGGTAAAAACAGGATTCTGGCAGTTGATATGCGATGCACATCAAGACTGAAGTATGTAAAGTGAATCCTATAGGAGAAATACTAATACTCTCCCCTGAGAATCATTTGCCATTCTGCTGTGCAAGGGCAGCTGCTCTTTTCCCATTGTTTACACTGAGGGTAAAAGTTTACCACATTTTCCTGGTCCATTTGGGTCAATTTCAGGACCAATAAGCTTATTATTAGAAGATCCAAGATGAAGAGGGTGGATTATTATTAGAAGAGTTATGGAAAAGGAAACAATGAGGCAGAGCACAGGATTGGTTGGGAAGAAGATAGAAGTAGGGTGTTATATATACACTGATGTTGTTATGAAACAATGTCAAATGGCAGTCTAAGACAGAGACTGGGCCCTTACAGCTTCTTTAGATCAAAGCGTGAGGAAATAGGCTGGTACTTTTGTGCGTGGTATTATAGAACCATGTGTTGGAAGGGACTTTAAAGCTCATCTGATTACAATGGATTCTGCAGCATTGCTTGTAGTGTGCAAGCAGTGCCCCAGCCCTGGTGTCCCGAGAAGGGTGTGCAGTTGCTCTTCTTAGTGAGTACACGGCCTCTGAAAGGAAGAGATTTCACCCTGATGAGTATTTTTCTTCATCACAATTATTTCCTTCTGGGAAAAGAAACTTTGAGTTTTTTTGTTTAGGTTTTTTGTTGTTGTTTAAGGTTTTTTGTTTCATTGGTTGGATGGTTTTTGGTGTTTTTTTTGGTTTAGTTGTTTTGGGTTTTTTCCCTCTTGTGGCAGATTAGCCACTGAGGGACAGACCTCTTCCTGGGCTCTTTTTTTACAAGGTTTTGGCCTGGTTTCAATTTCATAACCACAAGGCTCAGAGAAACAGAAGCAAAATGAATTTACAGAAGTTGGAGGAAAGAAAACTTCTTGGGAAGGTCTTTCTTGGGGTTGGACCAAGGGTTGGACGTGATGATCTCGGAGGTCTTTTCCAACCCAATCGATTCTATGATTCTATTACTCTTAATGCAGCTACAGGAGCTCACTCCCACAAGAGGATGCTTGCAAGCTCATCACTGGTCATTCCAGAGAATTTCACAATGAAAATGTTCTGGGGCCTTTAAAATGTTCCCTGCAGAAGAGACAGATTAGATACAATGATAGGTTCTGACAGAGTGTAAGGTTGTATGTTCATCTCTTGCCCGGTGTCAAATTGAAATTTATCTTTACAAATGTTTTGTGAGTCATTACTTTTGGAGAGGTCTCCTGAGAAAACCTTTGCATTCAAACACTCTGTTTAGCCTCTTGCAACAGATCCAAGCTATGGCCTGCCGGTGTCTGACAGAACATAACAAAAAGGAAAATGCATCTATTGAACACAGAGAGGAGTTGAATCATCTGCTTGAAAGCCAAAGGGAGCTCTTTTTGACAGAGTTATGTCAGTGCACAAAATACATTTCATACGGCTCCTAATGTGCTACTCTGTGGCATGAATGCACTATAAAATATGTTTTTAAAAGACTGCAAACTCTCCTTTTCATCTTAAATGTGTGTGAATATATATGTATATTTAGAGACCAGGAGAGAAGCTAACAGTGGAGTCTGTCAGGCACAGGACTTGCAATTCACATCTAAACTGGTTTCCCTAAAGGTCTTAGAGAGTGCCCTGCACGTAGGTCCCATCAGGTTTAGGTTGTGCTGTTAGATGATCTGCCTTTGAGTATCATTTTGTTTACCTCTTAGGAGTTTTGTCTTTCTGAAAATAGAATAAACAAAATGCTTCAAGGATGTACTTGATAGGAAGACTATAATTGCAACAGCAGATTTTAAATTAATCTGGCAATTGAGAGATTTTCAAAAAGGTTTCACATGGAATTATTTCCAGAAAAGGTATAATTTGATCTTTATTACAAATACACTTTCTTCCAGTGGTTCCCAAACCTGCCGCAACTTTGTGCAGCAAATAGCCAAAACAGCAGGTGCTCCCAGCCTCAGATGTCCACAGGAGGAAGCAGTCAGCACTTTGCTGCTTTGAATCTATCACCAGCTGGAAACACCTGTTCCAAGCAAAGAATAATAATGTACTGTTCATTTAAGGATCCAGCAATACATTATCCTTGTTCACAGAATGGTTTCCAGCCATTGGAAATCTTTATGAACATTGCATAGCAAGCCAGGGAAAGGAAAAGAAATTAAAACCCATTCAGTGTTTGCTGGCAGGATCCTGATGTTGGTGGGAGTCTGTCACATCACCTCGCAAGCCCTCTGCAGTTAATGGTTTGGGTTTGTAATGTTTAAAGCACCTTGAAGTACAAACATGGGATTTGTGCTAGAAATGCCTTCAGGGCTTAGATCATGATCTGCCCATAAGAGTTCAGAGCATAGAATCAAAGAATGGTTTGGTGTGGAAGGGACCCTAAAGATGATTTAGTTCCAAACCCCTGCTGTGGGCAGGGATGCCACCCACTAGCCCAGGTTGCCCGGGGCCCCATCTAACCTGGCCTGGAACACTTGAAAGGATGAGGCAACCACAACTCTGGACAATCTGCTCCAGTGCCTCACCACCCTCACAGCAGAAAATCTACACTCTTTTCTGAAGCCAGAATGACCTGTGTTTAGCCCAAATACCAAAACAGGCATAGCAAAGAGGACTGTATTAATTTGGTTACCATGTATCATGTGTTACTGCTGTCAACACTATCAAAATTTAGCCCTAACATTTGACAGTATTAACACTGATTACTATGTGCAGTACAAGCAGGCAAGCTAGGATTTGTAAAGGCTGCATTATTTGTGGGGGATCATTACTCTTTATTAGCTGTACCCAATATGACTGTCTAAATAAAATGAAAATGTCAAATTTAGCCTGATGAAATTTGTGGTGCTTCCCCTACCATCTTCCCAAACTGTTTTCTGTCCTTTACAGCCAGGCACCCCATAAACAGACCACAGAACCCTTTCCCAAAAACACAATTCTAGGCTGATTTGCCGTGTTACTGAAACCTGAGATGACTTCCGTTTAGCTTATGTATCATGGTGATAAAGTTCCACTGGGTGATCTGTCCATTCATTTTAAGTATGTGTGAGTTGTATTAAACAGTATTTCCTCAAAGTTTCTTTACATATGCCTTATGTAAAATTATTCCTTGTTTACATCTGCTGTGACGAGAGAGCTCACGCACATTGAAAAGCTTCTGTATATTGCTTGATTGCACATTTTGCTGTCACTAGCAAGGGAACTTCTACCTGCTGAAACTTCAGACTGAGGAGTACATTCCTGATACAGTCTCTACCAGCGCTCACTGCAAAATAATACAGTATTTTAGCAAAATTGATCCTGAATGTGTACACCTGCTGTAACATCCTGAACAATTTTTTTCATAGAGATAGATAGATAGATAGATAGATAGATAGATAGATAGATAGATGGATAGATAGATAGATATGCTTTAAATGTGGTTCAGTGGAATTCACATTAGGTTTCCTAACTTCCTAACTCAAGTGTACCTCAACATTGAAATACGCCTGAGATAGCTGTAGGTGTAACTAGCTCTTGTTCACATGCTCAGGTCTTCAGTTCAAGCTGAGGGTGAGAGAGAAAAGAGCAATAAAAGATTTTTCATGTGGTAAGATAGATGCAGTTGCTCCTGATTCAAGGAGTGTCACTGAGGTCAGCTTAACTCAGGAAAACAGCTGGCACTGCAGCCCAGGCCTCCTGCCACTCAGTCAGCACAGTGTCCCTTGGCCCATATTTTTTTTGCAGGGTTGTTTCCACTGGTAGATGTAATCCTGAGTGTCCTCTGCTTCTGGCCTACTTCTGCTATGGAAAGGGTTGTGAGAGGATGCAGTACTGTGAGGAATGAAGTGGCCTTTTTCTCCAGCACTGGGCAGAGGATGTGCTTACAAGCATTGGCCATCGGACAGGTTATGCAGTCAAAAAATGTCTTCTGTGCTTCCCCAGCCCTCCAGCCCTTCGAACACAGCATGATTTGGTGCAGGAATGTGTGGGGTGAGAGACTGCAGCAGATGCTGCAGGTAAAGGAGTGTGAGAGAGGACTCCCTGCGTGGCTCCTGGAGCATCTGGTGAGAAGGGCAGGATGATGAGCAGGACTCCTGAGTGCCCAGGTGTTGCCTGACCTGGACCTTGCCTCAAGGGAAGATAAGAACTACCCACAGGAGTGAGAAGAAAAAAAGTGTTACTACTTTTCATGTAATGGTCCGGTTTTCCTCCCATCAGGCTTCCCATGGGTTGAAAATCATCTGACTTTTCAGTTGTCCTCTCCCCACAACTTCAGTCGAGGGAGCTGTGCCAAGAGGCTTAGATGGCTGTTGTTGGGAGATGTGGGACAGTGCAGGAGTGGGGTACGTGTTTCATCTTCCTGTGGAACAATGTACAACCCTTAAACCCCCATCAGCTCAAGGGTTTTAGATTTTCCATTTGCTTTTATTATACATCTTGATATTAAAAAAATATAAGAGAAGGGTTAATCTCTCATAAGTATCAATATTGCCATATGATAAAAAAAAATTACTTCCTATATATCCCACCAACTGGAATATCTCTGACTACACAGCATGTGTTTATTTGTCTTGTATGGGCCTTATGGCCCTTGGCAGTTACTTCCCAACGTTTCTGTCAGCTGCTTAAATCACCAGTGATGCTGAAACCGATTCAGACAAGGTATGCTAGTAAATAAGGAAAGTCACACTATTTTTATTACCTTTTCCTCTTGGCTGATTTATTACACAAGCAGCACCGGTTTTCTTCGTTGTGTAAGGCAAGCTTTTGCAGGCATAGTAAAATGAACTTTCCTGGGCCTATTTTTAGAAGTGATCATGGAGATTTGGATTAGAATAGATTAACTAAGGATTTCTGCAGAGATGATACATATACTAAGCCACACCTTTACTTAAAGACATGTGACTTGACTGATTCAAGAGGTGTTTATGAAATAAGCGAAATTGAACATATCCCAAAAAATGGAGGGCAAAAATGGTGGGTCATCACCTGCATGTCCACAGACTGGCCTGTGTTTTTATGCAGTGGAGTGCAGTTCCTACTGGGAAATGAGTCTGTGAGCAGTGATAACGCTGCAAGCAAAGGGAGCAATGTTGTACTTTCAGCATTCAGGCACAGGAAGGGGCAGTGTCATTTGAGCTTGCTTTGGGATACAAGATTATGCTTCTGGCTACTAAGTTCCCCTGCACAATAGGCAGTGAATTTAGCATGCTGATGCTCTATCTCTGCTTGAATACCCTTTTGTACTTCTCTGATCACTTTCCCTGGCAAAATTAGCCTTTCCTCCCATACCTGCTCCAGGCACATGGAGTTTTGTCCAAGCAATAGTTGGACAAAATTTATTTACATTACCAGTTCTTTTTTTTTTGTCATTTTCCCAATACAAATTTGTATGTGATTAAGCTGTTGCAACCTAAATTATTTTGTGCAGATAATATTAAATCTTATGTGCTTGATGGATTTCTGTAGCACATAAACATCACTTCTTATGGGGCTGATGACCTGAAAAATTACCTCATCCCCATCACTGTTGAACTAATCAACTTACTCCAAATATAATACAAGTTCAAGCCACTTCTGAAAGTTTCTCAGATTGCTGTATGTAGACTGGAGGGTTTTGTGCACAATATACAAATTAGTATATAGTGGGTAGTAGTGCTCAGTGTTAACCTTTGCTCTTTCTTAGTACATTGTACATTTAGAATCTGTGTTAAGCCAAGTTTCATAGAGTTTTAGAGTTTTTACTGGAGATCAGAATTTCCCTCAAATGATTTTGGGAGGTTTATTTTGAAATATTTGACCTGATTTTAATTTTTTTTTTGCTTTGTATATGAGTTATGTTTTAGTGGGTAATAGTTAAATTCTGATATAATAGTGAATTTTATATTAACACAAGAGATTAAATATATTAATTATTATTTTAGCCAATCAACAAGAAAAATTGAAACACAACTTGTTATTTATCTTTTATTAGTCTTCCATTTCTACTACTTATCTTTTTTATGTGATATGTTTTTAACTTAGACATAATTTCCATGCTTTTCCTTGCATGTGATTGTGGATTACAATGAATCATTGTCTCTTTTAATCAAATTACATGTGGATAAACCAACTTTGCAGAATTGTCATTAATAGTTAATGCAAAGGAAACTGGACAGTTGTTTATCAAGATGCTTATGAAGGGCAATGGATAACATCAATTTAGTCTTTTGCCAGATTCATTTTTGTCTGAGATAATAGGCAAAAAACTGTAACAAGCTGTTTTCATTCTCGGCATTTTGGTGAAAAATAAGTTGCCTGAAGAGATTTTTTTTAAAGCTAAATTAATTGCAAGCTGTATGTGATTTGCCCAGTGTTAAGCTTGCATTCCTTATTGACCCTCTAGTATTTTTTGTGATCTCTATTATCTGCAATGGTCTAGTGTACAAATAACCTTACACCTGTAATTTTGTCACAGTATTTGATTTATAAAATTGTCTCCTGAGATATCCATGACCTCACTTAGACACGTTGTTATGTCATCAGCCAACACAGCTGGGCAAAGCAGAGTTTATTTTCATAATGGCAGCACTGTTCCAGTCTTATATGAAATCAAAGACACAAGAAGAATAATCAGTTTGAACAGAATTGAAAGATTCACTGCTTGAGGAAGGTTTTGCAACATCTGATTAACTTCTTGTAGTCCCATGCCTGAAATGTCCATTTATATACTCTGAGAAGAAAATAAGAAAATCAGTTATAATAATAAATAAGTAATTTCCCCCAGACTGATGGTTTTGTCATATCCTAAATAAAGTATTGCTAACTTTGCTCTGTCACTTCAAAACGAAGGGTCATCTTTCAAAACTATGCTAAATGCATAAAAATCAAGGATGTCATATACTACAGAAAAACTGTGGGAAAACTGTGTGAAATGCCAAATATTCCACAGAGGAAAGATAGAGCTCTCAACACCTGGAAGTATTGGGGCTTAAACTTGGGGCAGGGGAAAGTTACTGAGCTGACTTTTGGCAACCTCTTACGTGGAAAAACCGACAGTAAATGTTAATGCAGTTGGTGTGATGGATGACTCATGCTTTCCTGTTTGTCACACAGAGCCTGGATGAGATATTTGAAAAACTAAATAGGATCTGTTGCAAATCTTGTTTCATATTTAAGGTCTCTTCTGCACAGAGGATTAAAGCAGATTTTTTTTTGCCTGTCTTGTTTCCTTGCTCTGGGAGCAACCCTGGCCACTGATCAGGAGAGAGCAAGTCCTTGAAAAACAGAGATACTCTCCTTGTGTGCTGTGACATATGTACAGTTATACCATTTAATAATTGATAATGATTATTGTATATTAATGGGAATAGTTTGAGGTTTTACTATGATTTTAAATAAGTGGTGGCTGAGGATATATGAAAGGGAGGAGAGTGGAAAGATTGCTGTTGACAAATGCTGTTGAAGTCTGAGGGAGAGGACACACTTTCTTAAGAATCATCAATCTTCCTTTCTCCCAAAGCTTTCACATGTAGTGAATATTTCTGAGAATGGATCTTACTGCCAAAAATAATAGTAAAATTCAATTTAAAAAATAGATTTTTTTCCCATGTACACTGACCACTTCATAATTGCACCATGACCCTTCATATGAGGAGCAGAATAATTGATGCCTTGGTAGAACATTAATGTCATCTCTCTTCTCAGAGCAACCAGGTTGCTCAGGTTCAGTATTTTCTAACTAAAACATACTTATTTTTATCTTTTAAAAAGACATTAACTGCACAACTGTATTTTCCTACAGACTGATGTGTTACAGGCTACTACTTTACTGATTGCTTCAAAGGCAGTTTGCTGAAAGCAATTTTGTATCACTTATATTTATTAATTGAGACAGTTGAAGGAGTTTTTAATCTATTATGCTATTTATTGGATATGAACGTAAAGATTCCAGACTAATAACTCACATTGTTATTGACTGATGGTACACCCTGGCTGAGCTGCTTGTACTAAATTTCAGCAAGCAGAATACAGACAGGGCCAGAAATGGAAAAAAAAAGAAATGGGGGGGGAAGAGATGAGCATCAGGTTCTCACACTCTTACCTGACCCGCGTCACATTTGTATAACCATCCTTCAAGAATGATTTTCCATGCTGCTGCATCATGAAATCCCTCAGAAGGCTCCTACTCTCTGTTGCCTTTCTTTATCCTTAAGCAAGCGGTCTTTGATAGCACCTTCGCAAAATAAACTTCAGAAAATGTTGATACCTCAGTAATCCTTCTGGTTTGCAAACTCAGAATGGTGAATGAGTTTGATTGATTTCGAGATAATTTGTGTCTCATATCTGCTGAAATCAGAACACCAGCAATAGATGCATTAGATCCTATCTGATGGACATACCCACTGAAAGTAGGACAAAAATCCCTAAACACTGTAATGCAAAAATCTCTCACAAAAAAGGAGCTAATGTTTTTATTCATTATTAGTTTTTTTAAAATTACTGTATTTTTAGAATATTTTAATTTTACTCATTTACTGTTTGCTTTTCTTTTACAGAGCAAAAAACCTTTTTGTTTGTTTGTTTTTTAAGCATCTGGTAAATATTTTTTGAACACAAAAATGTTCAGTGAAAATATACTGTAAAAATATCCCCCAGATACTGAGTGAAACAGTTTTTCCCATTAGAGATGATAGCTACTTCAAGTTATTCTTACAACTTATTTGAAACTACCACTCTCTTAAAAAATGCCATTTTTTTCAGTGAACAGTAGGATCTCCCTTCTCATTGTCAAGAGTTTTAGGTCTCCAATCTGTTATAAACTTAATTTTCTGCTATCATTAGTAACTGCAATTTACTGAATGATTGAGTAGTGTTTTTTTAAATCTGCAGAGCTTTTGGAATTGTAAAGACTTATATCCTGAACATTGGATGAAAAATGAAATTATTAAAGAACTAAAATAAAGCTCAAGTCCTCACCAAGTGGATACTGACACAGTTTTTTAAAAACTAAAAGCTATTACATTGTAGTAAAACTTGAATTAATCTGAACAATCACACCAGGAAAGTAGATACATTTTAGTGAAAATTTATATATATATATTTGAAAAAAATACTTTTGAAAGAATCCTCCATACAATTTCAATAGAAGGCTTTGAAGTATTACAGGTTCTTCATCAGGAAACAGAGATGCTCTTCACAAAGCAGTGGTGGGTGTTGCTTCATGCTGAGGACAAGAGTGACTTGAGAATAAAAGAAACCAGAGTAATTATTTTATTGAAAGGTGTAATTGAGAAATAGCTGAGATAGGCTGTGAACAGCCTAACGAGCTGGCATTGCTTCTGTATCTTAATGAAGCTGTTTGCCACCTAAGCCAGCAGAACTATCCAGAACAACAGTGAAACAGGACACTGAAATATTAATTAAATAGTTATATTGACAATAGAGCAGAGGCCACAGTTTTCATTTGGTGGATGTCTGTGTCTCAGTAGTGTCCATGGGGAAAAGAAACACAGAGAATGTGTAGGTAAGAGCTTCTTTGAAAAATGATGGAGGAGTCAGAGGGGGCCTATTCTGTTTTTCTATCAAGAGTCTCCTGGCTAGTTTTTTGTGGTTATGAACTTGCAATGTGTCTGTGCCAGTACATTTTAAGCAGACAGGTTTACCAGAGAGTTTGATATTTGTGCCTCTGCCCTTACCTTTTTGGTAGTCAGCTACTGATGCTGAGCTCAAGTAGACAGAGTTATATGCGGGCAGTGAAGAGGGAGCACAGGGAGCACTGATTTTTCTGCACCTGCCTCCTCTGCACACACCAGCCCTGGGCAGTAATGCTGCCCCTGTAAGCCTGAGGACTGGAGACAGTGGCTTTCATCCTAGTGGTCAGGTGAGCAGCCAGAATTAAGTGCTGCAGTTCCATTTAATTTATGACAAGTGTATTTTGGTCTGTTTTAGGGAAACTGTCAGCTCTGTCCCTGTGGAGTGAAACACTGTCTGGGTACCAAGCGTAGTTACTCCTGGCTTGGCTTCGTCCTGGAAGTTTTACAGGTTCCAGCTGACATAAAGCACTTTAAACAGGAACTCTAAAAGCAATTTAATTTTATTTATGATTATAAAAAAAGGAGATGTAGTTCTAATAGTAAATCTGAAGTGTTTAAAGATAGCAACAGGCAGTATGAACACAACTCCTGCCTACCAGTTCCCCTTCAAAGAACAAGTAGATGTTTTTCAGAGAATTAATATTCAGAGCAGGCCCAGTTCATCTTACCTGCTGGGTTCTTTTTATTATATAATAAAATCAGATTTATTCCCATTTGGATATAGACTATATAGCCATATAAGCATAAGCCATTTATAAGCAGTTACTTTGCATGTAGCATAATGTAATACCTACTCCCTTAGGTATTTCTGAAGAGTATCAAATGTTCCTTGCCAAAGGGCAGAGATAAAAAGTAGTGTTTTGGATCTGAATGTTGTGCCTGGAGCTAATCACTAGTTATATCTTTTCAGTTCTTCAGTTTGGAAAAAAAAAATAAAAGCAGACTAGTATTCTTCTTCATTGAACTTTTCTGAATCTGGTAAACCTTCCTGTCACTTTGTATTTTACTTACAGAATGGTCTCATCATTGCCTGTTACCAAGGTTATGTGGATATCGTAATAGCCTTAGCACAATGCCCTCACCTTGACGTGAACTGGCAGGACAACGAAGGGAACACGGCTCTAATTACAGCTGCACAGGCAGGTAAGGCTCTCTGTGTCACCTCTTACATGCAGGGGCTTGGGAGGACTGTGCGTTTGGGTTATTTTTTTTAGGTTTGGGGTTTTTTTTGAAATCACTAAAAGAAATTAGTCTGCATAAAATAATCCTGGCCAAACCCACTGAGATTGTCATTATTTTTTTCGAACTAATTAGTCTATAGTAATATTTATCAAGTGGATTAAGACAGCAAAAGCTGTCATTTCTAGTAGATGTCATTATTTTAATTTAAAAAATAAAGAAAATCTTGTCCAAAGTGTGCATATACTATACTGCTTTGTTCCTTTAAGCTTATTTTCCTGTGTTTGCTCTGGAGAGCAATAGGTGAGCACTGTGGACATGTCATATGCTGTGTTATTGCTCATAGCACCTTTTCTCACATGCTTGTTACTCCTACCTCAGTGGGTCTGTAGTAGTTTCTGAGTGTAGGAAAATGTATAATCATTAAGAAATATCTTACCTGCAAAGACATTCTTCATTCACTGCATAGTTAAAAGCAAAACATCCTTAGCAGGATGTAGTGTTTGCCAGTGCTCTTTTTATAACAGACTGATACTGACACCGGCCATGTTAATCCTGATGCAAACAGGAGTGAAAGCAGGTTTAGCCCCAGGCTTTCTTTTATACCACTCAACATGGTTATATTCAGTGAATGAGTGTAACAGATCACTTAAATGTAAGAGAAACTCCCAAAAGAATTACTGGTTTCAAGTGTACAATTAAAAAACAATTAGTTGATTATTTCTGTTAAAACTGAAAGGCTGTGCTTTAGTCTTTTAGGAAAGCTTTAGTTTCCTCTTAAGAGTGTTTCTTTTAACAAAGTGCTGAAAATCAGGAAAAATTTCACCAAGGATGCCGTCACTTTTTTATCCAATGGCCACCTAGCTCTGCATCCCTGGTTTCCTTTGCATCCCTCCAGCATGCTCCACAAAGGCAGTGACTTTACAGGCACCTGGTCTTTATCCCGGTTTCTGACTGGTGAAGGGTATAGGATGTTTGTGGAAGTTCATGGGACATAGTCCTGACTCCCAGAGGCTGGCTGCTTGAAGGAAAAAAAATTTCATCAGAAAATGTCCATGGACATTATAAACCAAGTCTAAAGATTGGAGCAGTTCCACTTTCATGTTAATTTAGTCACAGTGCTACTGTAGACATTTCCAGGTAGTACCCAGCTTTGCTTTGTGTTGTACCAGAAAGTGAACCCGGCTAAAGAAGTCACTGCAAGATGGGTCTTGAATAGCAGAAGAAAGAATTGTGACCACAGCAATCACATTCATAGCAAAGTCACGAGTATAGCAGCTTTCCAAAGAGAGTGGAGAAGTCTCCAAAACACTAATCTACTTTTATTTATCTGCCCTAATATAAATTTGGACTACAAAAGGTTTAACACTGACTCCTTCCTGACCTTTATAACTCACGATAATGAGCTCAGCATTAATCCAGTGTGCTGACATTGACTTGACACTCTCTGCCAGTACTTGCTATTGATCCCCAAAGCAACTGGAAATGACTGAGGTCAGCAGAAGCTTATACAAACCCGCAACAACTTGGATGTTTTCCCCTGCCTGTGCTAATCTTGAGCTACAGTGTTTACCCTAGTTATTTAATTAATTATCACAGGATGCTCTAGTGTTAATAGAGATTACTGTGAGGTTAACATTGCAACCAGAGGAGCTACAGTGCAATAGATGCTGCTTAATTGTTGCTGAATGTTAAGTAGTAATGCTGTGCAGTGTATTGTACAGATCTGAAAGTAAAGCTTATGCAAGCTTGCCTTTAGTGGAGATTTTATTTGTTGTGGGTTTTTTTTAACTTTAGGCCATAAAAATGATAGCATTTTTGCAAAATAAATTATTCTGAGGTCACTGTTATTTATACTAAAAGTATGGGGTTTCCTATGGAAAGTTTTGATAATTTAAAAATCTCATCCTTCAAAAAACTTATCTAAAGTTGAAGTTTTCTGCGTGGGCTGACCTGAGAAACACAGGTTGGAGGGATCAGTGAAAAGCAGGGCTTTCTTAACAAGCTTAATAGAGGAGAAAAATAACGACAGACAAAGTGCTCTGCTTTGTGTGTAAATTTCAGGTTTGAAAATTGGTCTGTTCACTTGGTTTCTCAATATTTCTTACTTCTCATGTCCTTTCCCAAAGAGATCTTGCCTTCCAAAACCGTAAATTCGTTGCAGCCTGCAGCAGGTGGTGCCCAGAAACCAGGAGTGATGCTGAAGCAGAAGCAAAATCATTAAACATCATTATGAGGACAATCTAGGAAAAAATGGGAGATTGATGCAAATGAGAGATTGAAATAACAAGTGCAAAGAAAGAAAGGAGACTGATTTAAAAATTTAAAGGGAAAAGGAGGAATATTACTTTTTTTTCCTTCTCTGTTCTGCTGCTGATGGGGATGTAGCTATGTCAGTGTAAGGTGATTGGTATACACTGATGTTCAGAGAGAGTTGTATTTGCTTGCACAGTACAGATATTTTATGTTACAGGGACCAGTTTGGGGCAAGGCTGTAGAGTTGGGAACACAAAATTAGAAGTTATCCCAGCTTCTGTTCATTAGGAAAGACATGAGAACACAAATACTTAAAATACCCAGAGGGTAAGTGTTCTGGGTGTGTTTTATTCCATCTATGTGAGAGAGAGCATTCACCTCCCACAGACTGAACAAAAGTGATTTGCAGGTACGATTCAAAATTGCAATATTATTTGATAAAGTATCTTCTTTACTATGCAGCATATCCTTCTGCCTGTAATACACAGATTATTAGGTAATATTGTCATCATTATAGGCATTTCCTTTGTGGCAGCAATTAAGTGAATTAAGCTATTACAGACATCTGTGCTGATCTCTAAATATGGCTCACAGGGAGGAGAAGTGTACCCTTTGCATGCCAGTTCTGGTAGAAGATAGATCTGGCTTGCAAACAGCAAAAGCCTGATTTGAATTCAGTATCACCAAAGTGGCTGAGGCCAGGCTCATTTATTTTAGAGCTGCATATGGCTTTCATAGCACACTTAACATCACAGAAGACTCACCTGGTTTATGATTTAGGTACACACTGCTAGTGCACCCAGACACAGGAGAACCAAAGCAAACTCCATGGCCTTTAATCAAAAGCGTATGACAGGGATTGAACAAAAACTTGGCAGCTCTGAGTTTTGCTTTGAATTTTATATCTGTTTGAACTAGGAATCTGAAGCAAACCTCAGAGGGTAGAAGATCTTGTTGTTTAAAATTGAAGTGGTTCTCAGGAATCCCTGAGACACCAAACTCCTGAGAATCACAAACTTCTTAATTTTCTTTATTTTGTTGCTGGCATTTTTTTCTGTCTCATTTGAGGCCATCTGTAGTCCCCTGGAGAGCTGAGGTTGAGCAAGGTCTTTCAGGATTAACTTTTAGGATTACCCCAGATTTACAAACTCTCTCTTACTGCAATTATACTTTTGGCAAAGGGAAGAACATCATTAGTGATGTAATAATTGCTGAAAAATCTTCCATTCTATTATTTCTGCTTGTTTCGGTTTGTCTCTCGTTTCTGTGGTCAAAAAGCAGTATTTCAGCTGTTCCAAAGCCTGCATGAAGACAAATGCTCTACACCAGTGAAACAGAACATGTCCTGCAAAACAATTTGGGTATAAAGATTCTCCCAGAAGTACCCAACACCCTACTAGGATTCGATCTTATGCCTGAAGCTGAAGTTTCTGTATTGAGCAAGCAGGACCAGGTCGCTTGATCCTGCCCTGAACCCAGTGCACTTTTGGTTTGTTCTTCTTATTGTGGTTTGCTGAATCTTTGTATTTCATTCTCATCAGACTGCACAAGCTACAGGGAGCTCTTTGGTTTTCTCTGACTCTGGAGTTTGTCAGCAGATCTGCACTATCTCTACATCTGCTTAGGTTTTAGGAGAGTCTCCAGTTATGCAAAAAGGTAGCAGAATACAAAAAATTATAGGAGAGAAAGAGTAACACCTGCAAAACATCTTAAAATAATCAGTAAAGATTTTCTTAACTTGTTTTTCAAAGTGAATACAGGACTGTGTTGGTACAAAGCGACTGCTGATTAAATCTGCACCAGATGTGACACTACAGACTTTTTAAATTGTCCTGTATGAATTACAATCTGCTTCAGTAACATTTCTAGATGAATTTGAATGTCATGCATCACAGAACATTCAGCTGGACTGCAGAGTGATATGAGAGAATATTTTTACAGCTCCTGTAATTAAATTGTGATTGTTGCAGCTGCCTGACAGACTGCATTATTTTATAAAGCATCAAAGCATCATAAAATGATTGACAAGTGAAGGGAAAACTGTTTTAAATGAGTCATAATGGCACTAGCTATTTGTCTGATAGTCCAATTATGAAGATTTGATGTCTTAATTGGTCTTCCAACCATTTAGCCAGAGATGGCTTCAACTCCTCAGTATGCCCTTGCTGACACCAGTTATCCTGGTGTACAAATCACACAAATGGCAACAACAGTTGCTTTTAGAAACAGAACTTAAAGTCTTTACTACCAAACCTGAACTTCAGCCCCGTTTTCCTATTGCTGGTGAGTAGACAAATGGATTTACACTGTCAGATGGAAAAATAAAAATGTGAGATCCTACACAAAGTAGTCCTTTCTCTCGTATCAGGTCTGATATGGTTTTTCGTATTATTGGCTGAACAAACTATGCATAATCATCACTTTTTAATGAAGCACCATGAGTGTAAGGCTCAGTTTTACCAGCAGAGGGAAAAAGCTGAACCTTTGAAGTCAGTTCCCCCTGGTGATGGGCCATCCTGAGATTAGCTCAGTTGGTTATTAAGACTTGGTTGTAATAATGCCAAGGTCATGGGTTCAATCCCCTGTGTGGGCCATTGACTTAAGAGTTGGGCTCGATGATCCTTGTGGGTCCCTTCCAACTCAGAATAGTCTGTGATTCCTTCCTTAAGCTGTAGGGATTGCCTTTGCCTTGCTACTCACTGAGTCAAGAAACTAGGGCCCCTTGCAACCTCAGTGACCATCTCTGGTCTTCAGTTATTTCCTTACCTTAAACTGACCTTTCAGAGAGGAGAGCAAGGTTTTCCACCTCCTATCTCAACACTCTGGTCACAAGTCAGTGCCACTTGAGGCTGACAGCAGCAATCAGCCCTAAGGCTTACAACTTCAGTGAGCAGAAGAGTACACAAAGAAAAGAGATCTTATGAATTACCTGCATTTTCCACTTACCAGAGCTGCAGGAGTAATTTTTGGTTTAACCTTGAGAGAGTGCCTTGACTTTGTGACATACTTTCTCTGCTTTTTCATTTCTTTAAAGGGCACATAACCATTACAAACTACTTGTTGAACTATTTTCCTGGGCTTGATATTGAGAAGAGGAATGCATTTGGATTCACAGCACTGATGAAATCTGCGATGCAGGGCCGAACCGAATGTGTGAAAGCCTTGATCATGGCAGGTATGCAAAGTGCTTTGCTGTTTCTTTGTCATAACCTAGACAACCATACTAAATATGGTTGACAACCATACTAAAACACCAAGAAGATAATTGGCTCTTGGGATGTTTGCTCTGCGAGCTGTGGTGCAGCCTTCCCTGGAAATGGGTGCAGCTTTCAAATACTCATAGACAAGGTGGTAAAGGCTTGTGCTGCGGGTTCAGGGGCACTCTGTTCGCTTGTAGAAACTCACCCAGGAGTTCTTCAAGAGCTCCCAGAGTGAGCGTCTCCAGGAGAGTCTGATGAGTGGGATCATCAAAATTTGTAGAAAAGGAGTTAATGAAATTCATTGTACAGCAGGGAAAGACATGCAGGTCTCTTGCTGCCAGCTCTGCGTGTGTGATGGTGCAAGGGTGTGTGACAGTAGGACCACAGCTGGTACCAAAAAGTGGCAGAAATAAACTTCTTAACACCAATTTGTAGATGTGAAGAAGGGCATTCTTTATTCAGCATGCTGGAGGTTCAGAGGATAGCTCCTCTAATGGAATGTGCCACATGACAGATGGACAGGGCTTTTTATTACACAAACTGTTGACATATTCATTAGACATTCTGGCTTGCTTAATACTTATTCATTAGATTGCTTTACACACTCACACCCCTCTTGGAAGTTCTTCTTTGGTCCTTCCAGGTCTTCTTCATCGTCTGGACCTCAGTTCTTGAGCAGGCATAGTGCCACTTTGTTGCACCACCAAAAACTCATGGATTATATTGTTCCTTATGTGGGCATTCCTGGATACTGTGTATGTCTCCTGTCACAGCCAGACCTCCACCTCTGCCTCCAGCTGGGACAGGGGCTGGAGAGCTTTGCAGGCTCTGCCTCCCATCAGAAGAGCTGGGTGTAGGGGTCATATCCCACAGGGAACATTGGTGGGAAATTTGGTGGCGTAGATATTTTTGTAATGCCTCTACAGCTCTGAGTTTGGTCTTCTGGTTTATGGGCAAGAGAGCAGCAGCAGGTGTGTCTCTGCTGAAAGGAGGAAGTTGTGGCACAAGGAGTGAGCAGGTCTGTCTCTGCCCACCTGTCTCTCTTCACATCTGAGAACAGAAATTAGGTCACTTGCTATTGCTCTTGTCTGCAGTTGAATTTCCAGCTGTATTGCATTGCAAGGTGAAGGGGTCCTGGAGAGGAGACACACAAGGCACCTCAAGGGGCAAAGCCTCTGCAGGAGGACTCCTGCCATACAGCATCTTTCAGCCACAATGTTATTTGTTTCTTTAATATTAAGTAATTTGCATATAAATTACTTTTATTAATTAAATAACTAGCTTATATTAGTATATATTCTTGTATTTCTGTTGCAGGTATTTGGCACAAGTTGAATATTATGGAAATGATAACAAATGGCTTGTGAATATTGTTACTGTCTAGACAAGAGTCCTACAGGTCTGTTTCATTGAGAAAGATCTTGAATAAGTAGTTCTTTTCAGTGGTTTTGCTGTCAGGCAAGTCTAAGCCCTCATAATCAAAATATTTTAGGCATTTATCAAGGATAGTGATATTACTGTAATTCATTTCATAATATCCAGTTTCTAGACATTGATATGACACAAAAAGTGTTTAGGTGATGTGATAACTGGCATGTTATTTTCTATTATTTTCTGCAAGGTTCTGTAGCCTCTTACACTGGAATCAAGGCTTCAGAATCAGATCATTCATTTTGGAGTTTATGACAAAAAATTATGAAACAACTGTCAGAGCTAGAGTACTGCTGGCAACAGATGCACTTTCTGCACTAACACATTCTTCGTGGAGATGCTAGTTCAGAATTTTCCAGTGCCCATTATGAATCTTAAAATGAAACTTCAATTTTAAGACTTTATGACTTGTCAAATTTGTCTTACAGTGTCATGGCCTTCTATTATTATCACTAGAGATCTGATGGCAACTTATTCTTTCTGTTTGGGTCACTAGAAGCTATTTTACATCCTTTCAGCTTTGAAGATAACTCATTATTCTGGTTCTTGTACAAAATGTATTGATAGCAAAGTTCACTATTTTGGTTGCTGCATCTGGCATCTGAAGAGCTACCTTCTTGTTTTCATGAGTCCTAAGAAAACAGAATATTAGGGAGAACAAACCATTAGCCAGCTTCAGAAAATCGCTTCTTTAGCCTCTGTCTTGAGTTTACCTACAGAAAATTGTATCAGCTTGTTTGTGCATCAGAGATAGTGGGAATACTAAAGATCATCCACTGACTAAAGAGGTTAAGAGTTAATGTACTCAAGTTTCTAAATTGCAATTTATATACATGTTTTGGTGAGTATTTTGCAGTCCTCATTTTTTCAGCTTAAAATAAGGGCCACAGAGGAAGTGTGGTAAATTGCCTGCACCCATTTTAATATCTGAGGACTTTTTAGCACTGCAGAATCTGGTGAAATGAAGATGCTCATTCAGAATGGATTTAGAAATGGTTTGAGACTTAAAGGATACTGAGTGGCTGCTGACAATAAAGTGCTAGCATGCTGAAGAAGGTAAAAGAAATTGTTATTAAGAGTTGGTGAAGAAATCCATTTCACAAATAAACCAGCAAAGTTCTATGTTATGATGTAAATATGTCTGGCAATGTAGGGGGGAACACTCATCATCAGCTGTGGGTCTGCTGGCATCGCTACAAAGCAGGCATGTGTTGAGAGAAGAGTTACAGCCAGGAGGTTTTTAAACCCAGGAACTGTTCAGTGGCTTAGGTAAGACCTCTGTTGATGGCCAGCTACTTACAGCAATGCAGGAGGTCAGTAAAGCAAAATAACTCACCTTCCTTGCTCCCTAAGCGTGACTTTAGGACAGTCATATGGGGGAAAGGTAACAGCAATATGTGACAGATGGTTGGAGCTGGATTGTCAAAGTGACTGCTCTTGCTGAAATTTGAGTTCCTGGAGGGTAGCCAAGGTCAATCACTACAAGATTAAGGCACTCTGAGACACTTGGCCATAATGTTGCTCTTTCAGAGCGAGTCTCTGGAACATGTGAATGTGCTATTGGTGAGTGCACAGCGAGTATGGGGGAACCTGGTCTCTCACTGGCAGTTTGTCACAGGCTGCTGCGCTGCCAGGACTGTGCCACTGCCAGCGCTCATCAAGCGAGCCAGCCAGAAATGCTGGTTGTTACTCACGTGTCAAGCCCTTCTGGAACCTCCAGTGTAAACTCACTGCTGCTTTAGTAAAGTTGGATTGGCTGTGGATTTGGAGACTGGGTTTTAAATACTGCCTATAAAACAGGTCAGTAGCAATACCTGAGCTTCCTCACTCCCCATCTTTAAACTAAGAATGTCAGCTTTGCATCTCAAGGGACATAAAACCTTCTTAATAAAATAGGATATTGATATCCTAGAGAAGAATGTGTATTCAAACTAATTGTGCTGAAAATGATCTTCAGGGCAACTTTTAGGAAAAGTAAGGTGAGTGACAAGTGCAGTTTTCCTAAAAGAAAACTTGTAGGCTATACTTAACACTGAAATGACAATTAGTTCAATAAGATTGTTATCACATTCACAAAGGGACATGACTATTCATGTCTGTTCCAGATAAGGCATTCTGCTGAGTGACAGTTTGTGCAGAAATGCCTCCTGACTTGTACAGAAAATCAATACAACTATAATAAATCCCACCTAAAAGAGATTTTGCAATACAAGGTACACAATCAGCATTGATTCCTAGTGAAAGGTTGGGATATCAATACTCTCTAGTATTGTTTTCTGAGATAAACTTTCCAAAACACCTGGGGACTTATCTGTCCAAAAGGAGTGGGCTTCTCATCAACGGGAGGTGGGGCAAGGGTGACAGCAGGGCCTCAGCACTAGCCTCATCAACAAAGATGCTCCTTGAAGGGAAGGAGCAGGGCTTGTGACACTAACCAGGATCAACCAGTGCTGCAGTGGTTGCTGGGCAAGCTTAGGTGACAAGGGCAAGACCATAGGGACAGGGTAGTTCTGGGTCAGGGTCCAAATCAGCATGTGACCAGGCACAGGCGTAGCTCAGACAAGGACCAGAGCTGAGTCCAGTCCACAGGCAAAGGTGGGGAACCCCCAGAGAGAAATTCCTCACAGTGCTCTTTGTGAACAATTCTCATCCGAGGTCTCACGGATGCACCCTATCACAGCTGGAATAACTTTCTCTTGAAGATAATAGTAAGCAGTGGTCTGTAAATTTTATACTTGAGGACAATTCCTTTAGTTGCTCTTCTTCCTGTATTAATTCCTTGCATGTTATATGTACAACAAGGAAATAACTTCCACACAATGCATGGCCCTAGTCAGCTCTAGTGGGAAGAACAGATCAAGGCACGTGATAAGAAGGCACTGGGGCAAGAGGCTAGCCTGAGATGGGAGAGATTCAGGGGTAGAAACTTTGGGTAGGAAGGTTCAAAACAGGCTAGTGATGCAGGAGGGGATGTGTTTGCATGTCTTTCCCCCTCCACACACACACACTGGTTTAACTGTACCTTCTGCAGTCATGAACCTTATCCAACTCTGCTGCCTCTGAGGTCTCACAATCCTTTCTGCAATCCAAAGCTAATGAACTCTATGATTTGATTTACACTTCCTCCTGTTTGCCTCCTTTCTGCCTTCCAGTCTGGGCCCATGCTTGACTCCCTGCAGTACCCCTGTGCTCTCTTTCTCTCTGAGTGGTCCTTTCTGCAAATTTCACTCAAATTACACTTAAATGGAGATCAGCTCTTTTGTTTAGGTTCTCTCTGTCCATATTCAGTCTTGGTCTATGTCTCTAGCATCCTCTTTTTAGGGATTTTCTAAGGGACTTAGGAATCAACTGGTACTTAACAGAGTTAAATCTGAGCTTTTGATCACTTTCCCCATACTCTTTATTTCCTTTGTTTTCCTGTAATGATAAAACATCCTTTGTGGGAAGGTTTTACTGAACCCATCACATCCTGGTTTATAGTTACCATTCCTTCTATCAAGTAATCCTTATTCTAGTTTGAAATGCTGTCACCAAGATAATTGCCAAAAAAAGAGATTGTCGTGGTATTTTTCTGGTCTTTTGCTCAGATCTCAGTCTCTGGACATCTTTGTTTTTTTTTCCCAAAGTAATGTGACAGATTGTCTTCTTTTGTGACAAGATCTGTGTAGGTCAGTTTTGTGTATGCTGTTTGAAAATGATGCTTCATCTGGTAGAGAAGCCCTTCAATAAATCAAATGTTGTTCGTATGCTGGCTTTGAACTCTTTCAGAGAACTCAGAAATTTCTACAGGGCTGGTAATAAGTGTAAACTGTGAGGGAATGTTGCAGAAAAGCTCTGTGCAAAGTGCCTGTCCCAGGGAATGCTGCAGACCTGCTAAACAAAGTCTGCACGCTGGAGCGTGCAAAGCTCTCTCCGAGATCAGTCAAAGTTCAAAGGCAGAATATAAACCAAAGGATTTTTAGCTTAAGAACATGTCTGCTTGAAACCAGGGTATTCACTCATTCTCCTATTGATTTAATTCATTCACCTACATGCCCATATACTGTAAAACACCAAGATATGTGTGCCCAGGTGGTGGGCCCAGGGTTTCTGGGGTGCCATGCACTGAATATGTATCAGTTGTCAAGTCCTTGACTCATCTATGAGATGCTTTTTAATTGTTGACATCAAGCTAGTTTTTGGACTTATCTTTGGTACACTTTGGCATTCACAAGCTGTAATGTTTGGGGCATTTGCAACAGTATCCTGCAAAGTTCAGCTTCCGAAATCACTTGTTGCTGCTCATTCTGCAGCAATTCTTCCAGAGATGCACCCTGTACTGAGCTTCCTCTGTCCTTTACAGAGCTCTTCTGTGTGAGCACACACCACCCTCAGTGACAAATTCCCACAGTCCCACCCTAATACCATAACTGAGAGGACTTCCCTCCAGTTTTCTGGTTGACAAAGAATAAAGATAAAGAAGGTGTAGATGAGAAGTGTGTAACCCCATTTGAAAGCAGAGGAGTGATGAACAAGGGCAGAAGCTTGTCTGTGGGGACTTATGGGAACATGGAGAGACTGAAAGGAAGACAAAGGTGGAGAAGGATGGAGAAATATATGAAAAAAAATGGTGATGGAGATAGATGTCAGAATTGGATGAATAAAGATCATAAATTGGGAATGGGAGGAGGACAGGCCATTAGAAGTGATTTCTTTCCAGGACCTAAGATTGTACTTGAAATGTGTAGGTCTCTGCTGTCCAGCCTCTGTCCCAATTGCCTCTTATGGCTGCTCCACTTGACAGTAACAGCATGTTTTTTGCTAACAATTACTTGAGTTCCTTAGGGCTGGTAAGCTTTGGTAAATGAGAACAGCTGCTCTGGGCTCAGACTGAAGGTTCATCTCAGCCATTATCTACTCTCTGACATTTATGGAAACTTTCCTTACATTTGATTAAAGTAAACAATTATTTAAAATGGGGAGGGAAAAGGACACCACGCAAAGACCAATGTGATCAAGCAAATTCCATTTATTACACACTGCACATGGTTTATATAGGGTTAAGGCTAAATTTTATTGCCTAAATTGAATCTCACACCATCAGACTACAAATCCTAATTGTTTATAGTCCATATCTCACAAGTCCAGTGTTTTGATGAAACATCCTAGCTGTTCCCAGGTGAATCTCCAGTGTTCTGTGAGAAACTCCTGTGCGAACTCCTGGAGAGTGATTTCCACACTGCCACTCAGCAGCAGCTGTGGCCCTGTTTATTCTTAGCTGGTAGTCCTTCAGTTCTCACAGGCTCTATATAGATCTGAATTACTCACCTCTCATTTTTCTGTGCCTATATTTGATCACCCTTGTTACCATCCTCTCAACAGTTCCTAATTCTACAATGTCCTTTCAGAGATAAGAGAAAATGAACTGTAAACTTGTTGTTTTCTCTATTTCCTTTTTTTTTAATTTCTATTTTCCTCCATTTTAAATGCATTCCCAGAAATTCCTTGTATTTTATTTGCTGTTTTCCTCCCTAGTGAGCAGTGAGTTGATATTTTCATGGAACCTGTGATCATTAGCCCAAGATCTCCCTTAGAAGTGGCAGTGATCGGTGCAAAGTCCAGTATTCTGTATGGGGGGGATTTTGTGTACAGAATTGTTTCTTTCCATATTCATCGCTCTTTCCTTGTAAGCTCAAGTGAATGGATTTTAAAATGGCAGTCAAGATTAAGTGCAGCTGAAATTCATGATTTCCTTATTTGTATTGTTTTAAGAGAATTTTATATGTACAGCTTTAATGTTTTTACTTTGTTTTAAATAAATCAGGAGTTCAGGAATTCAGAAACCTGGTCTGTCCTTATTGCATGTTCATTTTGATACAGATATTAGTGTGATGTTTTTTACAGGGATCTGCCTAACTCATCTCTGATCATCAAAAGAGTGGATGGTTTCAGTAACTAACACTAATTGTTTTTCTTTTTTTTTTTTTTGAGGGGCAAATGTTCATGCAACTGACCCAAGCCGTGGACTGACTTCATGGGAATGGGCTTGTTTCACAGGAAGGTCAGAATCTGCCTTCATCATGCAAAAGCTGATGGACAGGCCATGCCCAGAACAGTTTTCTGATCAATATAAACCAGAATGGCCAAAGATGAAGGAACTTCTTGCTAAGGCTGCCGAGCCAAAAAGCTGTTTGCAGAAGATTTCTGAGTGCGTAAGGGCAGCTGTCTCATTCCGGTCCTTCTATGGCCCAGAAGAAGACGGGGTCCTTGACCACATGGTGAAGGTGACAACGAGCCTGGGCAGCCCTTTCGTTGCTCTGGCATGCCGGACTGTGTGTCCAGGCAGCCCACCCTGTGTCGGCAAACGCAGACTGGCCGTGCAGGAAATCCTCAGGAAACAGAGAGCAGAGGAGATCCGATCTCAAGACAAAGATCATGTCAGCAGCTACGAGAAGCTCTTTCAGAACTCCAGAGTCACAGTGATCCCCAAGAAGAAGGAACGTCGAGCCAGCCTGCAGCCCATCAGCCTTGCAGTGTCCCAAGTGAACGCAGTGGCCACGAGGAAAGCGAGCCTCCTGCCGCTCCACCTGCTGCGACGGAGCAGCGTCAGGCCGGGGTTTGTTATCCCCAAAGTCCGTGTCAGCAAGGCTCCTCCACCCACCTTCCAGCCAGAGAAGGCGAGGAGGAGGAGCAGTGCAAAGGATGACCCCTATTTGCAGATTCCCAAATGGAGATACAAGGAGCTAAAAGAGGAGCGGAGGAAGGCAGAGGAACAGGACAAGAATAGAGCAGCAGAGGCTCAAAAGCCAAGGCAGGTGTCTCCTGCCCGAAGCAGGACCTGATTGAAAGGCAGTTGGTTAGAAGGTTCTCGAGCTGCTAGACTTGTTATCTGAGCAAGATAACAGACAATGCCTTTGTGCATGCCCATTGCTCATGGAGCTGAAATATTGAGTAATGGCCTTTAAGGTGCAGAAATACAGCAAGGGCATGTCTGATGGTGGAGCAAAAATCTATTTTGAGGTGGGAGACATACTAAGTTTACCTGTCTGATGTGAACAAGAAGTTCTAAGTGGTGCAGTCCTTTTGCAGATTCCTGTTTTCCCAGCTCCAAGTGAATGACTGAGAAACATCTTGAAAAATGACATGTGCGTGAAAGGATTGTATTTTGTGTTTGTTCATTTTGTAATGGATAAAGTGAAGGAGTTGTGCTTTTGACACTAGACATTCCTTCCTCTCCTTCCTTAGGTAGATATAGTGCAAGGTTTTATAGTAATTTGAAGTATTTAAAGTATACCACAGTGTTGGTGGGCAGTGAAAATCCAGGTCTACAGTTGTTTTGGATATACTAAGCACTTTATTTTAATTCCAGTAAACAAAGTTTAAGGGCACGTATTAAACTGTACAGCTCTATGCAGGCTGTATGGATGCAGTTCTTAATGCATATTGTTTGCTCTGTTGCATATAAAAAGGGCTGCATATGAAATATCTCTGCAGTTGAGGTATTCACATCTTCTGCAGGGATAAATCAAGGCAGGGACAGATTTCTTTGAAGCAAAAGAAAAGCTGAGATAATGTTTGAATGCCACCATCACCTAAGATTTGCCTCCTCTGTTAGGTTTCCCTTTATCCATTATCTGTTGTATGTTCTTTAGTCTCAGGGATTTTTTTGTCTTTGCATATAACTGTGAAATAAGAGAGATGGTGAGAAACAGGTGGGCTTTTTTTTTTAGGTTGATATTTAAGTTTCTGTTTAAAAACAAATTCACCAGGTTTATTGAGAGACTTTCCAGATTATAGCCAGGACAAGAAAATTATGCAGCTTTCAGAAGTTCAAGCAATTTTCCCAGGTATCAAATCCAGCTCTATGCTCTGAATATCTAGTCAGAGATGCAGCACCATGCAGCTCAGGCACTAATGTGGCCAGATGTCACTGTAAGCTTTAGTACTACACTCTGGGTGCCCAGAGAGGGCAGTACCTCACCCCTCTCTAATACTGGGAGAAAACCTTCCCTAGTATGTAAGTGCATGTCCAAGAAGCAGTTCCCACAGGTTGCTGCAGGTTCTTGTGGTCCACGTTAAGGCTTCCTTTGATTTTAGCTGTAGTCAGCCTGAGCAGCATGCCAAACCCTGGCAAATTCTGGTAAGGAAGGGCTGCAAACCTGCTGCTTGCTGAAGACTTATTCATAGAAGTGAAGGTCAAACAGAAACAGCCAGTCATCCAGCCCATCTCAGGCTTTGTGCCCATTTGAGCTGGAGTGTGCTGTGTCCTCCTGAAGGTGTTGCTGTGCTGGAAGCCAGGCAGACCCCAGCTGCTGCTGTCACTGGCTTCTCCCTTCAATTAAAGAGAGGGGAAACTTCTCCATGCTTTACTCCCACAGCACGAAGGTTGGCTGTGGTCTCACTGAATTTGTAATGAAACTGTGCATGTCATGGGAGAAGTAAATTCAGTTGATTGAAAACTAGTGCTCAGATCAGTACTGCCAGCTCACATCTGCGGGGTCAGGGCTTGACAGAGGTTATGACAGATGTCTGAAAAAGGATTTTTTCCACACAGCCTGTTCTTTGTACTTCTTGCTGGAGTAGCTGTGCTGGCCAGACTGCATTGCCAGGTAGCCTCCCAAGTCAGAGCTGGACAAATATGCACCTGCTAATACACCTGCCCAGTCCTGTGACTATGAAGAGGATTTTAGTCCGCAAGTGCATCAGTGCTGTGCAATTCATAGGCTCCCATTTTATAATGGCTTTGGAGTGACCAGAATATAAGCTGAACTGGTTACTTTGAAGAGTAGGAAGACAATCTTTTAGCTGTCTGTGGCGAAGGTATCAGGGTGGATTTCAAATTGGTACACTGGATGAATGGTTTAACTAATAATTTTTGTTTACTGCCAACACAGCATTTTGAAGATTTAGCACTCAGATTCAGTATCTGAAAGGCAACCTGTGCGGCAGGTGAGCACTTCAGTTTGCACTTTCGGTATCACTTGCAAGAGACAGACAATTGACAGGTGCTCTCAGGGATTAACATACAGTATGTTAGAAATAGGGGCTGAAAATAAAGACAGTTTTCTAATCCTTTGTACTTTACTGTGTTTATGTGGATAAATATGTGATATTTCCATTAAAAGAGGCACAAGCTGTCACACTTACTTGGCAACCTTATTCTTCAGAGGGGTTTGGGGATGTTGCCTTTTGCTTTCCAGTAGATCTAAAAGCCCATTCTCTTTCACCGAAGGACTATCAGCACCACCTGAAAGCAGTTTGGTTTCCCTGGCTCTCTTTCAGCCACCTGCCCTCCTTGAGCTCCTGCCGACAAGGAGAATTGGATTTCTGCTGGATCAGCACAAATAGAGTGGTTTGATTTGTGTTTTGTTGGGTTTTTTCCCATGAAAGACCCATAACTATGAAATGTCAGGTGCTACTGGCTGTACTTCAGGTTGTTCTTGGTCACTCAAGCAGCACAGTTTACCTCCTAAATAAGAGCATGCAAACCCTTGGCAGCACCTCCTGGCAGCTGGAGCCCCTGAGGGAAGACAGAGATGCTGTTGCAGAAGGATGCTCCCACAGAGAGAAAAAGGGCACTGATTCCTAGTGTGGAGGAAGGTTTTCTCTGCCTTCAGTGCCAGGCTGCAGTCTTGCATGGTGGTGGAAAGGATGTTCCTGAGTGCTGTGAGTGAAACTGGAGCTTGGACTGTGTCTGCCTTCACAGCCATTGCTTGTCTCTGTACACTGTGAACATGTCACCATGATGTTCACTCATCAGGAAGCTCACAGCCTGATGGGCTGATTTAATTCTGTAGTAAAAAACAGGGATTTAATATAATGGTGATGGAAAGTGAAAGTCCAAGTGCTTCCCAACATTCTCTACAATTATATTGTGCTCTCATCTCTGGTAAGCAATGATATCTGAAGGAAAAGACCACCATGGAAGGTTTTCCAGTTGGGAGCACAGAATTACATGCAGTTGACACTTTGTGTCATTTTATATTATTCATTTCGGTGTTTTTATGCCAGTGAAAAACTGTTCCTTAAGCCTTGACAAAAATCCTCCCTGGGCCTCTTCACTGAATGCCTTTTCCTTAATAGTCCTGAGTTCTCACACTGTCCTGCTAATGGACAGATGTTTGGGCAGCTGGTAAAAAACCACCTTGAATACAAAAATGGCATACAGGTATGAAATGTTCTTTGAGGGTATATTTTTTTTAATCACCTACATTTTACCAGGAAACCTCCAAACGCTGTGACTGAAATTATGACCCAAAAAGAAGAATATGCTGACTTGTAGATGGTCTGAACTGAAGCCGCCTCCTTTCTGTAAATTGTGTGATGCAACCTGATTTTGCTAAGTCTGCGCTTTGGGCTTGACCATTTAGATATCCCAGAGCCACAGGTGGACAACAAGCTGGAAAGGACATTCATGTCCCTCTCCCCAGCCCGTGTATTCCTGCTTGCCCCCAGCAAAGCCAGCATTTTGCTGCATTAGTATTCTGCAAAATACTAAAGAAAAATAGTCTAAAGAATAATATATATTAAATGAATATCAAATAAATAAATTAAAAACATTGATAGTAGTATAGAATATTTATGCAGCAGTGACTTTGGACAGAGTTGTAAAGAACTGATCTGAGGTTGGGGAAAATGCCATCTTGACAATCAGAAAGTCAAACCTGTCACCTGGCAGGCTGGCCTTTGGGGACCCTCTCTGGACTGCAGCCCAACTACCAACATGGTATGAGTTAAGACAAATATGAAGTCAAAATAATAACCACTATCAGGAAACATTATATAGGCCCTTCCCTGTGTACCTGTGCTAAAGATGTTCAAGGTGCCAAGGCCTGCCCTTTAGGAAAATAATGCTGGCTGTAGGAGCTGAAGACCAGAGGCAGCCTGCAGGGAGATGGCAGGATGGCTGTGGGATACACTCAGGTCACACAATGGAAAATTGAAACCATCTTGTTTGGGAAAGGAGATGTCAAGTAATTGATTTTGGTATGGACATACTCCTTAAGTGAGTCCAAGGTTGCTCCTCCCTGTTAACAGGCAGGCCAAGAGGTCATTTTTTAGGTTGGTAAACACAAACCTGAGCTTCAAATATGCTGTGAGGCAAAGGCTTCCTCAGAAATAAAACTCTTCAGCAGTGTAACCAGCTCACACAGGGATAGTCCTGTACCAGCTCAGGTTGCCTGTCTGATGATCCTGGAAACACTCTTTCTCTAGAATCCACTCCCAATCCAACTGAAAAACCAAAACAAACCCTGCTGCAGATCCCCAGGTGTCATGTCACACCATCTTCTCTGCTTGCAGATGGTCAAGGTGGGGTTATTTCCAGGAAAAGATGCTTTGGAAAGTCCACCAAGGAACAGGATAGGAAAATTGTATTCAGAAACTTAGTGTTTGAGGTGTTTATGACCACAGCTCTCAAGTCTTCCAAGTAAGAAAATAAAAAAGTATTCATAGATACCTCCAAAAGTATTACAGGCTGTTGCAGTATTGTAAAGGAAGCCTGAAGAATGCCACATGGCAAATGAGAAGGGTCAACTCAGCTTGCTTTGGAGAACAGGAATTTTCTTCTGTCTGGAGAATTCCTATGTACAGCTAAATATAACATTTATGGAGAAATTCACAAACTTTGGACCCTTTTTGCTTTGGCTGTGGAGCTGCTGAAGTATAAATTACACCAGCCAGATCCATGCTTAGACCAAGATGTATTTTAAAATGCTAAATGCATTAAATAAAGATATCCCCAACTTGGCAAATTGAATACTCCAAATCAGTTCCCTACCTATAAAATACCTATATAATTAAATTATCTAATAATATTAAATTAAACCATACCTGTAAAACTACTTATTGGTAACACAGTCACGCATGTATGTCCTTCATATATGAAGTAATAATTTTATATATAGGTTTACAAATTTATAAATTATATACATATAAAACCCTCTTACCTCCCAGTGATAATGTGGAGCACTCAAATATGTTAATGATGACCATATCTAAAAAAGCTAGTATTAAATAATTGTTCTGTAAAAGGAACAAATCATTCAGGGTATAATGTGGAGGCTACAAAGGGAAAACAGACCAGCTGCCTTTTCGCTGAACACTATGGAGCACTTGCATGTGAAGAGGCTGGGGATTATGTGAAAAATTGTACTTCATTGGATAATTAAAGTTATTATGCATAATAATTTTGCCTAGTCAGGTTCAAATTTGCCACTACTCTTGGCACATTTGAATTTACAATCATCGCAGGATGCTTTTGTGTCTATAAAACTGTGCACAGGTTTGTGGATAATTAGTGGGCCAAATGCTGCTGTTTCAGTCTGCTCTCAGGAAAACAGGGGTTGGGAATATGGATTCAGGTGCTTCATTTTCCCCTTCCCATTGTAGCAGCTTCCCACTACTTTGCCCAAGCACTTCCTGCCAAACAGATGAAAAATAAACAGAACCCTTCAAGAGGCAGATGTGCAGAATCCATGTCACAGGCACCGTCCTGGATGCGTTCCGTGATCTCTCATAAGGCACTGATCAAGCAGTGACCTCCTGTAAATGTGGATTAAGAAAGAGGCCCAGGAATTGCTTCAGCACCTCTCCTCCATGTGTGTGCACGTCCATGTGTGTGCCAATGGGATTTTTACTCGTGGTGCCATAGTAACTGAAGTCAGCATAGGGCGGCTTTGACCACCAAAGCTGCTCTCTGAGTCTCTACACACAGCTTTCTGCTGACAAAGGTGATGAAATATTTACTTTCCAACCACATCAGGCGGTGGGAGTTAAAAGGTTTACTTGTGTTTGCTGCCATTATACTGAAACCAGTTTCTTGCAGAAGCCAGTAGTGTGGGAGTGTTCTGCATTATTGTGTGAGAGAGTTAATAGCACACAAATCAATAAGAAAGTGGAAAATTTAAGTAATGGCCTCACTAAAAGTTCTGTTCCAAAACGAAGTGAAGTGGTGTTTCAAAAGAATATACAAACATAGCTGTACTGAGAGCAGGCGTGCTGTATTATCAGTTTGGCTGCTTTCCCAGGGAACTGCAGTGAAATAGTTGTCATGCAGCATTTACTCAGCTTCTGTGCAAAGGAAATGTGGCACTTTGACCTGGTATGCTTTTCCAAAACCTGGAGTCGCAGCCTCCTTATCCATGGGAGTGAAATAAAACATTTGTTTGGTGAGCAATAGAACAGAACAGACCAGCCATATTACGCTAATTTTTGTTTTCCTCTCAAAAATTTGTTCAGCAAACTCCAATTCCACTAACATGCTCAGTTAAAAACATACCTTCTGGATGTTTTATGTGATCGATTTTTCACCTGTGATTTTTCAAAAATGTGAGTTTTATTCTTTGCATGATTGACTACATTTTCCTTTTTTTATGTTCATGGGCACAATGAGCAGTGTTTGCCTGTGGTTTCCCAGCCAGTACCAGGCAGCCTCCTGCAAGAGCCTATTTAAGCTTACCTTACCAGCACTCCTAAGAGTCTGCACCTGCTCTGTGCTAGAAAAAACTGCTGCTGAGTGGCTGAACTACAAGAACCAGGCTTTGCTGTGTGACAGTGGCCGACTCAGTCACGGGGACTGATGGGCACTAGTTTGGGTTGTATGCTCAAACCGGGCTCTCAGCATTCTTGGGTAATCACTTGCCCAACAATGTGCCCACTTAGGAGCCTAAAATACCCTAAACTGTCTTAGGGTTTCCATGACTGACTAAGCTACTGTGCTCAGAGAAAGCCAAGGAAAAAGTGCTGTGTGTCAGCTGTCCAAAGAGGAAATAGCCAGGTATCATGGCAAGGTCTGGTCTGTATTTAAAAACAAAACCAAAAACCCCAGTTGAGCTGATTTAACTGAAGATTAAGCTGAACAAAGGTGCACAGACTCTCTTGGGTTGGTTTTAATCAGGCTAATATTCACTTGACTTAATCAATCAGAACCAGCTTGAGACTAAAGCGATACAAATCATTCATTCTGAAATCAGTTTCCATCCAGAGAGCTGTGTCAGCTTAACTAAATTGTTTCCAGTGAAGAGGGCTGCCTTGCTCCATCCTGGACCTGGGGGAAGGCTTTGACCTGGGCTTTCTTCTGACCTGTGCTGGTTTCCTTGCAGCTTTCATTTTTTCCAGTAAGGTACTTGTTTCTGTCCACAGCTTGCCATTGATGAGCTCTTTCCCACACTTCAGTGGCATCTCCCAGAGCAGTTGAGTGCCTCCTGCTCCACTTTCGCTAATTACCAGTCCCACTTTCATTAACATGGCCCACAACTTTCAGGGAGCCTTCTCTTTATGCCATTCCCGGGACCACACTGCTGCTTTGCTCTGCCATTTGGATTTGGGAACTCTAAACCCCTGCATGCAGCACTGGGTAAGAGCCGCATTGTCACTGTCCTCCACTGAGAACTGCTCTTCTTCCCATCAAGTAAAACACTGGCTTAATCTTTAATTCAAGGCTGTCTTTTGAGGATCACAGCCCCAGCTCGGGAACAAAGTGAGCCTGACAACAGTCAGAGGCAGAAGATGAAATATTAATCCATGCTTTCGTGACATCCAAACTGGATTATAGTAATTCCCTGCCTGCAGGTCTCCCAAGGCCGCCTCCTACAAAACACAGTTTGTATAGAAGCCAGCCAACCATGTACTGCAGACAAACAGCACACCTCCCAGACTCTAGGCTTGGGTCTTGTCTTGAGCCCCTTGTCTTGCGTCCCCTGTTCCTTCTTTATCTCCAGGTATGCTCTTCAACTGCCAGGTGTAGTTCACATTCGTAACTGTAGCTATGTTTAGTCACTGAAAAATATCCAATCCCAGCTTCAAGATGTGTGAAAGAAAAAAAATGCATACAATCTAAAAGTACTGGTAGGAAAGCTCTACAAATATGGTAGGCAAGTTCTGGCTCTTTCCATCCTAAGCCCAACATCCCAGGACACAGGACATATGTTATATTGGTCACTGTTTTAGAGGAGTGAATCACATTTCTGCGGGGCAAGAATTAGTGAAATTGAAAAAGCAACAAAATGAGGTCATTGTGAAAAGCTGAGTGTTGTACACCAGTCAGCTCAGATATGACCAAAATAAAGAGAATGTGAAGTTGAAGAGGAGAAAGGAAACCACCACCACAGGAGGACATGACTGAAGAAAACACAGAGGGAAGGAAACAGGTTACAGCCAAGATCACCATCTGGGTATTTCCAGAAGCATCAAGGCTGCCACCGTTCTGTGTTGGCACATGCTGGATCGAGTGCAGGGCTTGTTCCAGCCAGACTTGCTTACCTCCTATGTACCTCAGTTTCCCCCTGAATTAAAGAAAAATGTATTTTTAACTCCCAGGTTAATTCATAAAGTCAGCTCTTGGTTATCAAGTAACAAGGGAAAAGGACAGATAGGAAAATCCGTAGAAACAAAACCACATAATGAAAACTATGTCAGTTAAGCAAACAGAGCACATGTCATCTACTGGCCTTGGAAAACCATAAAAGTCTTTACAGATGGCAGAGGCCCTTTGGACAGCAGGGTGAGAGTGGAACCTGAGGTGATCCCAGTGGCAGTCTTCAGATGTCAAATGATGGTGAGGCCAGACACACCCACAAAGCAGATCTGTGCTTGGGACTGGAGAGTGGCTGAACCCATACAGCTTTTGGAGACAAGGGCAAGGGTATTCATGCATTCCCTACAGTACAGATATATGGCATTAAAGTATCCTTCAAAACCCATGGGGAAAAAAATGTATACTTCCTTCTGAGTAAGAGGAAACTGATAATGTCTTTGGTCTGTTTTTCCCACCACATGGTCTCTGAAGATAAATGAGTATTTGCTGTATAGAAAAAAGTACACTGAAAGGTTTGCCTAGAAATGCAAGACTAAAAAAGTTTTGCATTATATACCACCATCATGCCCTACTTCTCTGAAGAGTTGCAGCCTTTGAAGATCCAGTGGGCTATTTAACAGATTTATGAAGTTATGAAAGCAAAAGTCAGGTCTGTGCTGTCTAAATGCCATTAAATCCCAGTGTTGCCATTTCCCATTAGCTGGGCTCCTCTGAAATCCTTGTGCCAGCAGAGAAGGCACATCAGAGGATGACACTTAGAAGGAATTTAAATGAACTCAGGGCAGGGAAAAAGAGACAGGACAGGCAGCAGCAGTAACCCAGAAGCACCAGTAAGTCAAACAAAGTCAAGATCTAATTTAACAATGATCATCCCCAATCAGAGTTATTTAAAAATCACATTAATGTATGGACATGAGTCTCCTTATAGAATTGTGGATTTATACCCACTCAAAATAGCTTTTGGATTCCTAGACCCAGGAAAGAGTGAAGAAACGCTTGTGGCCTGAAGGTCTCTTCTCCATGCCAGAGCAGGCATGCTCGTCATGTCACAATTACCAAACACAACCCAACCATGCAATAATAAAGCTTATGAAATGAGTGCAAGGTGTTCTAAGTATGCATTGATAAGTGCTTTAGGAGAAGAGCAAGTACTTCTAGCTGGGGCAAGGCTGCTTTTTAAACAGGCTCTGCAGGATTCAAGCATCAGCTTTGTCTCAGTTTCTTTGAACTCATCCAGCTGAGACTGCTGATGTTTGGATGGGATAGTAAAACAATTCTAGGTACGGAGAGAGTCATGAGGAAGCACAGAGCAGGTGGTGATAAACTGGGCGGTGGGGATGATCAGCCAGCTAAGCCCAAGTGCTGTCACAGCCTGGTGGAAAAGCAGCACTTTCTCATCTGATTTATATAAAGTTATTTAACACAATATAAAATTAATACTGTGGTCAGTACAGGAGGCAAACACCTTATTTTGATATGAACTTGAATGTGTTTTACCCTGCTTTCAGCTTCAGTTTTAATGATGATGCTGCTAACTTTGGGGTTTGAAGCCAACAATGCTGTTAAGACACATAAAGTACTTTTTACCTTTGAGCTACTTTCAGGCAATCTGAAAACCTCTGTGTCACTGCACTGCTTACACTGGTCACATTTTCAAGATGGTGTCAGGAAAACCATAGCAGTGGGAAGGAGTTTAAGTGGGAATTTTTGAGCACCACGCTACCTCCACACCCCTGCAGCAATGTCTACACCTGTGAAATTCTTTGGGAGCCACTCAGACCTTTCCTAGGATTCCTTGCAAAGTGTTTCTGCTAATTTCAATTATATCCACAACTTTCCTTTGAGAAAATATCTACTGAGTCAGGCAGTGAGTGCTGGGATGCTGGCAGTGCATGTAGCCATTTAAGGGTTTTTTCACATCTGTTTTCACAGGCAAACTCTATTAAATTGTAACAATAAACTGCATGGATTTTACTGGTAAGCAATCAATTTCCATGAAAGGTAACAAAAGGTTTCACTGAAATGGGCTAGAAATCCAAATCCCTTAAAATCCGAGTCCATATTCTAAACACCATGCTCTAGGCATTGCTGTAAACACTGCTCACTGAGGGACTCAGTGTGTGCTTTCTGAGATTACTCATAAGCACCACCAGCAGACGCAGTCACAATGTGGTGTGTAACTCCACGTATTTTATGTCTGGTACAAACTCAAAACATACCCCATGGCCCAGAACAAAACCTTCTTGTTGGCCTCTCTCCCATCAGCTGCTCACCAGCAACAAGCCTTCCCAAACTCTCCTGAAGAGCAGTGCCTGAAGGCTGGATGCTGCTGGTCACCACATGCTGGGGCTCTCCGAGATGCCTGGCCCCAAAGAACGGGCAAGGCAGCGTCCTGAGAAATGGCCCTGGCAGTGGCCCTCCAAACTCCTACATAGTAACACTGGGGTGGAAACCTCAGAGATCCTCACCAAGGAAGGGTACAGAAATCATATTCTGTCCTTCCATGTG
Organism: Sakesphorus luctuosus; assembly: GCA_013396695.1. Lineage (NCBI taxonomy): Eukaryota > Metazoa > Chordata > Aves > Passeriformes > Thamnophilidae > Sakesphorus > Sakesphorus luctuosus. The sequence continues at coordinate 126,560 of VWZD01012189.1, read as the reverse complement.
GGCCTCTGGCTGAGACCCATGGCTGTGCACTGCATCTTCCGTAGAACTGACCGGGAGAGAACACCAGGAGACTCACCTCTAGTACAAAAGGATATTGAGAACACTCAAACCCACTGATACTTCATAACATCTTTTAGGCTTTGCTGTTGCTCCAAGGCAGCCTTGAAAATTCTTCTCTTTGAGGAACTAATTGGGTTTTTTTCCCTGATGAACAGATGTCTATCACGCCTAGACTCTCCCAGCTTAGCCAGCTCCAGGGGAGGTTTCTGAGCAAAGCCTTTTCAGTGTTACTGTTTTACCCCTTTCCAAGGGGCTGTCATCTGGGATGTCAGCAGCAGCAAATGCACCGCCAGGAGCATGTTAAGCCCCCTCAAGAAGTGCAGCTCCAATGGTGAGGAGTTTTGATAAGTGGCGGAGGGTAGTTTGAGACAGCAGTCACCAGACTGCAAGCCAGTGCAGTGATCTCTTCTGCAAGAGCTTAAGGGAAGGGCAAAGAAGATGCTGACAGAAACGATGGGCCCAGGCAAGTGAAAGCCACTAGGTGCATAATTATGTCAGCTGCATTCCCTCCTTTTAAGAATTGCACCTTCCTTGAGAGGTCTCATTTCTGCTCCTTCCAGCCCCAAGCTCAACACTGCCAAGGCATTTCTAAGAGGGCTGTAGCATTTCCCTCTCAAAATATCAAGGTTAGAACAGCCCAGTTGCCATGGCATCACAACACTATTTTTTATTAATATCTTCCCCAAATTCTGCTCTTTTGCCAAACCATCCCTGAGTGAATCTCCAGAGAATGCCTACTGACTCTTGCATTCAGTGGCAGTTTTAGGGAGTGAAAAGCTGTGAGCTTGAGGTATGCCCCCTGGATGCTCTCCCAGCCACTGCTTTTAGATGCCTCCCCATACTGGGATGAGTTTTCACCTCTAAGCAGTCTAGCCCACCACAGAACAGTGCCAGTTACTACACCAAATTTAATCTGTGGCTTTGTGAGGCACATGCAGAAGCCAGGCCATGAACTGGCACAATAGGTTGTCCTTGAGAATGGCAGCACTGGAAAGTGAGATGCCAGCAGACAGGCCTGTGTTTGACACTGCTGCCTTTGAGTGATTCCAGATCCAACAGGCTTTGTTGGCTGGTATTTTTGCAGAATCTTTCTGTCTCTCTTTCTTCCCTTGTTGTGGCTGATGGGAAGGGCTGTGAAGCCAGAAAAAAGTCTCCCCTAAATCTGCATTGATTGTGTTGAAGTGATGCTCCAGCCAACACCAGCAGATGCTGTCAGCAAGCTGCAAAGGGATCGAAGATTTCTTCTTAAGAGGCATTTCTGTTAAGTTTGCAAACGAAAACAAGTTCACCTCTTCTTTTACACTTGAAAAGCTTCTGCTGCACAGCTGATGAAAGGCAAAAAGTCTTCAGTTCTATTGTTATTAATGCCAGCAAATATTGCTGAAAATACGCCAGGCTCATATACACTCCTTGTAGCTCACATTACCTATTAGAACTATAATGCTATCAAAGTAATGTTCTCCATTTATATCAGCTCTAGCATTTTACCTTGAGTACAAATGCTAAGCTATCAAAATGCAGTGCTCATAATGGACACAGAGATGCCATCTTTATTTAGACACCTTTCACAGTAGTAGTGCTGGGTGACTAAAGCTATTTAGAATTGCTTCTCGGGGTAATTGGTGTATCTCTTCTTCCTGAAGTGCTGTGCTTTAATCTTTTCACTCTATAATATCAGCCACAAAAATATTTGTATTTTCAGAACATAAAGGACTGTAAATCAAGAGTGAAGTTCCTGCTTGCATCTCACTATTCAAAGCATTTCAATAGCACCTGCAGGCTGAGCAGACATCTTGCCAATTGCTTTGCAGTCTTGCTTTACTATAGGCAAAGCAACACATAAATAAAGGAGAAACTGCAGAGCAGTAACCCTGGGACTGCTTTTGTAAATAAACAAAATATATAATTTTAAAAGATATATGTTTATATATAATGTTTCTATCATACCTCAGGTAAGGGCTGTCGTAGTGTTTATATTTGTTTCTGCTGAATAAGGAGCACTTGTTCATTAGGAACTGCAAAATCAGCCTATTTTCCCCCTATTTATTAAAATCAAGTTTACAATAATACAACATATATATGTTACCATGCACATGTACACCTGTGTGTTATAATAGCTATTTTTCCTCCCTAAAGCTAATTTACTATGAAGCATTTGTTGAATTGTTTTCAAAATAACTCACATTTTCACTCATATCACCTTTTCTTCTAAACTTTCTGTTCCAGCGGGGAGCACCACACAGATGCTCCTTCTCCCATGGAGCATTATTGAATTCCAGTTTCCCAGTTTTGAAATCATAGGGCCTACACAATCACAGGCTGGGGTCATATTTGCATGATGAATTTCATTTCACACTCTGAAGCCAGGGCTTTATAACCCATTTGTCAGCAAAAAGCCCATAAATCAATGGTAAAAAAGGGGCTTAGCAGCAACCAAGCTGCAGAACTGAAGATGGGACACAATCATCTAACACTGGCATTGCTCTGCAAAGCTTCACAAACACAACTCACATCAAGGAAAGGATCTGCCTCCAAGTGTTCTCCTCCACCATTTTCAGGTTGATAGGCTTTACAGTGTTTGAGAAGAGACATTTGGAGGTGCTCACCTACCTCATGTAAAATATCTAGTTTGACACTACAATCCTGCAAAATAAATTTGAATTTACCTTAATTCCTTGGAGAGTATCCCTGAAGTTAACAGGACTCTAAACACAAAGCAGAAATTCTCTGAAAGACTGGTGGCCTGCAGGGGATGGAAAATAACCTGCCTTGGAGGAACCTACATTTTTAGCATTCCTAGATCTCCCAGGAGAGATCTGCTTAGATGATACTTGTACAACTTTCCATACTATTTAATGTATAGATTCTGCCTTCTAAGATTCTGTCTTTTAACCTGCACCCACTGAACAGTCATTCCTGTTGTGAAGGACCAGCTGTTAAGAGTGTGACAAGGGCTGCACACCTTGACAGCCAGGTAAAAAACCAGGTGTGTAAACAAACTAAACATATGACCCTGGGGGAAACAAATGTGTCATTGTAACAGTCCAATCACACTCAATACTTTCCTTAGCAACAGTTGGATGATGGTGATCTCGTGCTATGATGTTTCCAGTGTATTGTTGTCGGAGCTTTTTGGTGCACTGGAGAGTGAGGCTGGGTGTTTAAACATCCTCCTAATAAGCTCAGTTGAAAGGCTTATTTAAGATTTCAGCCTTTCATTCCAAACCCCTCCAGCTGTCACAAGTGTCACATCAGCAGCAGGCTAATGTTTATTTTGTTCTGGGTAATAAATCAGGCCCTAAAAGAGAATTCTTGCATTTGCTATTCATTAGCTTTTATCCAGAGGGAAGGAATTAGGTAAGGAATTAGCTTCTAATATGGGCCTTTTTATTAGCAACTCAGATGCAACACAGGGAAAATCTACCTGCAAAAATGGTAAGTGTTCAGTCAAACTCTGTGTTCCAAAGAATATGATCTGCCATTGCTTAACATCTCTGGGGTAGTAAATAAAATCTTACATCTAAGGTTTTAAAATTGATTGTTCTCTTTGTAGGTACACACACACATGAATATTTCTCAGAATATATCAGTTCCACATCCTACATGCACATATACCTAGTGCTGCTTTTTGCAGCGAAGAGAGATAATACGTATTTCTTTATGCTAAACCTTGTAGGTTAGAAGAACCAGCAGTTTATTAAAATGTTTGTATTTGCAGATTTTCTTCATTCAAAGGCCTCTCCCATGCAAGAAGATTCAAGGACATGTAGATTTACAAATCGAAGAATTGTCCTTTCAGTATGTAATCAGGCACTGGGAATAGAGGTCACTAAGTAGCATAAGAAACAGCCAGTATAGTTATAAAATATGATAGCTTTGTTGCTCTCATCATCTTCCAACAAGTTTTACAGAGTACAACTGAATCCACTTCTATGCTGATCCATTTACTATTCTATTTTTAGTACTTAAGGGTTACAGCTCCTCTTCACTGCCGATTTTAATAGATCAAGAAGTGAAAGGAAGCGTGCAACGTTCCACCAGCATGTGCCCCAGTCTGCTGGTCTTCAAGAGACAAAATTACAGGACCTTTTGCTTCCTCAGAGATATCCACTACCTTGTTACAAGCCCAGCAGAGCCGCCCTGCCACTGTGGACAGACCTGCTTGGAGGAGCAGCATGGAGCTGAGAACCAGAAGTCTATTCAGACCCTGCTCCTACAATACTTTAGTTCATTAATGGATTCCAGGACAGCAGAGGGAGGTAAAAAAACCCAGGTCCATATGTCTGCTTTATCATGCTGTTTCAGGACTACTGTCCCTACTGCTGTACCCCACCTCCTAGGCCTGCCCTGGCAGCTGAAGGCTCACACCTCCCTCCCTCCTGAACTACGTTGGGGGGCTCTCCCTTTACTCCCTGACCTCAACTGGCATCAGGAGCCACTGTCCTTGAGCTCCATCTGTGAAAATCTGCTCTGAATTCCAGCTTTTTAAAGGAATGAACTATTGCTTTAGAAATACGGCTTCTTTTTTAAATTTTTATTTTTAAATCTTATTTTTTTAAATACCAAGCAAAGTTTTCAATTAAATACAGTCGGCTCACAAGCATAAAACAAGGAGAAAGGTGATGCTTCTCTTCCTTCAGACCCAAACACTGGCATGCTGGTGAAATTTTACTCAGAAAGGAATTGAACATACCTGTGGTTTCAGTAATGTCTGAAACATTACAAGATATTTGTCATTTCAGCCACCACCAGCATGCAGAGATCAGTGACTAACTTTTGATTTTCATTTTGACTAAGTCCTTTGTTCTTCATTTCAAGAGCCACTTCTGCTTTAGGAGAGAAGCCAAGTTAGTTGCCGAGCTCTCCAGTGCACTCACTCCTCTATGTGCAAGAAAGTGATGTTACTATCCATCTTAACAAGGTATCAGATATCCAGTGACACCTGAGACAGCCCACTACAAACGGCTTGTGAGAAGTCATTTTAGACGCCTTTGTAACTTGACGCTTGTTGCTGAGCCAGAAGGGATAAAAAATTTTGCTGAACCAGCTTTAGTCACATCGATGTGAGAATATACCAAAGGTAACACGATGTGTCCTTACTGACAATGGTGAGCTCATGTCTCATTAACAGCTAACCAGTTTTTATAATCCTTAAAATCACTGTGGATTACTAATGCTTTTCTTTTTCTAAAGCTCTGAGTGACCTACAGAATGCCAGCCACTCACATTTTCTAAAAATACCTTCAATGTAAGCTGGACAGCAGAGATTATATTACAGGGCTTCTTTCAAGGTCACTTTCAAGATCTGTGCCTGCTATGGCTTTAGTGTCTGCATTTCAGTTTTGTCGCTGGCAGCGTTGGGAGTGCGTTTTACAAAAAGTCATCAGCATCCATGCATGCCCATGAGCTCCAAATACTGAAAATTACCCTCTCAGAAAAAAGTATCATACCCTTTTTTTCTCACTGCAGATCAGCATTCTGACGGGAAGGGAAACAGTCTTTGCAACAGAAATTACTTTGTTCATGGGGTGTTTGTCAAATACAATGCATTCCACCTCTCCTCTCAGGCTTTGTAAATACTAGTGCCTCCCTTTTATGAAAAGGTTCAAAAACTAGTATACAGTAGATGTAGTCTTTTTTCTCATGGGGGATGAGGAAAATCAATAAATGCAGACTCTTGAAGGAGACCCAAGAACACCACAACAAACAAAATACAAACCTGCACCTTCCTATCACCTTTACTATTTCATATAATACAATCATGTACAGCACTTACCAAAGATTACAGCTACAATGCAGATTTACTTTACCCATCTGCTGCTGTAGACTTGACTCAGCTTCGTCTCATCGAGGCTCCTCCAGTCACTATGATCTACATCACTCGCATCCTCACAGAGCAGATGTTACCGTAACCAGTTATATTTAAATGTCTTTATCTTGTGAGGGAAGAGGCTTTTGTGCAAAGAATTTAGACCAAAACAGAGATTTGTCTTCTTAATTCTTTACATCATTGCAGCATCTGAGCAGCAACATCTCCTCCTGTTGTAAAAGTAACTGCACCCATCCTGACATCCCTACATTTTCTAAAATGCAATTATGTGCATTAATCCAATAGCTTAAGGCATTAGCTTAGACCTAAATCTCATTTTAAACTTAATATACCCAAATCTGAAGGGGACATAAGAAGTGGCTTATAAAGCCCGCACCTCCCTCTTCCACAAAGATGGCGAATATTCAGAATAAATTTATTCCAAAGGGATAAAAGCATGTGCCCACTCATTTCCTTCACCTTTGTGTGAAAGACTGCTGTGATATTTTCATTAAACAGCCAAGAGCATGTAACGATCACACTAACAGAGATAAAAGTACAAGACTTCTGTTTTAAGGCATCTGGTGACAAAAGGGTAAAACATACTATTGACATTTCCAATACTACTGATAGTAAGGCCATGGAACTTGGAATAACTACAGACAACTCAATCAACAGCGTGCCAGACATAATGTAATGTATTTTCCCAAACGTTTAAAGAAAGGGGACATCTTTTGAATAATGTAGAATGAAACACAGGCTCAGAGGAGACCCTATCACTCTCTACCAACTACCTGAAAGGAGGTTGTAGCCAGATGGGAGCCAATCTCTTCTTCTAAGTCAATAAAAACATGCCCTTAAGTTGTACCAGCGGAGGTTTCAATTGAGTATGAGGAAAAATTTCTTCACCAAAAGGGTTGTCAAGCCTTGGGGCAGGCTATCCGGGGAAGTGGTGGGGGTCACCATCCCTGGATTTATAAGATGTATGGATGTGGTACCTGGGGACATGGCTTAGTGGTGGACATGGCAGTGCTGGGTTAAGGACTGGATTTGATTACCTTAAGGGTCTTTCCCAACCCAAACAATTCTATGATGATGTGACTGAAGTTTAAAGATGTAACATTACAATAGTCCTGAGACAGTAAATCTATCATATCTGCACTTTATCAATATATTTGTTGTATTATATACAATCAGCAATTTCTCCAAATTCCTCTGTGAATGACTTGTGTTATGGCATGCATTACGTAATGTTAACTGCGGCTTTATGAAAATCTTGCCATCTCTTCCCATTAAAATACCTTTTTTTTCTGAAAGAAGATTAGATCTTGGAAAGCAACGGAAAATGTTAGATTTGATTTCCTTTACCACACTGATTTATTAACAGGCTTAGATTCTATGGCTTCACAAAGACTGAGCTACCACTTCCAATTTCATAGTGGAAAACAGCAACTCCCGGTAGCATCTACTTTTTATTTTATATGAGACTGGACTCTTCAAAACAGCTCATCCACTGTGTCATAAAACTTCATAACAAATTTAACTATCTATAAAATGTTGATTAGTCATGCAGCAGTCTGTAATAAAATTCCATAAATCCCACAAAGCCACATCCTGCTGATTTACATGGTACTTACAGAAAAAAACCCCCAACAATACACAACTTCATGCTTTATTGTTGCATTATTGCCACATCAACAATTACAGAAAATTTATTTTGCAGTCATTTCAAGGTAACATCTGAACATCTCCTGTGTCATTGTAACATAGTTCAAAAGTATCAATAACTATCAGTAGGAAATCCAGTTCACCAGTTATGATTTTTTATTTCTGACAATGTAATGCTTTGGTAAGGACACCTATACATAAACACAGAAACCTCCCAACAATACAACATATGCTTTTGTACAGAGACATTTTCTAACCATATAGGAATTCCTTCACTCTAAAAGCCACTAAAGCTAGCTTAACAGCCATACTCCATTGTACAAACTTACTTATCTAAGTAATCAAAGATAAAAATCAGGTATTGCCTATATATGCTGTATACATCATATTAACAACCAGGAGCCATAGTTTGTAATTCAAAAGTATCCATGTTCCTAACTTTTAGTATTACAGTGGAAATGTGGTGCTGCTTTCAGAAGCATTTCTGCCAGCCTTTACAAGACACGGAGCAGAGGTACCCAGCCCCACCTAATCCTGTGCTTCTACACTGAGCTTTAGTTTTCCACTGCAGTCAGTGGAGCCAAGAGTGATCCAGCTCATCTTGAAAGACACTTCCCTTTGGTCAACACCACCATACCTAAACTCCCCTGCCTTGACTGCTGTGGCCTAGACACTACTGCAGCTGTAGGCACAAGAAGAGGGAGAGCTGAACCCCACCCAGCTCACTCTCAAGTCAGCAGGTACCAGCATCAAGAGACTACAGTGATCTGCTTCACTGCTGATCCAGGACACTGCCGGCTCCTGGCTGCACCATCAACCCCTTCCTGTCCTGAATCTGCAAACATTCCTGCCAGCAAATTACCGTGTGTAGATGTTCCACAAGGGTCTACAAATGCTACCCTTATGAATGAGTTACTCATGTGTGAATCACTTGTACACTCATAAGCAGCTACAAACAAGGCCTCTGCTGCAACAACATCAGAAAGAGAAAACATTTTTTTAAAAATACGCATATTCTAATACAGAATTATTCTTATAAACAACACTCGTTCCTTAAGGCAAGTACGGTTATGTAATTAAATTGAAATTAAGGACTGCATCTACAGATTGTACATCCTGCCTTGGATGTAGAATAAATATATCCATGCATATAATTTGCAAAACATCATTTCCATTTCAAGCCTATGAAGAGATGGAAATGTCAGGTCCCTCTCACCCACATGAAGTGAGTTATTTCACTTGTCAAATGGGCCATATTTCCCATTATTTCACTGCTGTTTTAAATCAGCTACTCAGGAAATAATGACTTAATCTGCAGAAATTTTCAAAAAGAATGTTTTTTAAACTCTCCTCACTGGTTTTCTATACTATTTGGTTTTAAACATAAATGACCTAGTAAAGCCCCAAGTGACCCCAAACTTCCACTGATTTGCCAGGTGAATGGTTGCAGCACAGCTCCCACTTTTTTAACATCAGTAGAAATTTTATAAACCTGGGGGGTACTAAAGGCTGCATTGTATTTCTAGTCAGTTAAAAACAGAAGGTCACTTTAAAAACATAGGTAGAATGTAGAACAAATTATTTTCCTGGGTTTTTATAGGGATGAGTTACACAAGGAAAATTACAGAACTAAGTAACTCTGAGCTGAGCAATCAAAAGATTTAACTATGTGGCCAAAACTAAAATAATCACTCTATTTAAAAAAATAACTTTTTTTACTCCCTCATACCACAACTGACCTTCACAACAAGAAGGCTACAAAAAAACATGATGCTCAACAGAGGTTGGGTCATAAACATATTTCCTAATGGTATCTCTTAATTTCAAAGGGTGATCTCAAATTCTAAATCAAAAGTAACAGATTTTTTACCAGTTTACTTTAAATTCAATTCTGGAGGGTCTTGGGACCCTTCAACTTGTTAAGGGAATTGAGAAATCATCCTCAAATATACAGCGCAGCAGTGAGACATGAAAGATGATAAATCAGTTCCCTACAGTAGCAGTGTTCTTTTAATTGTGATTTCTCTCTCTCCTCTTCATACCCACAGACTTCCAAAGAGAAAAACCTCAGCCAGACTGGGCAAGTGCAAAGGGGTGTAAAGAAAATTCAGCTGGGTTTCTGCCCACTTGAGAAGGTTTTGGAGCCCTTTTATCATTTTCCTAGTTGAATTCAGAGGGCACAGTTGCTGTGGTTATAACAATGTAGGATACTGAAGACTACAAGCATTCTACATGATCCAGACAATCACTGATTGCCATCTCAACACATCCGACAAAAACCCTCCAGCAAATGCACCAGTACCAAAGGGCTGTTCTTCCTTACTGGCTTAATATAAAACTATGTTAACTATCTGCTATTGCGATGCCACAACTAAAAGTACAAGTTTTAAGCTCACTAATCATATTATGCATACTGAATTTTTTTATCTTGGCAGTAAAAAAATCTTATAAAAAGCACCCCTGATCAGCAAATACTTAACAGAGAATTTTCCTTCTGGAATAACAACTGAACAATGTCTTCATTCTTATTAACCCTTGACAATTAAAGAAATAGCATATTATTTCAGAGGTCAATTTTACTGATTTGACAGTGTGAATCCTAAAGGTTTTTTGTCTCCTCTTGAAAACTTATCCACTGACAGCAGTTTGGCTGAGGTCTTGATGGACAGCTCATTTGCGAGGCTGATGAATGTGCTGTTTGACATGTTGTGGGTGAGGAAGCTTTTCCACAGAAGGATGTGGTTTCTGATGAGCCACCTGAGCTGCAGCTGGAGGGAAGTCTTTGTCACCCTGTTCAAAGAACAGACATGGAAAAATTTAAGAAATCTTAAAAGAGTGCTTTCTGATTTAAAGGGATCTAAGTTTTTAAAAATGTGAAAAGCAGACACCCAAGTCCCCCTGTCCACATCCTACCATTTCAATCTTTTAGCCAACTTTAAAATTTCTCTCTTGCAAGTTTCACTTGTTTCACTTAAATACACACCATCCAAGAATATAATATCTTAATGTGACCAAAGGAAAGAAAACCCCCAAACATTCCTATCTTCAGACCTGTTTGGTTTTCAAAAAGCCACTAGAAAGAGAAGACTATTTTAAAACTGAGTTAAGACAGCATGAAAAACTACATGCACAAGAAAACCTACCGTAAGAATCATAGAATGGCCTGGGTTGGAAGGGACCTTAAAGGTCATCTAGTTCCAACTCCTCTGCTGTGGGCAGGGGCATCTTCCACTAGATCAGGCTGCTCCAACCTGGCTTTGAACACTTCCAGGGATGGGGCATCCACATGTCCTCTGGGCAACATGTTCAGTGGCTCACCACCCTCACAGTAAAGAATTCTTCCTGATACCCCATCTAAACCTATTCTCTCTGTCTGAATCCATTCTCCTGTGTCCTGTCACTTCATGCTCTTGTAAATAGACTAGCTCCATCCCAAAGCTTTCCCTTTTCCAGGCTGAGCAATGCCAGTTCTGTAGGAAGAAAGGCAGGATCTAAAACTATGTGTGACTCAAATCTTAGAGGTGGCTGGCTTTTAAGTTTAACATGCTCTTTCAACCAGGCCTCCTAGTGTTAGCTCTCTCAATCTGCTGTTGGGCAGCCTCAGCTCAGGTGTAACATTATGTCACCTATTTACCCCTGCCATTTCTAGAGTCAGTCCCTTGATGCTTTCAAAAAGCAACAGGAAACAAATACTGTCAGTGCTCAGTGACAACTTCCCTCTTTAGAAACTGGGACAAACATCTAAGCCAGGAACTCCCTGCATTCCATCAGCTCACAGGGCAATCACCTTACACAGGGCGATTTTGAGCAAAGGTGATGTCTCCGATGGTCTCTTTCACACCTGACCCTATTTCGTTCTACTCCAAAATCTTACCTTCTATTCTGTTTTTTTTTAAAAAATCACTGGGTTAACTTGCTACATTTTGCATTTTTTTTCCTCTACTCCAAGTCACTTCCAATTTTCAAAGATCTCGTCTTCTCAGACTTGGCATTTTCCACCTTCTCTCCCTGATGCTGCTGAGTGCCCATTCCTTCTGGGCTAAGGAAAATGGCATCAGCTCATGCTTTCCACCTACAGGATCTGACACAACCACGTTACACACCCCAGTGATGTACGACCATCAGGATAAAGGTAAACATTGCATAAAGCCAGGATAGAAACCCTGTCACAATGCACAAGGCACAAATTACTGATCACATGATTAATGGCTAGTTAACACTAATGATTCAGTTTATGGATTTCTAGGTCGTGCCTGCTGTTAAAATCCAGGGAATAACACCTTGAATACCAAGTACCTCAAGGCATAAAGGGCAGCTGAAACCCATTTTCAAACATGTATCCCTACAGACAGAAGTGCTGCTCTTCATTGCAGACAAAGCTATAGCAGCACATTTAATATGCAACTGCTTCCAAAGGAAATGAATGGAGTAATAACTAGCTTAGATATAAAAAGATGATCCAATAAACCTAAAGTGCTAAAATTCAAAGTAAAACGGTGGAAGTAATTTCAATAAATAATTTCAATTTCACACAAACCCAGAAAGAATGCTTAAAGGGCCTTACATGAATATACAAAACATAAAGCCTCTTCACATAGAAGAGGAAGGGCTATGAAAAAGATTAATTTTGCTCTGATGGGTGATAATTCTGAAAAGCCTACAGTAATTTCTCTATGACTGAGAGAAATGCAATGATAATCTTACCCTAGCAATGACACCGGAGATGAACACTGCTGGTTTAGGTGGGCTGAAAAAAGATAAAAGGGATTATTTTTACCAGTTGTTTAGAATGTAAATATAAAAAAAAATGTCACACGTACAATGCAAAACATAAGTGGCATTTTTGGCAATTAAAGAACATTTTAAATAGACAAGACAAATTTCCTCTTCAAATGACTATTGCCTTAGTAGTACTTACTCCAGTCAAAAACAAACCTGGAGGTTTTGGCTGCCGTTACTTCACATGGATTGTGACAGCAGCAAAAGGCTAGTCCAAGAACACTGTTTCTTACTTAAAGCTGAGAGTCTTTGTTTGCGTTGGTTTCTTAATCCCCAAATTTTATATATAAGCTGCCAGCACTACTTTAGGCTTAGTGTATTTGTACTGCACAATGAAAACTGTAGCTGGACTAAACTCACTGCTATGTTAGAGAATGAAATAAATTTCAAGTTTACATCTGTCAGTCAAATGAATAAGGATTCTGAGTCTCAAAAAAACCACTCTACAGATTTTCAAGCAGATTAAAAACCATGCAGCAAAGGGTGCCCTGCTTTTTCATTTGCAGACCCTCCATCCATGCCAATAGGAACAGACTTTCCATAGGTAGAATCTGAAGTTTGGTCAGCATGAGTTATTGGTTTCCCTGGGTCACTGATCTACTGAACTGCCCCCTTCTACCTGGAGGCCACAGCACAGTCACATCCAGCTCTCCACCCTGGTGGCATTGCCAGTGTCTGAATTACAGACACTTAGCAACTTAGTGGTCTCCAGGACAATTAACATCATACATCTGCACAGAGTCTGCAGAAGGACTGGGAGCAGGAGCTCCAGAAACTCTCCACAATAGAGGTAATTCTTGTCTAAGAAAACCCTGTAACCTGAGGCATTACAAAGGGAAGGAGAGTGCAGAGGTAAAGGCGTCCCTCCCTCCCAGCATGTCTGTAACTGAGGACTCAGAGCACGTGGTTTGTTAACCTGGACCATGAGAAGGGCTCTACCCTGTGATCTTACGGCTCACAGAGTTGGAACAACACAGAGCAAACAAATCAAATGATTTACTAGAGGAATGATAGCGATTACTGAGATGTACTTTACAACTACACAGCTTGTAAAAATTTATTAACATGATGTTATATGAAGTTAAGATAACAAGCAGCACAGTGTTAGACCTTGATATAATGAACTCATAAATATTGCCTAAGCCCTGTTTAAGTCATGGCATTGCTACACAGTCTCTGAATAAAGCTCAGAATCCTTTCTAGAAATTTTTAAAAATTCAGAAAGACTGGATTAGAAAAACAGAGAAAGAAAGGGAGTTCTGCTTAAAGTACTTCCATTAAAGAGTAACAGTGGTATTTCCTGCTATAAGAAATAATATTTTGGTAGCTGTATTAGACTTTTTCAGTACTAATAACAAGCAAAGGTAGTAAAACTCCTTCATTTCATCCTAATTGTACTGACCCAATCAGTATATTACAGTCTACATGATACTTCCTGAATGCTGAGTAACAAACTCAAAGAAATAACTCTGACTGAGAAAACACAGTGGTTCAAGGTACAACTCACAAACTAACACCATGACATTACAAAGGAAATGAACAACAAATGGGGGGAAAAAAAGCATGGCAAGTTATTCTTAACCATACATGGAATCTGGCTTTAGTCACACTCAGAGAAACAGCTTTGTGCTTGACACTGCGTTATTAACGATACTGCACATGTAGAAAGTCAAGTCAGATAGATTTTTGTCTTACATTCTTACCATGACTTTTCAGTGTTCATTATGCTTGGATGACACATGAAGTCCCAACCAACACTTCCCCAAAAGAGCCTGTATTTGCTGAATGTGCCATGACTTGTTTGCCGACTACGCCACTGTATTATCTGCTGTGTTGTCCTTCTTGCTTTAAAAACAAGTGCAACGCTTCATGGCTCTGGCCAAAAACGACAACCAGAAGGAATCTCTTGCATCATGGTTATTTCAAACACAGATTTTACCACTGCAAATTGAAAAAATCCTCTCAGAAACTTTGATCTCCTGTTGAAATGCCATGCTACTAATATTCAAAGGACCCAAGCTTGCAAGTGGTAAGTTCCCTGAGTACATAATAGAGATGGATAGAGTTAAAATATTTGGTACATTTCTGTACTTATTTTATCTTATTTGTATGTACTTCTATCTCAGGAACCAGGTTGAAGATCCTACAAAGATCATTTTTAGTTAAGCTAAAACCCAGTCTGATTATGTTTCAGGTAGTACTGCAGAAGCAGCTAGTACATCTTTATAAAGAAGACAACAATCAGCTATACTGTATTCCTGGTAAAAACTATGTTCTTCAGATATAAAGCATTTGTCTTGAACCCCATCATGAAATAACATATTCAGCTGTGTTCGTATGGACTTGGTTCTATGGCCACCTTTAGTTACACTGCCTTAGAGTCACAGAATCATAGAATCGATTGGGTTGGAAAAGACCTCTGAGATCATCAAGTCCAGCCCTTGGTCCAACTCCAGTCCATTTCCTAGATCATGGCACTCAGTGCCACATCCAGTCTGTGTTTAAAAATCTCCAGGGATGGTGAATCCACCATCTCTCTGGGCAGCCCAAACTGACTGGGGCTATCCCAGGGGTGTGTGGCAGGCACCCAAACACCTCAGGCTGACTCACCCAGGGTTTGTGCGGAACATTTTAGGATAGCATTGACATATAGCAAACAACTAACAGGAAATCAGAGCTGCAAGAACGTGTCTACTCTCAGATGCAGCTGGAACAGATCTCTCCTTCACACTCCCCATTGTTTATCCTCTCCATGGATTTTAGACTGGACTCTTCTTGCTTTATGCTGGACTTACAGCTTGCAAACAGAAGAACTAACGGGAAGGCTGACCTGCCTTCCAGCTCAAGTGCCTCTACCCTCCATCTGCAAAGATCTTTTACAGAAATCCTGGCATTTGTTTCTGGCTGACTTCAGTTTCCACACCTGGCTGAGGGCACACACTGTAATGAGGCTTCACCTCTGTACTTAACTCATTACACAGGCAAAATGCTTCACTCCTATGGAAGACACGTCACTCTAATAGCCAGCTCATTTCCATGCATTAATTATTCCCTAGCAGGGAAAAAAGACAGAAAGCTGGCCAGAAATGTGAATGATTGAGTGTGTCAGTATTTATGTTCTTATACGTCAAAATCACTGGCTTTCCTCCCATTTTTACCAGATTACATTGTTCCAGAAAAAATATTTAAGAATTTAATATTATTCATTATCTTTGATGATCTATAGAGCCAGAATCAAGCCAGAGCATATATAATTGGACATCTATACTAATGAAGAATTCAATGGATCAGAGAAAGGCCTGAATAATCAGTCACTGATTCATGCTTTTATTTCCCTCTTAATGAGAGAAATCTTTCCACAGATGAACTCTGTCACAATAAATTCAATCTCTACTGCCAGACTCCCAAATCTTTTGTGGACCCAGATTCGCTGCCAGGACTGTAACTCCGTAATTGCACTCTGGGACATCTACTGGGATCGCAGTGTTGCAACATCACTCATTATCCTCCCCAAGAATCTCCCGAAAATAGAAGCAAAAATGGAGAACGGGCACAGGCTATCATCGCTATATTTGTAAAACCTTTTCAAGTGCTTTAAATTCTGTTGGTGTTTTATGCAAAGCACAACCTACATTTCCAGTATTTTGTAAACTGTGATGGTTGCTCTGAGGATATACTTAATCTGATGAAAATCAGTTTGACAGATGTTGTTTTGAAGATGCAGCATTCCTTTGTCTAGGCTTCAGTAAACAAGAAAGCAAAAAAAACATTCTTATTTTCTGACAAAAACTGATTTTGTTTATACATATATGTGCTTTACAGCTATTTAATGTACACATTTATTTAAAGTTAATTAATAGCCACAACTGACACTGTATAAGTAACACAACAGTGTGTTTGCCAAGAGTGGTTAGTGTTTGTGTCAACACTTCCAGAGTAAATCCTTATTTTATTGTAACATATGGAGAAAAAGAACACATCTGTTAAGATCTGAGCATTCAGAGAACTCACCCTGATTTCACATGTGCAATGCTGCACCTGCTTAACATCAGATTCTCTACTGGATTCATTTATCCTGACTGTATTCAAATAAAATACTTTTATTATTTCATAATACTTAGCTTAAATAAGATCTTCATCTGACATGGCAAGTAAAACATAAAGAAGATGAAATACCTGAAAAGATCATTAACTAGATTAAACGAAGCATTAATAATACTAAAATATTATTCCTTTACCTTAGAGGGATTAGTTGAACAGACGTACTGTAAAGACAAACACAGTGGCATTGGAACTACTGTGAAATCTCCTACAGGCCACAGAACACACATAGGGCAGATGAGTATTTATCCAACATCCAATGCAATAGTTTTTCAGTTTAACAGGGCATTTCACAATTAGCTGTATCTATCTCTAAAGGCAGTCAATACACACACACGGGCAGTATGTATGGCCAGGCTTCACGAACGCAGATTTGGGAAGGGCTCTCCCCACGTGGCTGTGCCCTTCCAGCCTGCACAGTGGATTTTTTAGGTGAGGCTCAGCGTGCGCAGAACTGGCCCCACTGTTTAAGTCCTAAGGTTCATTTGCCACGACCGAGCGAGCTTGGACAGTGACAGTGAAGTCCTCGGGACTGTCACAGCACCCGGTACTAACCGGGGCTGACCCTGCTGAGCATCCGAGATGTGACGGGATGGGATGGCAGGGAGGCATTGAACTGCCTGGGGACGGTCCCCACTGAGACTCGAACTCGCGACCTTGGGATTCAGAGTCCAGAGTGCTCTCCTTTACACCACAGGACCGTCCTTACACACATGCAGAGGCTGTGCAGTACACACAGACACACATCACACAGACTCACAGCTGGCCCAGTGTTGCCAAATGCAGAAGGAAGCAGAGCACGTTCCCACAGCCGTGCGGGGGATGAACACCTGCAGTCACTCTGCCGTCTGCAGCACCTCAATTGCCCACTGCACCGTTACCTGATGGGATGGATGGGATCTGATGCTGCTCTCCAGCAGCAGTTGGAGCAGCAGGTCCTGGAGGAAGGACTAGGAGCACTGCTCACAGTGCAATCCAAAACAAAAGGCGACATTTAGAGTTGACAAACCAGGAAACAGACCCTGCATATGCATCATTCCTTTCCACATGAACTATAAAACCTCCTCAAATGGGAAATGGGTCTTACTGTAGCTAGACACCGTAAAAGGCAAATGCTCCATTTACACTGGTGATCAGGAAAATCAAAATAATATGCCAAGACAAATAGAGAAAAAGAAATGGTAAAAATAGTACTTTACATACCTCAATTAAAATACTTTATTCAGGCCAGGAACACCCTAAGCGAAGAACTAGAGCAGAAATAAAGATGGAAAAA
The DNA here is from genome assembly GCA_013396695.1 of Sakesphorus luctuosus. Taxonomy (NCBI): domain Eukaryota; kingdom Metazoa; phylum Chordata; class Aves; order Passeriformes; family Thamnophilidae; genus Sakesphorus; species Sakesphorus luctuosus. Next base: position 108,867 of record VWZD01012189.1, on the reverse strand, counting down.
ACAGCTGAGAGAGCATGGAGAACCTTGTACAGAGGGAGAGAGCTAAGAACTATTTGCATACAATATATAAAGGAGTGGATAATATTGCTCTCATTTACCTTCTTTAGGATGTAAGTAGAAAATGACACTTGTAGAAGACCTAGATTTAAAACTAGTAATAGCAGATACCTTTAAAATACCACAGAATTAAATGCAGAACCTCCTGCAAATAAGGCATCAATATAAAAATTTCCATTAGGCATCAATACCAAAATTGTCATTATGCCAACATTTAGAACAGGTTAGCCTGCTTTAGAAAGGACAGAACTGTACAGATGCAAAGCTTTTGTTAGCCTAGAAGATTTGTCAAAATAGGTCAAAAAAAGTTAAATCATTAAAACTCCATTAAACTAATCATCTAAATGGGAATTATTCATATTTATCTTTTCATATTCATGGGGATTAATGCTATGTTTTATCACTGGCAATCACCTTTTTTAAATAAGCCTGGGAAACAGACATATGGAATATATTAATAAAAATTACAAATAATAGCACGACGTGTTTTTCGAAGACCTCGGAACCACAAATTATGTCATCCTGTTTAACCCCCAAAGAGTAACACTGGAGTTTGTAACTTGGTGTTTCCTTGTTTCAATTAAATCATCCAGTGGTATGTGCTGTGACTCAGAGTTGGCCTCTAGCTGTGGAAAGCAAAGGAGAAATTCCCATGACAGCCACAAAGAAAGCAAAGGAGAATTTCCTACAAACCAAAGGATCCCAATGCAGAACACGGAGCTGCACCCAAATCCCTGACCACAGGAAAAAGCAGCACTCAGACAACACATCCCTTGCCCCTCCAGCGACCCAAAACAGCTGGGACTTGAAAAATGAGCAGAACCTTTAACTCAGTGGCTTGCCCTTTATTTTCCTGATCATTTCCAAATAAATATGATTCACTTTCCTTAGAATTTGCTTAGGCAAGCAAAATAAAAACCATATATGAAATAGTATGATCTGCAGTTACTCATTGATCCCCCAACTGTTCCCTAATGAGAGCAAGTTTTGTGGATTTCAGTCTTGTCCTGGAATAAACAGAAAGTTCTCCAAGTATTTTAAACAGATTTTCATCTCCAGTCAACAAAACTTCAGACTTAAATCCTGCCCTTCCATTTCTGGAATGAAAAGTTCTGTGGCCAGCTTTTCGAACCTCCCAGACTAATCTCCAAGGTTGTTTGGGAATTCATATTTTCTGGTTATGAAACATGAAAGTCAACTAGACTCAGTTTCAATCTAGTGCCTCTTTAAAGATGTCCAGATACTTCTTTATAGGGGTGCTTATTTGAATTTACATAGTTGCCTTTGATTTTGGCATTGTCTGCAAAAATAAATTTCAAGATGATTAAAACCACACTGAGATGATTAAAAACACATTTCTCAGCAAGAGAATAAAACTAACAAGCACACTCCTCATCAGCTTGCCTGAAATACCTTCCCATTGGTTGTAATTGGTTTAGGTTATTAATTTTCTGGACAGAAGAGTAATAATTAGTCTGACTGACTACCAGAGGGAAATATTTTAGCTGATTGCATGGGGACATACAGTATCTGATATTGTATGATAATTTATCCTCTTGAGGTCATTTATTTATCTGCCAGAGCTTTCAGACCTTTAAGATCATCCACAGGATGGCAGTGTTGAACCTCTGAGTCTCACGTACAGTAAGCAGAGAACAACTTCAAAGAAATCCAGGTGCTGCAGCAAATACTAAAACAAGTAAAAAGAAGTACTTCCCTTTGATGCCCAATCTTTATAAAATGCACTACGTACACACACACACAGTTCATACACATACCTACAGACATTACTTTTGGAAAACAATTTCCTTGTCTCCATGTAGTAGGCTGTGGACCGATACACCCCACAAAATAGTTTCCACTCTGCTAAAGTGCTCCTCTTCCTATGCAGGCAAAATCAGTGCAAGTTTAGAGGAAGAACTCAATGGCCGATCAGGAAATATAATTACTATTTGTTTTGCTATTCACATACAAGCAAATTGGAGGCCCCAATCTTTTAATGAGGTGGTAAATCACTGGCCATTACATTTAACAGCAACTGATTGACATTCATTGTTCTTACATTCCCTATCAACTCCTTGCAGCATATGGCCTGATTAATCTCAGCAGCCTCTCATTCATCTTCAGTTTTAGTGCATGTATTAGCCATAAAAGAAAATTACTTAAGAGAGACATCCACCACCTCTTACCTATATTGTTGTACATGATATTGCTATCACTGAATAAATTTCTCTTTCATGTCGTTTTCTGATCACAAAATGAAGATTTAAGTATTTCACCTCTTCTACATACTCAGAGGATTTAGAAATATCTGCAATCCTCCAACTGCTGGTTGATTTATTGAGATTCAACCTTGTTACTGCAGTATCTACATGAGCTCTTAGTGAAACACCAATTACAAACTTCTCACAGACAATGACTGCAGCATTAGCACACTTAATTATCTGTAAAAGCACTTAACTGTGGAAAAAAGACAGGTATGAAAACTGACATAAAGCAAGTAGGGATTAAATGGTTACACACCTCAAAGGAAACCATAAAATAAGAAATGAAATATACTCTAGGAATTTGCAAAATGACCAAAGACCATGGTGCAAAGGGGAAAGAGGACCAAGTCTTCCACGTGTTTGTTGGGTGCTGAAGTGCATCCCCGTGCATGGTCCCATGACAGCAACACCTTCTGTGCTGAGAGCATCATGGCCATGGGTCTGCACTGCAGCCTCTTGGCTACAGACACACACATGAGCCAGTTGTGGCACTGCTGTAGCTCCTCCAGCTCCCAGCAGATGAAAGATGGAGTGGAACTGGAAAAACAGCATGTCACTGGACTAGGAATACAGGGTGTCAGTGCAGTGAACAAGACACAAGAAGGTCGAAGCTGATGAGAAGGTGAAAATCTTCTCACTCCTGCACAGGCGAATCTGTGTTTGTCTCAGAGACACACGGCAGTGGCCTGGAATTTCCCAACCTTTCCTGTCAAGAATTTGTAACCTGAATCTTGCATTCCAATGTTTCACAGTATTAATCATTTAGTAGATGTGCACCTTTCACTCTCCCCTACTGCTTTGAGCAATTGCAGTATCATTTCTTATCACCCCAAATGACACTGCAGACACAAACTCTAACGTGTGTGCATGCATCTGACATACAGAAATACTACATCATCTTCCACAACCAGACAATTGTTAGGAGCCTTCTCAACCCAATTTTAGACCATGCACTCTGAATGGTTTCCATTCCGCAATTGTAAACAGCTCTGCCCACAGCTCAACAGGCCATGATGAAGTTCTTGCCCATTTCTATAGGCTGCTCCTGGGAAAGCCCTGAGCATAAAAAGGGTGTCGAGGAAGGTCATGAAGATACTCTGGTAGTATCAGATCCCATGCTGAAGATTGTGAAAGCTGGCTGTTCCTGGCCAGGAACTTGCTTTAGTTCACTCTGCTGAAGCTACTGACACAATTCTCCCTGTGCCCCAGAGGCAAATGGAGACACAGATCTTGTCATCGGAGTAAGAGACCAGTAAGTCCTGGAACCTGAATTCCTCTTAATTCAGACACAGAAAACAAAGAAAACATCCTTTAAGTATGTAATCTTACATTCAGGGTTTACAAAAGTGTAATAGAAGACAGAATTTAAAAATGTTTTTCACTTAAACAGGTTACTTTTAACAGCAAGAATCTTGCTAGCCCCTGATACAAATATCCCAGGTAGGTTTTTAATGTGACAAAGAATTCTCTCAAAGGGATTCAGACATGGATGCATCTTTGTTTAAATAAACTTGGAGAAATATAATCTCTCCACAGAGAAAGTGACCTCCCTTGACCTGAGAGGAAGCAACCACTTCATTCCTCTACTACCATTACTACCCCTGTGCTGAGCCGTGGTGGTCAGAAAGGCGGCATCTTCATCTTCCATCTAGAAACATTCAGTCACCTGAACACAATCAGAACACGCTGTTTCTTCCTTCCATATTTATCTTAAGGGTTTAATCTAGAAGGTCAGTATCAGATATTACTACAATCTGCAACACTTCCACTGTAATTGGGACCGGAACTTGGTACCAGGAAAATACACAGAAAATTACCTTGAGGAAATCAATAGCAATAGGATTCAAAGCATTATAATCTGAAGGATGCCAAGGGGAAGTTCTTACACAGTAAGCTTTCACTCAGGGTGAAATAAATGTCTGTCTTTGTAGAGTCATAATAGACGCCAAGACAATGCAAATGGGTAACAGATCAATGTGCTGTTAAATCTGAATATAGTTCTAAAGTAGTACCCATTCACTTCAATGGGGTGTAGAAATCTTAAAGCAACTACAAACTCCTGAACGTCAATACCACTAGTGATTTTCTGTTAATCTAGTAAGAATGACTGCTAATTTTCTAGTTCAATCTGTCAGATCTGTCACGTCCTGGTGTTTCATTTGTTTGAATGCCTTTAATTTCTTTAATAACAGTGAAAGCAGTTCATTTCCTTAAAGAAGTACTGTAGCACCTGCAGGGTGGCAGCTGACCACCTGGCAATATTACCTTCTGTCACACAGAGCATGACTGGAGTACATTTTTTCTGTCTGTGAGGCACACACAGCTTTGCTGCTTCACTTTGCTTCCCCAGGACAAAGAGATTCCTCTCTGAGGAATGAAAATAACACAAGCATGAACTGTCTCAGCTGAATTTATGTTTACTAACAGCAGCAATGCTGTTGGTACTTCATGTGGGTAGTTGGTACTAGTATTTTAAACAAGTCAGTTTCATGCACATCACGACAGAAAAGAAAAAATAACTCAGAGTACTTCATCCACTACCTGGTGGGACAGTTCAGGCTGGAATATTGTCACGAGTTATGTTTCTGTAGTTCTAGCTGAAAGATGTCCTCAGCAAGAACACAGTTTTTCCAGAACAACTGCCTGGCCGTAGTACCTCTGGCCACTGTCTGGATGTCACAACAAGGGACAATATAATAATGGGAGCTGACTTAAGAAATCATTAGCCCACTCACCTTTGAAAAGTTTACCTATTTAAGTATCAGCTTAGATTAATTAGCAAAAAACCATGTTTCTAAGGATTCCTTGATTCTTCTGTACACCTCAAAAGCCTATTTCTGTCATCCTGTGTGTATATGGACATAAACATTTTCATTAATGGCTTTTAACTTACTAATTAAGCAGGACACACTTCTTGTAGAAGCCCATTAACAGGCAAATACAGAGATCTCTCCTGATTCAGGAGGTCATTTTTACTCTCTATGGTTCAGTGGAGTCCCACTATGTCAGTGTGAACATTAATGAAAACAAACAACACTGCAATCGGGTTTTCAAACAACTAAAAGGTGAAAATAGCCATGGTCACAATTACTAAACCTTCTATCATACACAAAACCAGGTGTGCAATTTGTAAACAGTACATTAACATAAGTTGTCAGAACCTGGTGTGATTTACTCCTAGCTTATTCTTTTCAAATTTTCACATTTTGAAGAAACATTTTGTAAATATGAGACATTTTCACTACAAAAATGTATTTTCCACTATTTATCTCTTGGTTCCATCACATGTTCTTATTTCCCTTCCCACCACTAAGGCTCCTCAATCTGCCAGGACACAGAGCTCAACATCTGTGTAATGCTGACTTAAGAGTTCAGTATAAAACACATCCCTGTTTGGTTTTCATTACAAAAGCAAGTGGTTAGAGGGAGCTCAAGATCTGCAGGAGCAAGAACCAGAGGAAAAGTTTTAATGGTACCTTTTGGCAGAGGATACAGGGAGGGAGGTAATGATCCTATCATCCTTCCCTTCCTCCTCTCCATCTCTAGCTACCTCTAATAGCCTCTGAGCCCCCAGGGGTTATTTCCCAAACAAATACTTTTTCTGGTTGTTTTTAATAACAACACATTAACTGTGCAACAACGGCAAGTTAATCATCCAACTGTTTATTTTCTAAGTGATGACTTTGGATAACGTATTTCCAAAGTCGGTGCTTTCCTGAGAAAACATGACTGTAACTTACAGCATAATCACTTCACGTGTTAATAGAGAAGATCAGGAATCTGGAACTTGGAGCAACTACATTTTGCTGCAGGCTGGAGTGCAAGATGATGCACTGCCTGATTCAGCTGAACTCTTCTCAATTCACATGATCTTAGATGCAGCTGAAAACCTCTGCAATGAGAAGTTTTAAAAATACTTTAAAAGAACTGCACCAATGTGGGTATTCCTTCTTTTCTTTAATCAAAAAATCGAAGATATAGTGCCCTGAGATTGCTAAGTCAAAGAACATCAAGAAAGGATTCCAACGGTTATCCTGCTCGCATCAGAAAACATAGCATGAAAGAGTGTGAACAATAAGAGGCAAAGACAGTAGAAATCATACTGACAGAAATATATGTATCTGAAAAAGGTCTCACACTCCATTAATGCTCTAAACTCTGGTTTTGTAACTTACAATACAGACAATCTTTAAAAATTGGGCACGAAAAAGGTCAAGATTTCATTTAACTGAAAATGAGAGATATTATTTGAATTTTTTATTCAGATGAGACCAAACAGCAAAACACAAGAGAGCAAAAGGTCAGTGAAATGCAACAAAGCCAGAAGTAACAATAATGTATTTTGGGAAATGGTATCTATCTGTGGTCAGTCTCATAATGATTCCCAGAGCACCTCCCATTTGTGCAGGGTAGGTGCAAGTAAGTGGTGAGGCGAGACTGCAATTCAGGCTGCTCCCAGACACATAAAGCTGTGAGTCAATGAGTATGTAGTATCTGATTGGGCCTGCAGAAACACCAATCACATGTATTACTACAGGGGCTTGGCCACAGTCAGACAGTAGTGCTTAAAAACTCAAAATGAGAACACAAGAAGCCACATTAATGTCTGACACATTTACTGCTTGTACTTGTATTCACTTGCAATCCTCCTTTCACATTATTTCCTGAGATCTCATTTTATAAATTGGTATGTGTAACTTTTTCATCAACAATCACTTTGCACACTCTTTTCATATCAATTACCTACCCATTCATTCTGAGTTTATCATCAGGAATAAAAAGGCAAAAAGAGCAGGTGTAAAGAGAATGTCCTTAATTTATCAAAAGGCCAAATAATTTTCTAATTTTCATCCTCTATATTTATGGCAAAACTTTGTATTAACCAATGTGGCATTCCTGTTATTAACCTGCACTGTCAAGAGAGGAGACAGACCTCTTGTGTATACTTGCTCTGAGTACTTGCTGCTGTGACATTAAAATTGACAGAAGGGCATTGGGCTCCTGTCATATTTATTTAAAATCTTCATGCAGAAGCAGCCCATGGAGACATACCCTAGGCACCCAGATGACAGCAATGCCACTGCTGCTACATAATGGCTCGCTGCAAACTGAAGTTTAATTTCATTTTTGCCTATCAGAGGGATCTCTTCTAGCTACTTCCAGCTATAAAGAAATTTCCATGAATTTTACAGCAGCAATCCTCATTCATAACTGCAACACATCCAAAGAAGTAAAAAAGTGTACAGGAGCTTTACTGAGAAATACAAGTTTTGTTGTGACACTCTGCTGTGGAGAACAGTAGGGCTTCCTGATGCAACACAGAGAGGATAATAGCACAATCCACAGATCAGAAGAAACAGGGCGAAATCACGCTACTTGATCTGAGAGTGGAAGTAAGAAGAGAAGGGCCTACCCTTTCCAAGGACAGTTCAAGACTTTTACAAGTACAGTAGGAGAGGAAATGGAAAGGGGAAGCAAAAAAAAGGAAGAAAAAAGGATATCCTCTCCTTTGGCAGTACTGGTGAATAAGCATCAGGAAAAATTTCCTAGAACACAGTCAGTGTGTGAGCTCCTGTGACAGGCCCAGATAACAGGGCAGAAGAGATACCCAGGGACACGCTTCATGTAACAAGAACAAGCTATTTGGTTTTGTAGACAACAGTAATACCAAGGGAAAGCACATGAAAAGACAATGCAAAGATGCCACTGATCTGCCTATGAAGTGCTTTGACGTAGATACCGCAGGGTACCAGTAACAGGCAGGTTGCCATGGGCTTATTACCTCCTCACGCAGACAAAGAGCTCGGCTATGACCTTGTTAAGCCTGCAAAGGGAGACAACACTGGGGCACAAATACCCTTTTCCCCCTTTTCTGTGTGGGTGGACTAACTACAGTCAGATATATGCAATTCCCCTCTCCCCTCATTTTACTGATGTCACATGGAGAAACGAGCCAAAGGTTTTGTAGCCTATGCAGAGAAAAGGAGCACTGTCACTCTTCTGAAAGATCATCAAGAGACAGATTTGCAACTCCTGGGAAAAGCACTGATCAGCTACCAGCAGGGATCAACCACCAGGCATCTATGGATGAGTTTTGGTCCCTCTGCTATTCCCAGAAGTCTAGTTCTCATATAGACCACTGGAGACCCTCAATCTTTTATGAATCAAAAGGTTATGATTTTAGCATTTGAAATAGGAAGACCACAACTCTCCACAGCAGAAGAAAAAAGCACAGGAAATTGCCCATTCTGTGTATCTGTGCTGGCACGACACAACCACAACATTCGACAGAAAGCACACATAGTGTCACAGGGAGAGCTGTGATCATTCATGGAAGTAGCAGAAGTCATGCTGATTTTAGTCTGCACTCGCTTTGCAGAGCTTCAAGTAACAGTAGGGTGTTAACACAGAGTGGAAACACTCCAGAAAATACAAGCTAAGCCAATTCATTATTATGAAGGTCCGCCGAGGAGTGATTCCTGTCTCTCTCTAGGTCTCACAAACTGGCAAGCAGCCTCTCATAACTTCCTCATCTACCACTCAGTGTTCAGAAAGTCTCATTTTTATTTCACCAGATACTATCTCACTGTCACTCTTGGCATATGAAGTACTTTTATCAGCTGTTGCCTTTTCTATCAGGTATGGTAATCTTGAGGAACAGATTAGATAAAAACTTAAATCAGACAGACAGGTGTGACTTCAGTAGTGGTTTTTTAATGGAAATGAACATTTAGAACTTCAGGAAGGCTTGTAATTATTTCAGGTAGGTCAGGTTTTAGATCAGAGCAAAATATTAACATACCAACAGGAATGTGTAATCTGGTGGTGTTTACGTCCTTGGAAAATCTAAGGAAACCTATTCAGTATCTCAGCTATTGTGCACACAATGCAACCGTTCCAAAAGCAGTCTGAAACCTTGACCTCCGGGTATTTGCAGTTGTACACCCTGCTGTGATTTCCAAAGGGGTTAGGCATTCACAGTTTCTACCGATTTAACAGAAACACTGTACCACAAAAACTGAATGAAGAGTATGAAGTAGGGTACCTGCACTTGAGAAACCATTCCTGAATTTTCAGAACAACGTGTGACTTAGCCTGCTGCACCACTGTCACAGAAGCAGGACAAAAGAGATGTAATCACTGGGGAAAACTTGAACATAATCTGAGCACAAATGAACACATAAACAGGACGGAGCAAAACAGCCAGTTGTTCACCACCTTACATAGGCTTGCTTTTCTCTACACAATTTGGTTTTAAGGATAAAGAAATACAGTATTGTGAAAAAATGTGGACTTGGACAGCCCAGAAGATCACAGTCCTTTTAAGTACAGAACAGGCAACACAAGCAGAGGCCAACTCAAACACTGTTGCTAATGTGACCTTGTCCCCAGACCTGCACTTCAGTACCTTCCCTAGTGGTTTATCTGACTGCAGCTCAGGCTTTGATAGCAGTGCCCATAAACAGATGCCATGCCACAGATAACACACTCATCCCTGCAGTGATGTGCTGGGTCAGTGCTCAGGGCAGGCTGTCTCTCTGGACGCTCAAACACACATGGCAGTAGTTTTACTCTGAAGATCCCCAGCTTTTTCTTTTCTTCAGGTCACTGCATATATATGTATTTTTTGCACTCATCTGACACGGGCAGTCTATTGGTCAGATAGTTTGGAGCAGTATAGTTATACATATAACCAAGAGCTGGTTTCACATTGTCCCAGCACCCAATATGTAACATGTGGGGAATGCCTGGATAAAAATCACACTCCAAAAAGGCCTGTCCTGCATCATCCAGTCTCTACTATGTGCTGCTTGGGCGGCTCCTCCTGGACAGTGGCACAAAGGACAGATGCTTTCCTCTAGGGTCCTTCTTACTAAAGGTCTGCCACTACACTTCAGACTGGTTCTAAATTTCTGTCTTGGATTAAAAAACTTCTTCAATGTACATCTCTTAAGTCAGCTCAGAGTATTGGAAACACTCATTGCTAACCTATTCCCTGGACATACTATCTAAATAGTTCATAAACCAGAACTGTTTTCAATCATTTGCAAACTAAAAAAGCCAAGTCTAAAAGACAAACAACAATGAAAAAACTAATAAAACAGATTACAGAACTGTAATTACAAAGCAGTCCACAACAGAACCAGAAAAGGGCTGAGGCTGGCAGGGACCTCTGGAGATCATTCAGTCCAAGTCCCTTCTCAAGCTGGGACACCTCGAACAGGCTGCCCACAACAATGTCCAGGCAGCTCTGTAAGTATCCCCAAGATTCAAGACCCCACAGCCTCTCTGCAAGATCTGTGCCAGTGTCCAGTCACTCTCACAGGAAACACTTTTTTTTTTAATTATGTTCAGAAGGAACATCCCATATTTCCATTTATGCCCACTGTCTCTGGTCCTGTCATTGGGCACCACGGAAAACTGCATGGCTCCCTTTCTTTGCACCCTCCTTTCAGATGTTTATACATACTGGTAAAGCTCTTCCCAAACCTTCAGGCTGAACCGTCACAGCTTTTTCAACCTCTCTTCATAGTAGAGGTGCTCCAGTTTCTTCAGCATTTCTGTGGCCCTTCACTGAGTTGACTCTGACCAGTAGCTCCAACCCTCTCATGTACCAAGGAGCCCAGAAGTGGACACAATCCTTTGGCGTATCAGCCCCTCCTCCCACTTTCGTGTCATATGCGAACTTGCTATGGACACAGTCTGCCTCATCACCCAAATCATTAATGAAGATGTTTAACAGGACAGGACAGATCCAGCACTGACCCCAGGGGTACACTGACAATTACTGGCCTCTGACTAGACTTCCTTCTACTGATCACTGCTCTCTGGGCACAGCTATTCAGCCAGTTTTCAATCAACCTCTCCAGCTGCTCATCCAGCCCCTACTTCATCATATCCTCTCTGTGGCAAACAGCATTAAAAGCCTTGCTTAAGCCTAGGCAGACAATACCCAAGGCTCTCCTGCCCTTCTCTATCAAGGGGTATTTTCATTGCAGTTCACCCAGTTTGCCAAGCATGACTTCACTTTGGTGAATCCATGTTGACTCTCCTTTCACTTCCATGTCCTTCTAGTTCCTGGAAATGGTTTCCAGGATTAGCTGCTCTATTCACCTTCTCAGGAACTGAGATGAAGCTGAGCAGCCTGTAGTTCCCTGGCTCCTCCCGACTGCCTTTTTTGAAGTGCTTATAAACATTGGGCACTTTGTTATTATTATTTCAAGAGTTTGTTAGCTGCATCAAGGAAACAAAAAAGCTCTTGGAAGGGTGGGACAGAAACGTCAAAATTTAGTAAGATATTTTATCCTTCAAAAGATTTTATTTTTATTTATCTTTTAACTGAGACATATCTTTAAGTGTCAAATATAGTTCCACATAAAGCATTCCAAACTTTTCAGACACAAAATCAGATTATGCACTGATTACTCTGAAATAAATACAAAAGATAATTACAGAACTACTAAGTCATGAAGTGATGAAGATATCCACATTTGCATTTTATGGTTTAGAATTAACTATATACATGTACATTCCTCTATGAACACCAGCAGAATAGTGAATTTCAGCAGTATTACATTTTTATGGTCTTAAAAGTTATTATCTACAAAAATAGTTTTTACATAGTGCTATTGCACAGTGGAATTCCATTTCCTCCTTCCTTGCATTTATGAAATCAACTTCTGTACAAAACAGTTCTACCATTCTAATATAATCATCTAACAGATGAGAGACTTCTGGGGTATGGAAACTTCAGAAATTATTCTATGGAAACCTACTTGAAGTGAGTGGTATATGCAACACAAAAAAAATACTGTGTCACTGATAGAAAGTCTAGACAAAGCTTGAGCTCCTAAAAATGCCTGGGGAAGATGCATGTAAAATTCCTGGAAGGCAAACAAACTGGAAAGCAATGGGCCTCTACAGTCAACACTGTTCATCTTCACAGAAACTGTGTGGATTAAGAGACATTAAAAACTCAACAGAAGACCAGTGAACTTGTGACACAGCAGCATCTTAGTCAAATCTCATGAAAATTAACTTGTAAGCTCATTTTTATCCCCCATTAGCATTCTGACTCTAAAATAAAGCTGTCCAAAGGTTGGCTGGTTGCTGTTTAATCCCATTTTGTGGGAGAGCAGAATCATGATAGAGGAAACAAAGTCTCTGTCAGAGTTACCAGACCAAATGAAAGACTTGAAAAATTCTGAGAGTAGAGAATAGGGAACCATTGATAAAAGTGACACCACAAAAATAATTCTACAACTGCACTAAATAAACAAGGGCAAACAAATGAAATTAGGATCCAGGAACTGCCTGTTTATAGCTTGGTCACAGGAATCTGCAACATCCTCTTAAAAAGGTATACATAATACCCTTCACATTGAAGTTGGCTTTGGCTGAGATGATTTCCATAGTGAGGAAGAATTGCACGTTTCACAAATAAGGCCAATATCTAACCCTTAAATAACAAGTTTCTCAGGGCCAACCTTTTGCTACTGAAAACACAAAGCTTTAAACTAAAATTTCTTTCCATTGACACAATAATACAGATATTTAGATCTTAGGCTTTCTACTTTTCTGTGTGCTCAGGTCTACTAATACAGTTTTAAAAAAACATCCAGTGTACAGCTGGACAGCTACTCCTGTGCTGTACTTTGGCAGCATTAGCTCATGCATTGCAAGTGACTTTTAACTATGAGAACTTGATCCAAGATAATGTCTGTCTTGGTGAGAATGAACCCCTTATCCATGGCAAGAAGCACTCTCTGAGATGCTAAACTGTTTGGTTGGAACAGGCAGATGATAATGTTACATAGCCTATATCACTATCCTCTGAATTTAAAAAAAAACAATAAAATTACCTCTGTTTCTCCCAGTTACCTTAAGATCCACTGACTGATTAGCTAAGGGTTGTTTTCTGGGATCAACTGGTTCTTGCAATTCAGCTAAGGGAACATAAACGCAAACAATGAAGATCTTGAAGAGATGCACAACAGAAGTCATAGGGTACTTACTTGAACACCAGTAGTTGTATGTAAGTCAGATCATATTACCTCTTAACTTATTAAAAATACATCTTGGTATGTCTTGAAATATTCCTGTGTGACTGACAGCAGAACCAAGACAGTTCCAACCAGGCCTAGACTTCCTCCACAGCAACAAGGCTGTGTGCCCTCTGCAGGTAGAAGTACCTACCACAGAAAGTGCTGATCCTCTGGAAAACAGGGATGTAGCTTAACTCTTCGAATAACTATCATCAAGGGAAAGTACAGTATGTAGTATATGCTCTGCATACTGTAATACAGTGCGTAGTATACGCTCTGTTGTGTTGAGATAGAGAGTCTCACCTGCTGCTTCTTCGTCAAGAACATTCCTCTTTGGCATTTGCGCATGTGGCAACAAAAAAAGAGGTGTTGAGGAGACAGCATTGTTTCCATGCCAGCCTACAGCAAGATGTGTAGGAATCTTCAGGTGCAAAACAGAAGTCTGAATATTTTGATATATAAAGATCCACAAGATCAAAATCTCATCTAAATTTCCAGCTATGTTACGAGGTCTAATGAGGTACACCATCTGTGCTTGTAGGTATCTGCTACGCATGGCTAAGGCAAAGCAAATACAGTTCCCTCTGCACAAGATTTCTCAGTTTCATGGGCCAAATGAGACCGTCCTGCAATTCTGGCAGATGGCAATATCCTCAAAAACAACACACAGAACATCGGCTATTCTTTATCATCAATGCTTCTATGGGTTGTCCCTTCTATACACTGTTATAATTGAAAATCCCAGGAGATCCAAGTGCAGAAAATATGAGATTCACAGGCCAAGAGGAAGAGATAAAAACAAAAAAGACAAAAGACTGGGATTTGTGAGAAAGAGGTAAAGACACTTGAAGCTAAATTGGAGAGAAACCTGACACAGGGTGATAACTTGATGAAATACAAGCTATAGATGATGAGGCTGATGAAGAGATCGGACTAAGTTTTACAACTAATACACCTAATTTCTCTCTTGTATTCGTGGTGAACAACAAGCTGAACATGAGCCAGCAGTCTTCCCTGGCAGCATATAAAGCTGGAAATTAACCTGCTCTGCTGAATGCTCACTAGACCACATCTGGAATAAAGCATCCAGTTCTGGGCCCCCAAATCATCCATACAGTGGTGTGAGCTCAGTGAGGGCCATCAAGATGCTCAGGGTGTCAGACCACTTACCCTGTGAAGAAAGGCTCAGAGAACTAGGCTTGTTCAATCTGCATGAACAAAGGCTCTGGGAAAGCCAAACTGCAGCCTGCCAAGGCCTACAAGGAGATTACCATGAAGACAGAGCCAGGCTGTCAGCAGTGGTGCGTGGCTGCAGGATGAGACAGCAGCGAGGTTCATATTGGCTGTGAGGAGAAACTGCCCATGAGGACAGGGGAGCAGCAGAACAGGCTGCCTGTAGGGATTGTGTGGCTTCCATCTTTGACTCCATCAGGCTTAAGCATTCATTCTGATCTGACTTCATAGCCCTTCATAGCTCAAAGCCCTGCTTTGAGCTTACACTGGAGATCTCTCAAGGCCCTGTCCAACCGGAATTACCTTATGATCCAGAGTCTGGACTGTGTCCTTAAGATGCTATGACTTGTAAGAAGCTTAGAACTTAGGCAATCTGCACCTGGCAATTTGTTCCTAATAGTGACCAACCGCAAATCTTCAGCAAAAGTGCTAATGACTAAATAAAGTACACAGTGATCACTTCCCTGCTATTCACCTTACCAACAGCTCTTTGTCCTCATCTGTTCCCATCCAACCTGGTAATCAGCTGAGACATTTCTGAACTCTCATCATAGCCTTTGGTGTCAGCAAGCATCTTAAATCATCTTCAGTTAAACTTACACTCCCATCTAGCATATATCCAGGTAGAAAATAAAATCGTGGCAATGGCATGTAAATTGTTTAAAATGAAAGAGGCTGAGAAACTGATAGAAGAGCGAGATGAAGGCATGTATGAAATGAATGTTACTTGATGGAATTTAGATGATTCTACTCAGTTTGTCCACTAATAAACAGAATTCACAAATTGCACTGAATGTTCAACTCATTTATTTTATATGTTACCCTCATATAACCCTGTCTTTCTTCAGCAAACAGAACAGACCTCTGGTGATCAACACGGATTACACAAGAGGTCCCCTTGCAGGTGCAAAGGGTTTAGCAAACAAACTAGGGAATGCTCAGGCAAGAAAACATCTAGGACTAAAGGAGTCTAGTCATTTCCCAAAGAATAGGCCAAGCTATACTTACCAAATCACATAACCAAACTTTCCACAGCTTATACTTTTGTTTTGTTTTGTTTTATAGTGTCCAACTTGAGACCCTCAATTCAACGAAAGAAAGGCCAATGCAAATAAAGGCAACAGGAGCTATAGTTGGAAGATGCAAAGTGCTACATGCAAGACAAGTATTCTAACATGACTGGTTCTTAGAGTCAAGCTGGCCAACCACTTAACGGTACTCTCTGCACTTTAGTGTTAACCTCGACTTCTTCATACCTTAAGAATGTTTTAGAAGTAAATGGATGCCAAAAGCACAACTTATAAACACTATCAAAAAGCTAATGAGGAAATTATTCAGAAACTGCTGTGAAGGAAGATTTTTAAAGTGTAATAAATAGGAACTATGGCCACAGGAAATTCAATGGGGATTATAAAAAGTTGAGCAAGTAGCTGCTTAATAATATAAATTCTGGGAATAAAGCAAGTTATGAACAAAACTGGGAGAGCTGATCATACAACTAAAGTCTGTCAGTGAATATATAGATGGGAGCTCATTTAACTCCAATCCTTAGGTTTGGGGGGTTTAGTTTGCTTTTTGAAGCTTCTTACTTTAAGACAACTTTTGCAAATATGGAGCTTCTGATTGGTATCTTTTCAACATGATGTCTAATAATTAGAAAAGTTAAATCTAAACCAGTTATTGAATTCTCAAGTCTGAAAGAACAGACAGGTTTTCTGCAGTTCTCACTGCTTTTAGAAGAAAACCCCATACCAAAAGTCAATAAAGGTTAAGTGCATTTCTGGTTTTTTTAAGCTTAGCTTAGCCAAGTAATATTATTTAGGCTATCTGAAAACTTTCTTGCAGCAGGGTAAGGAAAAAGGAGAAAGCTTTTTTTTTGCTCTTCTGAAGATCCCTTTCACAAGTGGTGCAGGGTTGCTCATAGCTCATTAGATGGTAAGCCTGCATGGGATGAAATCTCCCAATTTGCTTTAAACAAGTGAATTTGGAAAACAGATTTCATCATATTAACCATCACAGTGTCATCACTGTAGATTGTTACACTCACTGGAAGTATCAGTTAATTAAGGCAGAAGTGTAAGTGACAGTAGTAGTGGGCTGTCACCCTCTGCACTGGAGAGCATGAGGTAAGGACACTCTGCTAACATCTTGTGTCTGGTTTCTGGCCACAAAGGAACAGCAGCAGCAGCATTAGAAACAAATACATCTTTCTGAACTCCCCTCTGTATCTCAAATTTCATCCCTTCTACCATTCCACTTTGAATCTTGATTTTGATCTCCTCCTTTCACTCTGTCTTTGTGTCTAGGTGTTTATTAATTTCAGCAGGCCTATTACTCAGTATTCTGTCCTATCCAGTGCAATCCAGGTGTCTCTCCCTCAACACAACCACCTTCCCATTACCTTTTCAGAAAATCGTAATCTTTCCTTCCAAGAGCCTCCTCCTAACTCTTTGACCCTCCTTTCTTTGTCCTATGAAGATATTCACCCCTCAGGATCTTTAATTCTCCCCACTATTTTCTAGCTCTGATAAATCACTGCTTGGAGACATTAGTCCCTGGATATTTCTATAGCCAGGATCCCCTGCTGATTTACTTCTTGTTGAAGGATCAAAAAGGAACTTCAGAAAAACAGAACATTTCCCTGCTGCCAACCAATAACCAGTATCCCTCCAGAGAAACAGCAGATTGCAAAGTGAGAGAGGAAAAAGCAATCCCTTAGAAAAGAAATAAATGCTAACATATATTTAAGAGTCAACCTAACTTGAAAGTTATGCTAAAAATCTTCCCGGTACGGTTGTGCAGTTTTGGCCACTGTCACAAAGAAGAGCTGATAAATGTTATGTCACTTCTTCAGAAGAATCTAAACAACTGCTGGAACAAAGCAAAGAGAAGAAACTGATGGCAGCAGTAAAAACAGCTGCCTACAAAAGACAGCACTTTGTCCTGAAGTCTTACCTTCCTGACAAACCACTGCCTCCTGTATCTCACAGCCAGCCTCACAGCGGCATACAGCAAACTGCTTTTAATTTTTGAGAGAACCAACTGCATTCTGTGACTGCCCAAAAGGTAATGCCTAATTACACTAGTTTGAAGTGATAACAATAAAACTTTGATGATTCATACAATCAGTTCCAAGTTTATCTATGCCAGTTGCCAAGCAGTTCTTTTCAGCCTTCACTTTGATCAGAGAAAGTGACCTTGCTGTCCTTTTAATACCAGCTGTAAAATAAGCTTGCAATTAGTTCCCTGAAGTTCAAGTGATTCTAATGAAATCTCTTATGACCAAAAATGCAAATCAATTCTTTAGTTGTACATCTTGGTAGTTCAGGGAATTCAGATTGCTCTCTGTCCCAGATTTGCCAGAGCAGAGGAAAAAATATTAACAGAACCAAAACCATCAGGATGAACATACTAACATGTTGCCAGAGCTAGCAATATTTTTATGCCTATGTGAATTAGCAAAGATTATGAAACAAGAGTACAACAGTTTTTAAAAGCATCTGATGAAAAGAGCACAAAGACTTGAGTTATTTCTACATAAGCAAAACTTACAGGCAGCTGTTCCTAAAAACATGCATGTTTCAGCTCTTCCTTTCTCATTAAGTCAAACAACAGTTAGATAATTGAGCTGAAAACGATTTTTGGTACCAATGTATTTATTGCATTTCCCAGCACATCAAGCTGTCAGACTAACAATTAGTTTCATTTCAAATTAAACCTGACAGGCAGTCCCTTGGTAAAAGAACACATGTTAATTTAACTAAAACACAAACCTCTTCTCTTTCAAAACACCTCTTCCATCAAGAACACGGCTTTTATGATACTCTCTCCCTGCTAAGTGGTACTGCTCTTCCTGTCATTCCACCAACTCTTACTGCAAACAGAGTGACCATCAGGTGGTAAACAAAACAAAGATTTTCTTCCCTCCTTAAACAAGCAGACATGAAATCCAGACTTATGTCCCCATCATTTACCTAGCAAAGCTGTAAATAAGATATATAAAAACAAGGTAACCTCTACATTAGCCTGTTAAATAAGGACGACAATCCCTTGTGAGGAACTGACATTCACTAAGCACAGTGCCCTCTACACTTCATTGCTTATTCTCAGACAGATTTTTCACCTATCCATGTCCTTACCCTTTTGTAAGTGAGGTCTACAAAGTACCTCCAGGATTCAGGAATAGTAACAAAAGTCATATAGTTGGGACACTGGATGTTTAGCTCCCAGAAACCAAGGATACTGAAGAAGAGATGTCTTCCCATATCAAATGAAAAGAAACACAAAGAAATGCCAGGAAAACCATCCCTGAAGACTTGGTATTTTTAATTCAGGATCAGCCAGTGTTCCCTCTTTCACAGCCCCATCTTGCTTCAGGAAGAGCTGTCAGACACACAACAGCAAGCAAACTCTGCAAGAATCTGTAACACGTGGACACTGGTATTTTTTGACGGAGATCATTTACACATAAATGAGACTAAACATTGCTATTTTAAGTCCTTCTTTTTAAAACCCTCCAAAGCTCTTCTCTGCAATGGCATCAAGTTTCTAGGTCAAACGTGCTTCAGTTAAACATCCTTTTTCTGCTTGGGCTCTTATAAACACAGTAATAACCTATTCCATGTTCTGAAATTTTGCCTCCAAGTACAGAAAACAACTTAAATTACTCCCTGTAGACATAGGACCACCCAGTGGTTTCACTTGTAAGGGACATTTAAAGATCATCTAGTTGAACCCCTTCTGCCATGGACAGGGACATCTTTAAAGTTGCTTTGATCAGGCTGCTCAAAGTCCCATCCTTAATAATAATGGCCAAACTTCACGAACGCAGATTTGGGCAGGGCTCTCCCCACGTGGCTGTGCCCTTCCAGCCTGCACAGTGGATGTTTTAGGTGAGGCACAGCATGCACAGAACTGGCCCCACCGTTTAAGTCCCAAGGTCCATTTGCCACGGCCGAGCGAGCTTGGACAGTGACAGTGAAGTCCTCGGGACTGTCACAGCACCCGGTACTAACCGGGGCTGACCCTGCTGAGCATCCGAGATCTGACGGGATGGGATGGCAGGGAGGCATTGAACTGCCGGGGATGGTTCCCACTGAGACTCGAACTCAGGACCTTGGGATTCAGAGTCCAGAGTGCTCTCCTTTACACCATGGGACTGCCCCAATGCCTCACATTAAAGAATTTCTTCCTAATATCTAATTTAAACCTATACGCTTTCACCTTAAATTGCTGCCCCTTGTCCTACTGAAAAGCCTGTCCCCACCTCTCTTACGGGATCCCTTTGTAAGCAAAAGGCCACAACGAGGTATATCTGGAGCCTGCTCTTCTCCAGGCTTAACAGCCACAACCCTCTCTGCCTTTTCTCACAGGAGAGGTGCTCCAGCCCCCTAATAATTTTTGTGGCCCTCCTCTAGACTTGCTCAAACAGGTCCATGTCCTTCTTGGGCAGGGGGGAGCCCCAGTGCTGGATGCAGTACTCCAGGTAGGGTGCAGCCCAGGATACAACTGGCCATCTGGGCTGCAGGTGCCCAAGTTCAGCCTCCCATCCACCAGTATCCCCCCAAGTCCTTCTATGCAGGGTTGCTCTCAACCCATTCATCACACAGCCTGTAGCGATACTGGCAATTGTCCCACCCCAGGTGCAGCACCTTGCACTTGGCCATACTGCATTTCATGATGTTCACATTGGCTCCCTTCTCCAGCCTGTGAGCCTGCAATCCACCTCAACTCAGGTTTGCTTAGGCAGCCAGTGCCAAATTACCTGGCAACGTTGATTTAACAGACTTGGAGTATGTCAGACAGATTTTTATAACCTACTCACAGCACTCTTGCGGCATGTTTTGTTAAGGAAACTCAAGTCCAGCAGCTGTGTTTACTGCATGCCAGGTAATGAAGAACAAAACCATTCAGGACTTATATGTAAAAACCAAAAATCTGCATTTGATTTGTGAACTTCGATAAGAACCAGCACAGATCTCCACAGAGCCACCAGAGCAGTGGTGTAGTTTAACTTCAAATCAAGACGTTTACTTCATAAATATGTTATGGAACTGTGCACTGGGTACAGCTTCTCAGTGGGCCCCAACAGTGTACACAGCACCAGCAGGACATTTGTACCTCAGTGGTGGCACTGCTGCACTAGGGAGCAAAGATCTTAAGTTTAAAGGCAGGTAAAAAGGGGAGAAGCATTTGAAGCTGGCACTTCCACACCTCTGCTTACCCTAAGAGTGTAACAGCAACCCGATGGCCTTGCAGGGCTCCTCAGTACCTCATCTCACCTAGCCTGAGCAAAAGCCAGCTTGCTGGCCTGAAAATGTGCCTCAGCCCCTGAAGAATTTATTTATATATTACCCAGAGCAGGAAACGCTGCAGATGTCCATGGATAAAAGCTAAAGTGGCCTCTAGAGCAAAAGAACAACTACCTGCAATTTCTCTTGGACGATCACAGACAGGTGGGAACACAATCCAACAGTATTTCTCAACCAATTCTTTTTCAGAAGCTGCTTATAGAAGTAAACATTTCTACTGCCTTTTTTTTCTCTTTTTTTTTTTTACAATGACAGGATCATAGATTGTATGTATTACAGAGTTTATAGTTTCTAACTTACAATTGGGCTCATATAAACAGAATCATTCACCTCTACAGAACCGTGAGGGGAGTCCCCTACCAAGGGTTCTTAGTTCTTTTCTCCTCAAGAAGGTCTTTCAGGCTGGAAAGTAAGCACAGGGCTCAAACTCTGTCAATAATCTCTGGCAACAGATTCCTCCTAGCAGGTGGAAGTGGGGGAAGGAAGTTATTTCTCATTCTGGCTGCAGCCTAGACTTCAGTAATTTTATCTGTTAACCAGCACAGAACTGTGTTAGCCCACAGCCAGGGCTTGCAGCAGAGGCAGAGCTCCTGCTGCAGGAGACGACAGGTGTCTGACCCCACAGACAGCACGCTGTCCCTACCCCCACCTTTCTTTCTCTCTCCTCACCACCACACAGAGACAGGAATCTAGTCAAGATGCTAAGGTGCCACATGAATATTTCAGACAGTAACACTATTTCCAGCTGCTTGGAAGTGTTTCAATCTGCAAGGCAGATTGACTCAGTGCAACTGCATGAATTTTCATTGTTTTAATAGGATCATAGAATGGATTGGGTTGAAAAAGACCTCCATCAAGTCCAACCCTTGGTCCTACTCCAGTCCCTTTACCAGATCATGGCACTCAGTGCCACGGCCAATCTCAGTTTAAAAACCTCCAGGGATGGGGAATCCACCACCTCTCTGGGCAGCCCATTCCAATGCCTGATGACTCTCTCTGTGAAGAATTTTTTTCTGATCTCCAACTTAAATTTCCCCTGGCAGAGCTTGAGCCCGTGCCCCCTTGTCCTATTGCTGAGTGCCTGAGAGAAGAGACCAACCCCCACCTGGCTAGAACTTCCCTTCAGGTGGTTCTAGACAGTGATGAGATCACCTCTGAGCCTCCTTTTCTCATGCTGTTGCGGTATTTGATTATAAAAACCCTTCCCTAGCTGTAACTCCTGGATTGTTTTGAGACTGAGGGAGATTCGAAAACTAAAATAATGGAAGTTCTTCCTAATCATGAACCTTACAGTAAAGAGCTCCAAACCAGGGTGGCCCAAGAATGGAAGTGAAAAGGCGGGTCCTTCGTGAGGTCAGACCTTCAAGCTGGGTATACATTTGGAGCTAAGTGCTTGTGATCTTGTTCACAGAATGCAGCACCAGTCACAGCCTAAGCTCCAGTGCTGCTCACCAGCTGAGCTGACACCCCCTGAGTTAAATGCCGTGCACTTGGCATCACTAAACTCTGCATCACTAAACTCTGCAAAAAAAAAAAAAAAAAAAGGTTTGCAGCACAAAGACCCCAGGAAAATTAATGGAAAATAGTTTGTTGAAAGCTACTAAATACAAGAGGGTGCATGCTTTCAGAAGACTCTTCTTGCCTCAAAAAATGCTGCTGCTACTCTAGCTTAAAGAGATTCACTTTTTAACACTGCTGAAAAAGTGTCTCTGGTCTCAGCTACTGCGTGGGCTCGTGGCAGACATCAGTTCTGATCTTTTCAGGATTGTCTGTAATTACTACAGACGAGCACCACCACAGAAGTCAGTATTTATGCTGCCAATACAACTTCCACCAAATGTGAACTCTTCGAGGACTTTGTCTCCAAAAGAACATCACTTCTAAATTATTGCAAGATGCCTTGCAGCAGATGGACCACAGACTTGTAAAGTATCACACCAGGGCTGCAGGGGGCAGGTGGGTGAAGAAGAAAAGCTAATTATTGAGAGTGGGAAGTCATGAACACCAAATACTACACACTGAATTAAAGCAATTCTACTCGGCATAAAGATTTTCCGGGCTCCTTTCCATACAGTGATACTTCATCTCTTCCAACGGTTTACTTTAGGGAAGTGAAAGTAAGCAACGGATCTACAGAACCAAATTAAACTTTCACATCAAAACCATCCACGTCTTGACATCCATCCAAAGATCGACTAGTCTCACTAGAATTTCTTTGCAGAGACTGTGCTAGTTAGACTAACATGTGGCACTTAAATTTTTCATCCTTATTTACCAGATTGTTTTCTCAACTTTCATCTGGAAAAACACAGACATTTCTCCACAAAATCTCTTCCAGGTTTGTGGTAAAATTCCCCTTTTTTTAGAGAACTTTTGCATTTCCTTCTTTTTGCATATTTTGAAAGCTAAAAGATGGCTTCTAGGTGGGTTTCCCCCCCCCCCCCCCCCATCCTTTTAGTCAAACTGATTTTGGCAGATCATGAATCACCAACTAACACTGCCACCCTTATCTTCCTTCATTATAAGAAAATTAAACTGAAAAATTTATAAAGTGAGGCTCTTCTCCCCTCTTTGCTTTTCATTCTTTTCTTGTATCTGCTAGAAAAACTCAGTATGTATTTGTGATCATGACTATAGTCTGAAGAAACAAGGAAAGCATTAATCATATCCAATTTATGCCACATATTAAAGACAACCAATACAAATCTAAGGAAAGTCTAGGAGAGCTAAGGTGTTGAATCACACACTGTTAAGCCAAAACTGAAGTCCTGGAAGCACTCCCGGGCTTAATCAAATCTTAAAAACCAAACAAACATATGAATGCCTTGAATTCACTGTTCCTCCAGACATTCTCAGAATCTAGCCAGGAGATATTTCCTGAGGTACTGTAAACAGTATCATCAGCATTATGTCTGAGCTATGAGATTTACTTTTTTTCTAGCCCTTTTTGCATAGGGAATCTTGTAAGATTAAAGGTATTAATAATGCCATGTGCAACAGCGGTGAATCCAGAGAGGAACACTGCTTCTGAGTTGTTCCCTGAATTTGCTATAGAGCCTAAAAATATGATACAGACAACATAAGTGTAGGGGGTACAGAGACCTGATTGTCTTCTAAGGCTATGGAGGTGTCCTAGTTCAGCAGGTGGGACCAGTTTATCACTCTGTGGGGGTGACCAAAGCTGGGTATTCTACACCCTCTATTCATTTCCCATGAACTGTTAACAATTTGCAGTAGCTGCCCAGGGCACACACAACTCCCAAGGATGTGAGCTGGGTGAGAAAGACACCTGCGAGGTAAGAGCTGTGATAACTCCCCTCCAGGGAGTCATTAGCACCTTCACACACAGCCTGAGGGTGCTGATGGGCCATCAATGATCCAAATACCTCATGACTCACAGAGTGAGACCACCCCATGTGTAACTCCCCACCCTGAGGGAGGTACTGGGTGGTCCCACCTGGACCTGAGGGGGTATAATCTTGGGGGTTTAAGGACTTGAGACCATTTGTCGGATCCAGAGGAGGACCAGAACCTCGACAGGAGGAGACCACCACTTTCAACCAAACTGCAACCATCAGCTGCACCAACAGTTTTTTTCACTTCCTTTTACTTTGGACTTGAGGGAACCACGTGGGTCTCAGCACAGGGGCTGACAAACACCATTGTGTTTGTGCCCCAGGGTGCTGGGTTATACATCTGGGTTTTCTGGGTTAAAACCAATTTCTCTTTGTGCCATTGCATTTATTGTAATATTGTTTTTAAATTGTAACTCTGACTTATAATCTCTTTTGTGTTGGGTTCATTTCTCCTGCTGGTTTATCTTTTAAACCAGCACAGGAGGCAGGCCTGTCAACACCACTTCAGGGTCTAGTCTATTTATACTACTTACAACAGGGTTAAGAAAAAGAGCAAGTTTTTAGAATAATTTAGAATTCAGTTTTAAAATGCCTTCCTAGAAGATGCTTCTAATTTAAGTCCCTAAACATCCACCACAGATGTTCCGCAGCCTAATGCAGCAGTACTGCTGGATTGCCTCCAACCAACGCCACCACCACGACCAAGTCAAATTCCCAAAACTTTTCTTTCTCAGTTTCACTACATAATTTTTTTGATGAGATGACCATTTCTTCCCAACACACACCTCTACTAAAATGGGAACTAATCTTAATGTTAAGGCAGCTTGCAATGAGTGTTGGACCACACAGTCACCTTGCTGCCTCTCAGCGGGCAGCAGGGAACGCGTGGGGAAGGAGATGAAGATCGAACATGCAGAGGAGCGCTCCTGAGTGCTGCTGAGGGCACTCTCCAGAAATCTGCTGCTCGGGATCTTTCCAAGCCACAGGTTGTGTTCTTGTATTGGCCTGCAGTACCAACGATATTCCATGAATCTTCCAGTGGCTTTTGTAATCCCAAACTTCTTTTTGCGGAGTTTAGTGATGTCTTTCTGGAGTTCCTCATCATTGGTAGGGCATTTAACCAAGCAAGACAGCTCTGTACCATCAGCAGACAAAGATTTCACTCTTCACTTTCATGTTGAAGTCCCTGACAACAATCAACACTTCTACTGTCGCATACATCCAGTCACATGTCTACAAATTCCATAAACACAGCTTTCTTTATTCATTCAAATCCTAATGGCATAGCTCTTTGTCCAGAAGCTCAGCTCAACAGACTATCACAGACTATTCTGAGTTGGAAGGGACCCACAAGGATGATCAAGTCCAACTCTTAAGTCAGTGGCCCACACACGGGATTGAACTCATGACCTTGGCCTTATTACAACCAAGTTTTAACCAACTGAGCTAATCTCAGGGTCAACACTGCCTGCCTTGCTGAAAGGGGAGATGTGGTATGGAATCTCAGGGCAGTAAACACTCACTGAAATTATGGCAGACTAAAATCAACTGAGAAGATTCAATAACTCCAGTGTTAGCAAACATCACTATAAAGGGCTGTGAAAACCCAAGATGATTTCTGATGGAAATTTTCTGTTATGTTCTTTGCACAGACACACTTTGTCCAATGTAATAACCTTCATTTTCACCACACTTTGTAGTAATGTAATTCAGTTAAAACAAAAACAAATTAATGTCACTTATCTCACAGAAGCTATTTATTTGTCAAGGTTTCTCTCTTGAACATGTACATTAAAATAGCTTGGGAAAGGAAATACTAAAAACAAATAAATAAAGAGTTCATTTCTTTCAGCAACATGAATGCTGATTTAGATTCAGCAGATCAATCTATTACTTAATTCCTTTGTTTGCAAATTATTGCACTTTTGCATGCCACCAGTGAGTGTAACAGTAACTTTAGCTCAGGATTTTTGAGAGAGGGAATGAGTGGGTTCTCCAGGTAAAGTTACTGCAAAATAAAGTTTGTATTTGTTGACTAAATATTTGATATGACTGGTATTGAAATCTGAATGAATGATCAAGAAGAAAAAAAAAACTTTAGCCTATTTGGTATGCACAGAATTCCAAAAAATGCAAACAAGGCTCCTCATTAAATAAACTCAGTTATCATGGGATATGGCAGAAGACATTTTCGAGGATCAGAAACTGAAAATAGAACATAGAAATAAATCAAATATCTTAACGATGAAGGTTAATACTGGGATTTTGCAAGAAACTTGAAAAGAGATCTAAATAGAAAGATGACAATTTATGATGTTAGTGATTTATTCAGGATTAAAAAAACACTGAATGTAAACAATCACAAGGGATCTCAGAGGAATGACAGAACAATAAAGGGAGAGAGAAAAGACGGCACCGTGATAAATAATGAACACACACACTGGGAAAAATAATTGTAACTGTACCCTACATAATGGTGGGCTCTAGCACAGTTATTAAAAACAAATGTTGGAATCACCAGGAAAAGATTTTTGAAATCAGCAGTTTAATAAGTAAAAGGCAGTTAAAAAGACAACTGGAATGCAAGAACAATTAAGAGAAGTAAAAGAAGTAGAAAACCAGAACTACACCAGGGCATAAGTTTGTGGCATGTTTTTACTCTCCACACTGCAATTCTAATTATTCTGCCAAAAAACCAAAGAGATAAAAGAAAACTCGAGGAAAAATATACAGTAGAGAGAGGGAGGAGAAGGTGAAACAAATACAGTTATGTCATAGTTTATAATATTATAAGCCTTGGAGGACACAGGAAAGTTACCAGGCATGGAAAAAGAAAAGCACTTTTAGCAGCACACACTTGACTTCATGGGAAGGTGATTAAAGAGGTCAGAAATGCACATATGGTGGCAGTAATTTGATTATCAAGTTTCTAAGCAGTAATTTGGATTGCTGGATACTGGGAGAGAGTTCCTTGGGCTCATTCTACACCAGCTCTTTATCTCCAGTGCCCCAAAGGACTACCTGATGGGGAGTACTGGCCCTGCAGAAACATCCATACTCTAACACAGAAGAGGAAGAGATTATAATGAGGTGATAAGTCCCTCTTTCCTTCAGTGTACTACTAATTCTTTATTGCTTTAGAAGAAATGGCAACAGGCTGGAAGAAATATGAACCATACATTGTCTTAAAAAGCCATTAGGTAATAAACCCACAAAAGTGTTTAAAAAGGCAGAAAGGAAGACAAAATCCAGTGCATTAAGTGCAAGCAGTTCTCTTGCCTTTCCTCCTCCTGTAACAGGGGAAAATGGCGTGCATTAATGTGGTGATTTCCTCTTCCCAATAAAAGGTATTAAAACCTGAAGGCGTTATCAAAGAAAAAAAATAAAAATCATCTAGCCTACTTAGAATCATAGAATCGATTGGGTTGGAAAAGATCTCCAAGATCATCAAGTCCAACCCTTGGGCCAACTCCAGTCCCTTTACCAGATCATGGCACTCTGTGCCACGTCCAATCTCAGTTTAAAAACCTCCAGGAATGGGGAATCCACCACCTCTCTGGGCAGGCCATTCCAATGCCTGATTACTCTCTCTGTAAAGAATTTCTTTCTGATCGCCAAATTAAATTTCCCCTGGCAGAGCTTGAGCCCGTGCCCCCTTGTCCTATTGCTGAGTGCCTGGGAGAAGAGACCAACCCCCACCTGGCTAGAACTTCCCTTCAGGTAGTTCTAGACAGTGCTGAGGTCACCTCTGAGCCTCCTCTTCTCCAGGCTAAACAACCCCAGCTCCCTCAGCCTCTCCCCATTGGACTTGTGCTCCAGTCCCTTCACCAGCCTTGTTGCTCTTCTCTGGACCTGCTCCAGCACCTCAATATCCTTCCTGAACTGAGGGGCCCAGGAATACTTAGTATGCACAGATTTCCAAAAATGCCAGCAAGACCTCTCATTAAAGTAAGTTGGCAAGGGATAAAGCAGGAGACACTCCTGAGGATCAGAAATTGGAATAGTTGAACAGAAATGGCACATCACTGGCTGTAAAACATACATGACTATTACATATCTATTTCTGTTAGAAATATACAGCTTCTAAATGGCATATTTATTTCTCAGTCTGACACAGGTAACTTTTATAAAAATTAGAGTTGAGTCCTGATCATCAGACCAGCCAAGTTCTTACTCAGCTCTGCAGAGGAGGTTGAGGGGTACACAAAAGTCTCTCAACATTAGAGCTCTTCTCAGACAAAAAAAAGGTGATTTTAGGAAAATACAACAGGAAGAGAACAACTGGCAATCACTAACAGAAATAATTTCAAGAGTAGGACACAGCACAGAATAACAACTTGAACTGGGAAACAAGGTGTTATAAAGGGAGAACCTTCAAAGGGCAGCAGCAGGAATAAATAATATGTTATCAGCAGGAATGCAAGTTTTCTGCAATTGTGTTTGTTTACAACATATAAAGTAAAAATGTAGTATTAAACTTCAAAGCCACATAGAGGTCATCCAAACCATATCAATACAGGGAAAGAACCAGTGTTATCAGCCAGAAGGCCCATGTTTGGAGAAAAGAGCAGAATGCAAAGCTTCACTCCTCAGAAGTTCTTTTGATTCTGCCTTTTTTGTCTCCCTATGTAAACTGGAACCAGAATGAAATCTTTCAAACACACCAACAGAAGTAGAATTGTGTAATCTCTGAAAACAGGAAATTAATTCTACAACAGTTTTCAAAGCAATAAATAAGAATGTTAAATTTCTTTTACTCAAAAGCCTTCCAAATAGCCTTATGTGGAAGAATTTGTGGTAATGCTATTAGTGTCACTGTTGATATAAAACAGTATACACATGGCTAAATACCCTCTTCCTCTAGAATCACAGTTAGCACGATCCCAGAAATAAAGGGAGAATCACAAAAGGGAAATATACCCAGTTCAGTTTACTAAAATTTCATTCCATCACCTCCCATAAAAAGCAACGTTTGAACATACAGGCCAAATGGGGTTGGCCATTGAATGGTTAATTCATGAGTGCTCTACAAAGTCAAAAGTCATGCAAAAAGTACACACAAATAAGTTGCTTATTAGCAACAATGTGTTGCAGATTGCACATACATTAATATGTTGTATGCAAAAATAAAAGATTTAAACAAAAATAAAAATCAGCAGCTTTCGTAAGTAAAGCAAAGTACTCTTGATTATCCTAATGTCCTGGCTCAGCAGGTGGGACCAGTTTATCACTGTGTGGGTGTGACCAAAGCTGTGTATTCTAAACCCTCTATTTATTTCCCAAGAACTGTTAACAATGGACCATTTGCAGTAGCTGCCCAGGATACACCTGACCCCTCAGCCTGTGAGCTGGGTGTGAAAGACACCTGTGAGATAAGAGTTGTGATAACTCCCCTCCAGGGAGTTGTTAACACCTTCACACCCAGCCTGAGGGGGCGTGTCTGCTAATGGGCCATCAACAATTCCAAAATACCCCATGACTCGCAGAGTCAGATAACCCATTGTGTAACTTCCCACCCTGGGTGGGGTGTACTGGGTGCTCCTACCTGGACCTGAGGGTACATAATCTGGGGGTTTGAAGACCTCAGGGAACCATTTGTCGGATCCAGAGGAGGACCAGAACCTCAACAGGAGGAGGCCACCACTCTTGACCAGACTGCGACCACAACTCTTGACCAGACTGCAACCATCAGCTGCACCAGCAGGTTCTTCACTTCCTTTTGCTTTGGATTTGGGGGAACCACGTGGGTTTCAGAACAGGGGCCAACAAACCCCTCTGTGTTTGTGCCCCAGGGTGCTGGGTTATACTTCTGGGTTTTGTGAGTTAAAACCAATTTCTCTTTGTGCCGTTGCATTTATTGTAATATCGTTATTAAATTGTAACTCTGTCTTATAATCTCTTTTGTGTTGGGTTAATATCTCCTGCCGGTTTAACAACCTAACAACCACCAAACAGTAAGCATAGCTTACTAATGCATGTTGTAAACTCTCACATGAGGTTACAGTCCCAGGAGAGTGACCATCAGCACTGGTGGGCACTCAAGCTTATTAGCAACTTTGAGATGTACAAGGATTCACACAGCGAGTAATGAAATTTTGCTTACCGAATTATTTTGAAGATTTTTCAGTAGCTCCAAGCACCCTCAAATGAGATACTTCAACTCAAGCTATTCTAGCAAAAAACCCAGCCTAGCTCTTCCACTATAATACCTAGAGCTCCACATTTATTTATTTAAAATAGAAAAGAAGCCTTTAGAATAGGCTTTGGGAAGCAATGACAAACTTTCAGCACTGCAGAGTACCTGATGTCAAGGATGGTCTGATTCAGTATTGCAGTATGATGTGCTAGATGAACAGTGCCGTAATTGAGAGCTAGCCTACTATTTAATTATAGCTAATTATAGGAAAAAAGTTACATTTCAAGATTATTAGGGAAAAGAACTAACCAATTTGGTTGTACCCCACAGCACCAAAGCCAGCTGCCTGCTGAACAAAGCAACAGGCCCAGTCTCACCACCTTACTCATACTCTAAGGAATGAGTCCCAGGGGAATTCATCAGAACTAAGATTTATGAGAATGCTGCTAAAGTGTTTTTTTAACAATTGCCATTTATGTAACAGGATGTCTGTGACCAAAGAGCCAGTCACTGCAATGTTACACTATTATCAGAAGGCAGCAAGCAGTGTGCCACAGTGAACAGCTTTATCAGCTGCTACAGCAGACTAAATAAACTCTGATGATGACAATGTAACAAATGCTTTCAGCATCATTTTTATTTATCCTGTATCTCTTGCTTCTAGTACCTGTGTCCTGAGAGCAGCTGAGTGAAATGAATTCCCTCCTGTTTGGCCCAGTGACAGTTAACAAATGATAACTCTATTTTAATATTAAACTGCTTCAAAGTTCGCTGCTGAGCAGCTGAGGCAGAAGTAACTTAAGGGAGAGGAAGGTGCTACTTGAAAAACTATATCCCTCTCCCTGGCACACATGGTGTCAAGCACACACACCTCCTACTCAATTTCAGTTCATGCTGACTTCACTTCAAATATAGTTTTTTGATGCTAAATAAATGAGCAGCATCTGGTCCTCTGCAAGCTTTTTCTAGTAAAAATTCATACCTGTAGCTTTAGAAATACTCTCAGCATTGCTGAACACTTAAATAATATAATTTCTGGCTTAGCTGGCATAGTGAAATGGATTTGACTATACTTTTGAGTTTGGAAATCTTTATGCTTTATAATGCCTGTGTAATACCTGCTTCAACACTGTCTGTGCCTTCAGGCTGGCACAGTGACCTCTGTCCATGCATTCCAGTACTTTAGAAAGATATCAGGAGAAAAGACCTTGCAAGCTATTAGATTAAGATCATTTGTTGTGGAATGCTGTGCTAACTAAGCTGTGCCACTCATAAGCTATTACTTCCCATCCCTTTTCCTCTCGCATATGACTAAGCTTTTCTCACCTTCCTCATCACACAGAATACAAATTAAAGACTTTCATTCTTTTAAAATCTTTTTTCCTACACCAGCTTGGCTGACAATTCAACTCAGCTTTCCAGCTAATTTCCTAAGACAGCATATGTTTCTTTGGGAGCGAACCCGGCTCTCGCTGGGCTGGATGCCGTATCTTCTATTCACTTTGAGGGGGAGAAATAGCAGATCTTTTTTTAGTTCTTTCACACATGCACAGAGCACTTCAGGAATATGAAAAGAGCTATCCATATAATGTCATAACTGGCACTTACACTGATGGATTTATCAACTTACTGCTTCAATCATCAAGAAATACTGGAAGCATGAACAGTCTTTCAGAACACTCACATCTTTCTGTATGAAAATGCTTCATTCATAATCTTGCCTAGCTTTTTCTCCAGTCCCTACATTCACAGATATTTTCAGTTCTTAAATGGGGATATTCACAGTCTATTTTCTTGCTTTACAGTAGTTCTGCATTTAAAAATCAGTATTGCAACATCCTATTCTCTGCACACAGTTAAGTCTGTAACTGCACATGCATTTGATAGGGTTCAACACAGGTCACAGCAATCACTCTGTTACTTCTCCAAGTAACTGATCACCTGCAGAAGGTTTTGTCCTGAAAATCTTACAAAAATGGCCAACACTGCTTTGGGGTTTTATAACTAAACAAATTATGCAAATATAAACTGTGGCAGACTTGAGCATCTGCTAATCATAAAAACGCTATGCAAAAGATTGAGACACAAAGATGAACAATAAAGTGGAAAAATGCATTGAAGTCAATGCTACTTATGTAAAGGAGAAGAGTGCAACACTATTAAGCTATTCCCTTAACTGTGAATTCAAGTCCAAATTATAAAATGAAAATCAAGAGCTAAGCACAGAATCTTTTAGGAAAATAAAGATGTTTTGGAGAAGGCAGGAGGCTATTTTCCTTACTACACTATGCTCATTATTCTGCTTAATAATATTCTAAAATTATAGTTGCTTTTTTTTTTCCTGCCTTTTCTCTGCAGAACTTCCTTTTGACCTTCAGAATATTTAGCCAAGTAAAGAAAAAGTCACACAAATCTCTGGTATGACCATGGGATAATGCCTTACATTTGCTGCAATTTTCATCTTTCCCAGAAAATGCAAGCATGGTGTTGACAGCCAGGTTGCTTTTCCAGTGCATTTTCCCCAGACATTTCATCTTTAAGGCCAATTGCATCCAAAGCTTCACACCTGAGTAACAAGAGCTTAGAGGCCAAAGACAAGAATAAAAACCTTTGAGTCATATCCATTATATCTATACATATAAACAAGTTTCAGTTTTTATGTTGTCAAGTGTAAAATGACAATACAGTCTGTGAACACAACCTCTGCATAAAGCCAGATCATAAAAGGAACAGAATCAGGGCTAAAAAAGAAGGAAAGGAAAGAGGCGGTTAGAAATATGGTGGAACAAATTTGAATTCTGTCAAAGATGATGATCTGTTCATGATGGATGCTTGTACAGAGTATCAGTTGGCTCCTCCAGAGCTGCCTGAAGTTCTGACACAACAGCTCAAGAGACCTTTGAAGCCCACACTTCAGTGGCTCTGTTGCCAGAAACAGAGACTCAGTCAGTCCTCTACCTGCCAAAATCACACAGTTCCTCTCCAAAAGCGTAAGTAGGTGTCTGTCCTGACCTGTCTCTTTCTTTGACTTTAAATATTCAGTATGCTGAGTCAACCCCTGCTTACATTTCCAGTATTTTGGTTTTATAGATGCATGAACAGAAGAGGCAAGGTCTTCTTCAGCTTCATGTTGGTGAACTACATGGGAGAAACACTAATGGGCTGTTCACTCTGAGTATTTATGGAAGTACAAAGATATTTGCTCACAGGAGTTTGGTTTCCATGCTTAACAAGCTTAAAGTAATTTTTTTTTCTTAGAACTCTTAGAATTTCCCTCTGTGAAACACCTGTTGACTCTACATCATCAGACTACCTGGACTGAAACATTTTCATCCATGATGGAAACTGTCCTTGTGTGCAAGCGAGCTGAACACTGAGCATCATTTCCCAGGCCTTAGCTGTGCTGAACAGCAGTTATTCCCAAGTTAAAGGGTCAGAACTCTGACTCTACAGGTTCTGCCACAGCAAAACCAACCAAAACAATAGGGTAAAATACATGGAGTAAAATGGTTCCAAGCATTTCCATAGTCAGGGTGTAAGCAAACATACAAACCTTCTCTAATGGTTTAATTATATAACCTACTTTGTATTTTTTAAATTCCGACAGAAGCTTGGTCAACAAGGGTCATTACAAGGCAAAAAAACTAAACATATTTTAGTGATAGCAAATGAAAAACGGAAATAATGCCTGTGGCTTATTTCTTGCCAATTGTAACAGAGCAAAGTGAGGGAAAGGAAAAACTATTCACTCTTGAATGAAAGCATCTACCTGCAGGCAAATTTTTGAGATTTCCACTGCACTTCCAAAAAGAAGGTTTTGCAGGTTTTTTGCAGATTCAGCTTAACGAGCATATTCAGACTTAACAAGTAACACAGAGCCATGTGAAGGATACCAGGGGCCTTTGGAAACTCCTCTCTCACCACGTAACCAAGTACTGAGAGCGGCTCTTCGACATACAAACACCCATATGCTTCATTAGCATGATTTTGTTTTTGAGTCACCACATTCTAAATTACTCTTTCATTTTTTTCCTTTTTCTTTCACCCAGTGAATATAACTAAAGCAAATATCCACATTGTATACTGAATTAAAATCCAGACTGCATAATTTATTCTGTCCAGAGCTGACGGGTAAGTCAAACATAATGCTGAGTTCATAATCTCCAGGTAAGTTTAAGAGACAAACCACGTACAATTTACATATATAGAGAAACCACTCCAGTACACTGATATTGAGTAATTAGATCACTGTAATTATCCACTTTGCTTCAGAAATATAACAAAAGAGCAGGAAAGTCTTCAGAGATAAAAGCCTTTGCAGTTTACCCTGTTTGTTAAAAACAAGTCAGATATTTGTTTTAAAGGGTTTTTTTTAAATCCAGATGCTGATAGGTAATTATAGTTTCTTCTTCTTGAGACCCCAGAGTGACAATTAATGAATCTCCTGTGCAAACCTGAACAAGCAGCTCTCAGTTCAAATTATCTGTCTTTCAGGAGTATTTATTATGCCTGGAGTCAGATCTTGCCCAGGAATGCACATGATACTGCAAGTCTCAGTCAAACTTGCATTCATGGGATTTTAATAGAGCCCAAACTATGAATGGCCTACTTATACCAAATAATTTCTATGACAACATACAGTCCTGAAAAATTAAAGTTTTGATTCATAACCTTACTTCTAATTTTAAGTTTCACCTTCCTCTAGCATCACAAAAAACCTCCTTCTGGCAGCAATCAGTATGACTTTCAATCAGTAAAAACTGCAACCATATCAAAAAACCCCAAATCAATGCAAGTGGTAAGCAACTACAGAAACATAAGAAAATCAGTAATGGATCAGTCCAGAAGTTTATCCAGTCAGTATCCTATCTCCAACTAGCTGATCAAAGTCACTCTTGTCTTGAAGAACACGTGGGCCAAGACGTCCACCTCACAGTCTAGTTTAACACTGACACCTTGACCAAACGGGTGCCACTGGCTTTTGGATGCCACACAAGTCTTTAGTTCACCTAAACCAAACAATCACCTAAACCTTTAGTTCACCTAAACCCTTCTTTCACTGAGTCTTCTCTATATAATCATACCCAGCCATTCCTTTTTAAGTAAGATTATATTTATACCAGACACATAAAATTATTTCTACCACTCAAGGCTGAGAACTGTCTTGCAGAAAAGGTTTAAATTTGTATAAAATTGTCCTACCACACACTGTTTTAAGGGATCACAAATGACCACTATGACAAGTCTCCCTACCACTTCATGAAATGGCAGGTAGTAATAACAATCTTATTTTAGGAAACAGAATTGAGTAAAATACTTTGCAGTGTAAGTTACAGTAACAGGATTGCAAGTTTCACAGAATCACAGAGTATTTTCAGTTGTAGGGGAGAATCATCGAGATCAATTCGTGCATGAATGGCCCCTAAAGGGATCAAACCCACAACACTGGAACTGTAAGCACTGTGCTCTAACCTACTGAGCTAAAAGTTCCTAAACAACTGAAGAAAAAAAATGTCCAAAAAGATATACCTGGTGAATGTTACAGTCACCTCTATCACAGCACACTTGGCTACATCAGGGATGTTCACCTCTATCAGCTTTGTTGACATTAAGACTAGAAACATTGACACAGTATCTTTTCCTGCAACCAGGCTGCAAAAACAATGCCAGCTGTCCCTGAAGCAACAAACACTTCTATAAACCCTAGACGACAGCTTTCTTGCTGAGCAACTGGTCAGATTTGTGTCCTCATGAGGAGGACGTGTGCCCTCAGAATTCCCAGAGAATCCTGCGAGAGACAATTCTTTTGCTTCCGTTTACTGCCAGTTCCACTAATCTGCCCTCAACTAAGCCTGCAATGAGATTAAAAGAATGAATCAGTCATTCTAGCCTCCCTCTTCACAAACAAATTACTCTTCTTTGTTTTATGATTTTCTCTTACATCATTGTCAGCTGCCCATATCACCTGATAGAGATTTCCTAAAGGGCTGTTTGCTCCTTTTGACTTCGATTGCAATGGGGAGTAGAGATTGCATCATATCAACAGTACTGCCTTAAAATGGCACAGACTAAAAACATGAGAGTAGGAAGTTAAAAACACAGATGTCTCCACATCTACTTAGCAAAGGGACATAAAGTACCAGCTAGCAAAGCTCCACAAGTACATATATATTGTGCTGGAGAAAGCAGAACAGAATGCTCACCTCTCCCCTACTCACAAACCACTCTCGATCTCCTGATAAACCACTCTCCCGAGGCATCAGAAATCCAAGGACTTTCAAAGGGCATCATGAATCACCAGGAACACAGACAAACTCTGGAAGACTACACCTTCCAGCACAAAAGCAGTTGACATGCTGCAAACAATTTGATTTTGAATAACAACAACTTTATGTACTATGAGCTGTGGAGTTTGCTTATTCTGTCTTTAGCTCAATACTATTTGCTCACATCTACAGCTTGTACTGCTGCTGGAGCTGTGCAAATATTCCCACAGGAGCCTGCAACAGGCACACTAAACCCTTTCTCGTACATACACAAAAGCTTTCCACTTCTACCAGGAAAACAACTTCTCCCAACTTGTAAACCAACTTTTGTAGTAAAACTCATGTTAGTTCCCACCTAACAATGCCCCTTATGTTCCCCTTGCTGCTTTCTTTCTCAAGAGGATTAGATCAAAGTAATAAAATAGTTTAGCCCAATGCTTTCTACATTAATATACAGGCTTAAGAATAACTGTATGCACAAATGCCTAATTCAGACCAACAATGTACGTACCCTGTACATGAAAACCAAAGCAAAGAGCACGCTCTAAGTGCATATTTTGACAATCAATTGATCAGGCGGATGAGGGAGTGGATTTTATGAGGTGCAACTGATAACTATTCACCAGTTAATAAGGTTTCTTGAGAGGTCATTAAACTTTCTCCTCTGCCATAAAAGCATAAAATTTTCTCACAGACCTGCTTTACGACATTGATGTACAGCATGTCTCTGTTAGCACCTACAGATCAGGAATGCATTCCTCTCCTGATCGTTCTGTTGCCCAGGCTTTGCTTCACAGTGTGGATTTGTCTCAGGGCACCTCACCCAGAGTCCCTGCAGACAGCCCAAGGAGACACCAAACACATGCCAGCCAGGACTGGTCCTTCAGTCCAGACAACCAAACCAAGTAATCTCCAAAATACACACAGGACATGAAGTCCTCAGCACTCACTGCTCACCCCCACAGATGGGCTTCCATTGTGCCACAGCACCTGCTACAGCAGACATGGCCAAGACAAATACCAAGATTAAATTTTAACTTTTCCCCGCACTATTTGTGTGAGAGAGAAAAATAATCTTTCTTGAAGAAAGGAATAAAGCAGGTGCTATATTGTAACAGAGGCTTAGGTCTGTGACAAGAAATCTTCTTATTTGCACCCTAATCAGGCTCCCTCATCATGAGGCTGACATGCCAAGGAAAGGTAAGAGTAAGCAGGTATATAATGCTGTGCTGGGCCTGGGTGAGGTGGTTAATTATCTCCGTAGCAACCCTCACAGTGCTGTGCTTTGCTTTGGTAACTGGAAGGTGCTGATAACACACCAGTGCTCTGGCTGCTGCTGAACAGCTTCTACAGCATCTAGGCTGCCTCTCCAAGAGTACTCACCAGCAGGCTATGGCTGGGCAGTATCTTGGGAGGGGACACAGCCAGGACAGCTGACCTCAACTGAC
This sequence comes from Sakesphorus luctuosus, assembly GCA_013396695.1. NCBI lineage: Eukaryota > Metazoa > Chordata > Aves > Passeriformes > Thamnophilidae > Sakesphorus > Sakesphorus luctuosus. Next base: position 70,748 of record VWZD01012189.1, on the reverse strand, counting down.
CACAGGGATATTCCACACCATCTGCTTGGCAATAAAAGCTAGGAGAAAGCAGGAGGACAAGGCAGGAAGCATTCATTATTACAACGTCTTCCAGAGCAATCACCACACGTAGTGAAGCCCTGCTTCCCAGGCAGTGGTGGACATCGTCTGCTGATAGGACACAGTGAATAAATATTTTGTTTTCTTTTGCATCCATGTATGGCCTTTGGTTTTGCTTTATTAAACTGTTTTTATCTTGGCCCATAGTTTTTTCCATCTTATTTTCTCCCTCACTCTGCCTGCTGAGTAGGGCAGTAATAGAACAGCTTGGTGGACACCTGGTGTCCAGCCAAGGTCAACCCACCACAAACACACCTTAAATGAAAGGATATATTCCCAATCAAAAATTAAATTGACCCCAAGATACAATTTCTTACTTTAGACAAAACTTAACTGCAGCACAGTCAAGTCTGTGCCACTGAGCAGAATTATAAGATGACATTGCTTGATGAAGAAAGGACATAAGGTTTCATTTTCCTGCCTTGTATTTGAATATATTACTTAAAATTACTTTTCCTTTCTCATTAGGGTGTTTCCTATTAAAGTTGTGATTTAGTAAATAAACACATTTGTTCTCATTTATACAGACCTTTTCACAATGCCATTGTTTTACATGTAAAATAAATACATCAGTCTACTCAGCAAAGCACAAGAATGGCTCTCAGGTTTTTTTTTAACTTGAGTAAATAGCAAGGACAAACCCAGGCAGTCATCTAGTAGATAAACATTTCTGGTAAATATAGTCTTGGCTACAAGAAAAATAGCTAGCCAAGGAAAGCAGCACAAAACCAGGTGGCTTTTTATGAACAGAAATACAGCAACAGTCCACTGAACCTCCCTGCTTTCATTTCTAAATAGCAGTAATGCAATAAATCCCATTAAAACTGCTAAATAACTACTGCCTGTCTTAATATCCTCCACCACCCAAACTGGTAGACTTCCATTTAAAATAAAAGCAGATGATATTAACAGCATTTATTTTTACTCGTCTTTCCAAAAGCACCATATTGTCAAATACGTCGCAGAGAAGAAAGGGTAAAAGGAATCACCCAGCACACAGCAAGACCACCTCATATACGAACTGACAGACTAATGCTTGTGTCCAAACGTGCTCAGCCTCTGTGCTTCTGCACAGTCTGAACTCAGACATTTTAGGAAAGCTGAGATGTTATTTTAACTGCACATTTTCCTCCAACCTTCTCTTACCTGGCAGAATCATTTAAAAGTGGCTCAGCAATGTGAAAATTCCCAAATGCTCCAGTTCTCCTAAAGGACGTCTAACTTGCTACTGCTTTATGATACAAACCCAACTCTGTCTCTGGTTTGCTATTCACATGGAAAGCAAACTGGTGATAAGGTTCAAGGTCATGGAAATTCACCATAGCACACACACCAAATCAAAGTGCTCACCTGCTGGTTTCCCAGTCTTGGTCATCCTTATCTTTTTCTTCTTTGGCATCAGAATTGTGTGGATGTTTCTGCACAATCCGCATCCCACCAGCTTTCACTGGAATGAAAATTAAATAAATACAACAAATCTCAGTCAAATCAGCATTAAGTGAAGAATGTTTTAAGCATGACCCTCCCTGCTTCCCTCCTGATATTTTGCAGAGTAGTTTAATAGTAATCACAGTTTGAAAAAGGAGCCTGAAGAATAAAAAAGTGGCAAGCTCGAGGAACAGCTACTTCAGGACTACATCTGCCATTCTTTTTTACACCATGCCATCTTTGCTTATCTTGAGATACTGCAGTTCATTTTATCATCTGCTTTTAACACCATTTTAGAGAATTCTACTCTGTTTTAGCTCCCCCTCTGCTCTCTACTAACTTGCAGCAGCCCAAAGAAGAAACTGAGGCAATGACTTGCATGGAAGACCATAAACATGAATGTTAAATACTCCCATAGAACAAGAAGGGCCAAGCAAACTTACTTTCATTTCAAGCTAAACACTACATCTATAAGAACTGTATTGTTACAAATAAGTACTTTACAAATAGTGCAACAGAAAGCAAAGTTTAGGAGGACTGCTACCTTGCATTTAGAATGGAGCTTTTTGTTTTGTAAAACATATTAGCATTTACAACATTTCAAATGCTTGCATGATTTAGTTTTAGAAATGATGCAAATGTAAAAACATCCCTTTGAAACACAAAAAAGAAGTGAAAAGAAATCCACTTACGTTCATCACTTATCCACTCCAAAGTGCAGTATAGAACAGGAACCAAGCCACTGCAGCTGCTAAGCAGAGCGACAGGTAGGCTGCTCTTGATCTGCTTTAACAGTGTCCCTTTTTATGCATCAACCATTCCTATATACGCTTACAGGATACCACAGGACAAGATGATGCATCTCATTAGCTAATTGCATGGGTTACATTGCCATCAGCAACCACATCAGAAAACCACTGCAGCAGGCAGCAGTCAATAAAACCACCTACAGACATGTGGGTTTGTGTTTCACATTGCCTTGACACAGCAAGCCTGCGGTGAGATGTCGCAGCCAGAGCGCACAGGATGCCAGAGCAGCCCTGGAAGAAGCTGCACCGTTTGCCAGCGTGGCTGGGGGAAGAGGCACTTCTGACAGCCCTCCCCTGTCCAGCCACAGAGGGACTGGGGCACCTAACAGCACTGCAGTGCTGATCCCTGAAACCAGACACAGGTCTAGTCTCAATTCTTAACCAGGACAGCATGGAAAGGACACTGCTGTGCATAAATTCTATGGCCTGGATGAAGAAAAAAGGAAGAGAATAGAGAGAAGGTGACCTACCCTAGGAGAAAAGTGATGGCTCTTGGGCCCTTTTTTAAAAAGATCAAGATTGCAAGCTTTTTGTGATATTTGAAAGATAAACTTCTGATTCAGTAAAGGTCATTAACTAAAGACAGGCAATCAACAGACAAACCCAAACGAGTACATTTTAAAACCTATCAAAACTGTGTCCTCTTATCAGACATGGGGACGGAGTGGCTGTTGAGCAGCCAGGCAGAAAGGGACCTGGGGGTACTTACTGACAGGAAGCTCAACATGAGCCAACAGTGTGCCCAGGTGGCCAAGAAGGCCAATGGCATCCTGGCCTGTATCAAAAATAGCGTGGCCAGAAGGACCAGGGAAGTGATCCTTCCCCTGTACTCTGCATTGGTGAGGCCACACCTTGAGTATTGTGTTCAGTTCTGGGCCCCTCAGTTCAGGAAAGATATTGAGGTGCTGGAGCAGGTCCAGAGAAGAGCAACAAGGCTGGTGAAGGGACTGGAGCATAAGTCCTATGGGGAGAGGCTGAGGGAGCTGGGGGTGTTTAGCCTGGAGAAGAGGAGGCTCAGAGGTGACCTCATCACTCTCTACAACTACCTGAAGGGAAGTTCTAGCCAGGTGGGGGTTGGTCTCTTCTCCCAGGCACTCAGCAATAGGACAAGGGGGCACAGGCTCAAGCTCTGCCAGGGGAAATTTAAGTTGGAGGTCAGAAAAAAATTCTTTCCAGAGAGAGTAATCAGGCATTGGAATGGCCTGCCCAGAGAGGTGGTGGATTCACTATCCCTGGAGATTTCTAAACGCAGATTGGCTGTGGCACTGAGTGCCATGATCTAGTAAACGGACTGGAGTTGGCCCAAGGGTTGGACTTGATGATCTCAGAGGTCTTTTCCAACCCAACTGACTCTATGATTTTATTAAAAAAAAAAAACCAAACCAAAGCAAACAACAAAACACAAACCCAAATCACTAACCATTTTGTGTTCCCTCTTCAGCACAAAACTTCTAAATAACTGAGTGAGAAACGTTTCACATGGGAGAAGGAAGGAAAGTTTAAAAATTACATTTCTTTGTTGCCTAAGGTGAAGCAAAATTAAAATTCCAATTATTTTTTCATTCCAGCTCCTTAGAAATTTGTTTGCAAAAGCAAACACTAAGAGTTCCGTCAAGTGCTTTCTTCTTTTAACATCTCAGTTAATCAAAGTGACAGATATGTTTTATTTACATTAATTTACAAATTAATAATTTATTTGAATTAATTTCTAAATTTAACCCCATTGCACAATCAGTTCTTATTACTTCCATATTTCAAATTACTTTTTGTGGAAGATGCTGTCTCCACAGCAACATCTGCCAGGGTTACAAATAGCACCTCTGAACATTACCCACACAACCACATCCTTCACCATCTAACAGAAAACTAAAGAAAACAGTACCTGAAGATTTAGTGCTAATTTCGGTGCTCTAAAATCTCTCCTTTCATACTGTATATCATCAGGCCACCACCCACTTGTTTTCTCTTTATCTGTCACTGGAAACGATATGCAGCAAACACATTCAGATTTGTCTGTACGCAGACAGGGACTAAAAAGCAAATAACCAGACAACGAAAAGGCACAAGAGCGAATGACTAAGCAGCAACTTAATATCTTTAATAGTCTGATTTTTGAACTAGTATCAGCAGAAATAGTACAGACTACTTTAAGTACTTTGGTGCATAATTAATAGTATTTAGTAATCCAAGGTTACTGTGCAGAGCTGGGAAACCAAAGAATCCAGCAAACAACTGCAGTAACTGTGTATTTCTGAGACCAAAAGCACAATAATTAGATCAGCATTCTGTACATACAGCTGATGTACCTCTCTGTCACCCATGACACAGCATGCTCATACCCAATCTAGTTTCAAAAAAATAGCTTAAGATAAATACCCTTGCAGCAGAAAGATTCACCTTCCTTTTCAGAAGGTTCCAACTGAGCTACATTACATTAGAGTGAGACAGAGGAAGAAATGACGATTGCATCCACCAATCTAAAGAAAAACCCACTCCATTTGGGACATTTTCTTGGGAGTTATGAGGATTGATCTATTTCCTCCTTGCCCAGCATTCACTTCATAATTTGACAGATGCTTACCATGGTGATTTTGTCACATTAAAAGTCATCCTTACAAGAGCTCAGATTTCCTTACCATAAATCCTGCAGAGAACGGATCTAAATAACTGATAAACCACCTTCCAGAACACTGCCAGAAATCAGTGCCCAGAAGTGGATGGTGTCAATGACACTGTTTGGATTAGGAAGAAAAGAACTTCTGTGCTAAAAAGCAAGAGGAGAGCTTAGGAGTGACTGGTGCTCAGGCAAGAGGGGATGAGGAACAGCTCCCCAGGGTGGTGACAGCCAAGGTACCACCAGCCTCTAAAGTGTGAAATAAAGAAGGTATTATCTGCCAGCATGCTCTGAGAAGACCAACAAGTCTGTTTTTCTCACTGCTGGATATCAGACAAGTTTTGGATTTTAATTATTATCTGTCATGTTTTCCCCCCTCAAGAGGCAGACAATGCTACCTTGTCTGTCCTGTGAATGCCAACCAGTATTCCTCTTAAGGGTATGACTACTCCTTCTGGAAATGTATTAAACAACTGTGTTAATCAATTACCACTCGAGATGATCTGGAGTAGGGAACGACTCTACTTTTNCCCCCCCCCCCCCACTGTTGTGTTTATTTCAGACTCCTTCCAATTTCTGAGACTGAATTCTGAAACAAACCCCACTGAGCTGGACTAAGTACCAAGTACCCAGAGAGGGCCCACAGATCAGCAATGGTCCCAGGCCCCCCTCATTCAGGGTACAGACCTGACACAGTTCTCTCCCCTGGGGAGACCTTTCACCTCTACCCAAATTGCCCAATGGTCACAGTATCCGGGCAGGAACTTTTGGAAATCTAAACTATAATCAAGAGTTTTAGCAGCTTCCCATTTTCCTTGAGTATGGTATTCAATAATAACCCACAAATTTATTTCTTATGTACTGTGTAATAACATATTCCATTACAACGACAAGATGTACGAAAAGGGAAACACAAAATGTGCTGTTGAGCAAGATTAAGGGAGCATACATTTGTGTCCAACAAAGTAAGAACAGAGGTAAGAGTTATTATACAGCTTCATTTCATAGAAATCTTGGCTCAGAGCTGTATTTTTTAGTGTAGGAAAAAGCATGTAAGTACTTTCATGAACCCACAGTAAAGCTTCATAAATAAACTATTAACACAACCATCTCACTTTATTCCTCCACAGTATCTACTCGAAGAAAGGAACAGCTAAAAGCATAATTAAGTAGACCTCTTTAGAGGGACTGTACAAACCTACTCAGCAATGTATTACAGGAAGGTGCATTGATCTCACTGACAGACAGATATTTAATAAAGATTAGGTTGGGGCCCTCTTACATTTCAGAAAGGAGTTCAAAGTCGCTTTGTGTACCCTGTTACCAGCCTGAGGTCTTCAAGTTTCTTTCCACTTCATTACCCTTTGTCTTTTCAAGTGCTTTTTACCCCCCATAAGTGAAAGATCAATGCAGAAAGAGAGCTAACAAACAGACTGCACACGGTAAGTAAGCGAGGGCCAGCAGCGCACATGAAAAAAAGTTGGATTTGTCAATTCTGCTTTTAATTTGATGGCCCTAATCCTTCCTAACTTTTATGTGTCAAATTCATACTCGGTGGGGTAAGACACATCCGTAACTACAGGCAGGGCTCTTTATAAAACAGTATGCAGCAAAATCTAAGCTTTTAAAGCCATTTATCAAAAGAGATCCCTTATTCACATCTTTGCTTTGCTAGGAACTTGCCTTATTTATGAACACAATTCCACCTGTATTTGTTTTTGAAAAAAATCTTTTACTTTCATTTTATTAAAACTTGTTTACAGACTGACTTATTGCATTATTTCAAGGATCTAAGCCAGCTTCAGACAGAGGACTAAAACCTAGTTTCAGACACTAAATATAAACTATTGCTAAATAGCACATTTATTGTTCATTTTCCAAGTGTTAAAAGAACACAGGGCCACTTTCCTCTGCAAAACAGCTCAGAACCATCTTCCTCCAGAAGCAACCTGAAGATACCATAAAACGTTGGGTTTTTTTCCTAGCCTGAAAGGCAGGCTTGGTGATCTCCTTCCTTCCAAAGCTCAGTTGGTGCATGCTCACACTCATACACAAAATAACAGGTATGCCAATGATCTTAAAAGGCTGAAAAAGTTTTTCAGTTCATATGTGGGCACCTGTTTTACACAGAAAAAAATAAACTGAAACACTCAGCAAAGGAAACGTGTACTGTACTCATCATGCTTTTGCACTGTGCATGGCCGTTTTCTCATGCAGCCTAGAGAGGCTCGCTTCAGGTCTTTTAAAAAATTCTACCTGTTTTAGAAGACAGGTTTTGAAGCAACACTCTCAAACATGCAACATCAGAGAAAATAAAGCATCTCAATGAAAATCTGCCATTTATCCTTTGGTCTCTTTCCATCGGTGGTGCAGCGGAAAGACAAAGCCAAACTAACGTAAGGTCTTAATGATCCCTTCACTGTGAAGCTGACGTGTACCTAAAGGCAAGGCAGCTCACGGAGCCATGGCAGCAAAAGCTGCCAACATTGGGAAAGATGCTTGGGTTTGGTTCCCTGAAGCGGCTCAACAGGTCAGGAAAGCGCTAATGCCATGACAAGGGAGGCTGCAAAGCTGGGATGAACTGTATTTGCCATGCAAAGCAAAGCCATTATTTCTCACTTTTAGTATCCGTCTAGAGGAATCCCAGGTCCTCATTAGGGTTCAACAACTGTTTACAAATTTAGCTCTAAAGCTCATGAAATTATCTGAACATCAAACTAACCACCTTTTGAATTTAGAATTTCAGCACTTTTTACTGAAGCATTCAAAAAATAAAAAAAAAGCTCAACAACTATTCCACGGGGTAACATTAGGAGTTGAAAAGTTGCTGCTGAGAGACCACAGTTCCTTTTTTAAGAAAACTGTGAGAAGCAAAACTAACAATACTTGAGGGAACAAGGAAAACCTGGATACTGCCAGTAGCTGCACCCCACCTGGTACCGACAGGACGGTGGCTGATGAGTGTCCCACCAAGGTGACACACAGCCCCTACCCCGACCACCTGCTCGCCCGCGGGCGGGGTGGAAGGCCATGGAGCTCCTTTGCTGGGCACTTCACAAGCAGCTTTACTTGTTTCCCACCCTGGCAGCCTCCAGAACTGCACCCAGGAGCGCGCAGCCTGCTCTGGCACTCGCACCGAGACGCCCACTGGCAAAATGGATGCACAAGAGTACTAGCAGTTTGTGGTGTCTGTTCGCACTCTGTTGCACACCCCGCAGGCTGCCCCGTGGCCGACACTGCTCCGCGCCCCCTCCCCAGGAGCGGTGGTTCCGCGGGCCTCCCCCGCCTTCCCAGGGCGGGATGCCGGGGAGGACAGGGCTGCCAGCCGGGACGGGGCCCGGAGATGCCACGCTGCGCACACCCGAAGAGGGTTTGTCCACAACCCGAGCGCTCCTCGGGAAAAGGCAGAGCAGGGAGCGTCCCCCGCCCCTGGGAGGGCTGCGGACGGGCAGGGAGCGCCGCAGGGGAACAGGGCTCAGGATCCCATCCCACCTGGACCCCAGCACGCCTCCGCCCGCGGCCAGAGCGCCGCATCACACGCCGCTCGGGGCGGCGGCGCCCGGGCAGGGCGGAGGGAAGGGATCCGCCGGGACCCACCCGAGACCCCGCACCCTCCTCAGCGCCGGGCGGCCCGGAGCGCTCAGAGCGAGCGCTCCGCGGGGAATCGGCCCGGCCCGGCAGGGCTCTGCCGGAGAAACTCGGCCCCGCCGGCCCGCGGCTGCCCCGGCCCCCCCGGCCCGGGAAGAGAAAGAACGGAGAGACGGGAACCGGCGGCCGTACCAGCAGGAGGGTGTCCGGCCCGCGTCTCTGCTTTCTCTTTGGGAGGCGAAGACATTGTTACTGTGGCAGTGGCCCCGCACCCGGCACAGCACAGCGAGCCCGCGGCCGCTCCCGCCCTGTCAACGTGGCTGCCAGACCGCGCCACGGGGGAGGTGCCGGCCCCGCCCACGCGGGACGGGACGGGCTGGGCTGGGCCGGGCCGGGCCGAGTCGAGTCGAGTCGAGTCGAGTCGAGTCGAGTCGAGTCGAGTCGAGTCGAGTCGAGTCGAGTCGAGTCGAGTCGAGTCGAGTCGAGTCGAGTCGAGTCGAGTCGAGTCGAGTCGAGTCGAGTCGAGTCGAGTCGAGTCGAGTCGAGTCGAGTCGAGTCGAGTCGAGTCGAGTCGAGTCGAGTCGAGTCGAGTCGAGTCGAGTCGAGTCGAGTCGAGTCGAGTCGAGTCGAGTCGAGTCGAGTCGAGTCGAGTCGAGTCGAGTCGAGTCGAGTCGAGTCGAGTCGAGTCGAGTCGAGTCGAGTCGAGTCGAGTCGAGTCGAGTCGAGTCGAGTCGAGTCGAGTCGAGTCGAGTCGAGTCGAGTCGAGTCGAGTCGAGTCGAGTCGAGTCGAGTCGAGTCGAGTCGAGTCGAGTCGAGTCGAGTCGAGTCGAGTCGAGTCGAGTCGAGTCGAGTCGAGTCGAGTCGAGTCGAGTCGAGTCGAGTCGAGTCGAGTCGAGTCGAGTCGAGTCGAGTCGAGTCGAGTCGAGTCGAGTCGAGTCGAGTCGAGTCGAGTCGAGTCGAGTCGAGTCGAGTCGAGTCGAGTCGGCGTGTGGCTGCTGTGGCCGGCCTGCCTTTAATTGCTGAGCCAAAGGGGCCCAGAAGGTTAACGGTGGGATCCTGAATGGCCTGCTTGTGGCGCGTCAGATAATACCGGTCATTAGTGACTAATTGGCTGTTCACACCTTGCGCTTGGTTGTGTTCTGCCAAAGGACGTAGGTGTGAAGTGGCCTGGAGAGCGCTGTGCTGGCTTTGGCTGGGGCAGTTAATTATCTTCGCGGCGCTGCTGTGGGGCCGTGCTTTGGGTTTGTGCTGGAAACGGCGCTGGTAACTCGGGGGATGCTTTGGCTCCTGCCGAGCAGAGCTCGCAAGCGTGGGAGCCTTTTCTGCTCAGCCCAGCCCAGCCCAGCGCAGGAGCGAGCAGAATGGGGTCAGCACGGGGCTGGGAGGGGACACAGCGGGACAGCTGACCCAAGGCATGTATGCATGGCCAAACCTCGCAAGCCAAGATTTGGGAAGGGCTCTCCCCACGTGGGTGTGCCCTTCCAGTGGAATTTTTAGGTGAGGCACATCGTTCACAGAACTGGCCCCACTGTTTGAGTCCTAAGGTCCATCTGCCACGGCCGAGCGAGCTTGGACAGGACAGTGACAGTGAAGTCCTCGGGACTGTCACAGCACCCGGTACTAACCGGGGCTGACCGTGCTGAGCATGCGAGATCTGACGGGATGGGATGGCAGGGAGGCATTGAACTGCCAGGGGATGGTCCCCATTGAGACTCGAACTCAGGTCCTTGGGATTCAGAGTCCAGAGTGCTCTCCTTTACACCATGGGACCGCTCGAGACCCAGCGCATACTACATACCATATGGCATCATGCTCAGCATATTTAGCTGGGGAAAGAAAGAGAAAAGGGGGATGTTCAGAGTTACAGCATTTGTCTTCCCACATCACTGTTACACATGATGGAGCCCTTCTTTCCCGGGAATGGCTGAACTATTTAGGAATAAAAAGACATAACAAATCCCTCAGAGGTACAGGACAGTGTCTTAACCAACACAAGAGCCTTACATACCCTAAAGCCTGGCAAGAAGATGAGGAACACACAACCTGTAGAGAAAAAAAAGTCACTAAAGCCAATAAGAGCCTCAAATACCAGTGAGAGGCAGTTACAAATACATTTTCAGAGCATGGAGAATGTTCTCACTGTGTGAAGCCCTGACTGTTCTCATTTAGGCCTGTTTCGTTGGTCCACACTCATAAATGTCAGAGTCAAACAGATGGGAGTTGGAGCTTAATAAAATTAGTATAATCAGAGATTAATTCCCTTGATTTTCAGCTGCCTTACTTTAAAGAATTGCTCAGAAAGTTTCTAAACACAGTATTAAAAATAGTTAACAGTATTTCAGGAAGAATAATTTATCTGGGAAATGGTGAAGGAATTCCGTGGTTTGCTTTGCTTGTGTGCATGGCTTTTGCTTCCCCACTTAAACTGTCGTTATCTCAGCCCACGAGTTTTCTCGCTTTAACTCTTCTGATTGTTCCTCCCGTCCCGCCAGGGGAGGGTGAACGAGCAACTGTATGGGTAAAACGCCATAAGTGCCCACCCTGCCTGTGGTTCAGGTCTCATTACCTTTGTCTGAAGTCACAGTGCTGATTCACATCGTTTTAAGGAAATTTTTCAAACGCTCCAGTTACGTTTTCCAAGTCATGTGGAAAGGCATAGAGCATGATACCTGAATTCATTATATTAGCAACAAAGTGTAAACCACATACACCCTTCTGGTTTTCTTTTATAATTTGACATAAGAAAGTAAGTCCCCCAAAAGATGAGTGTATGATGTCTGGAAGTTGAAC
>VWZD01012189.1:0-58635 GCA_013396695.1 Sakesphorus luctuosus | reverse complement strand
CGTTCACAGAACTGGCCCCACTGTTTGAGTCCTAAGGTCCATCTGCCACGGCCGAGCGAGCTTGGACAGGACAGTGACAGTGAAGTCCTCGGGACTGTCACAGCACCCGGTACTAACCGGGGCTGACCGTGCTGAGCATGCGAGATCTGACGGGATGGGATGGCAGGGAGGCATTGAACTGCCAGGGGATGGTCCCCATTGAGACTCGAACTCAGGTCCTTGGGATTCAGAGTCCAGAGTGCTCTCCTTTACACCATGGGACCGCTCGAGACCCAGCGCATACTACATACCATATGGCATCATGCTCAGCATATTTAGCTGGGGAAAGAAAGAGAAAAGGGGGATGTTCAGAGTTACAGCATTTGTCTTCCCACATCACTGTTACACATGATGGAGCCCTNATTTGTCTTCCCACATCACTGTTACACATGATGGAGCCCTTCTTTCCCGGGAATGGCTGAACTATTTAGGAATAAAAAGACATAACAAATCCCTCAGAGGTACAGGACAGTGTCTTAACCAACACAAGAGCCTTACATACCCTAAAGCCTGGCAAGAAGATGAGGAACACACAACCTGTAGAGAAAAAAAAGTCACTAAAGCCAATAAGAGCCTCAAATACCAGTGAGAGGCAGTTACAAATACATTTTCAGAGCATGGAGAATGTTCTCACTGTGTGAAGCCCTGACTGTTCTCATTTAGGCCTGTTTCGTTGGTCCACACTCATAAATGTCAGAGTCAAACAGATGGGAGTTGGAGCTTAATAAAATTAGTATAATCAGAGATTAATTCCCTTGATTTTCAGCTGCCTTACTTTAAAGAATTGCTCAGAAAGTTTCTAAACACAGTATTAAAAATAGTTAACAGTATTTCAGGAAGAATAATTTATCTGGGAAATGGTGAAGGAATTCCGTGGTTTGCTTTGCTTGTGTGCATGGCTTTTGCTTCCCCACTTAAACTGTCGTTATCTCAGCCCACGAGTTTTCTCGCTTTAACTCTTCTGATTGTTCCTCCCGTCCCGCCAGGGGAGGGTGAGCGAGCAACTGTATGGGTAAAACGCCATAAGTGCCCACCCTGCCTGTGGTTCAGGTCTCATTACCTTTGTCTGAAGTCACAGTGCTGATTCACATCGTTTTAAGGAAATTTTTCAAACGCTCCAGTTACGTTTTCCAAGTCATGTGGAAAGGCATAGAGCATGATACCTGAATTCATTATATTAGCAACAAAGTGTAAACCACATACACCCTTCTGGTTTTCTTTTATAATTTGACATAAGAAAGTAAGTCCCCCAAAAGATGAGTGTATGATGTCTGGAAGTTGAACACCTCCCCTCCCGCAAAGTGTTGTAGAAATATTTCATCACACATTTGTTACACGGAAATTAACGTAATAATGCTTTAGTTATTTGTTATCACTCTTTGTTACAACTGTATTACCAGTGCCAAAATATGTGTGATGGGTAAATAGATTTTTTGGGGGGGGGGGGGGTGTTGCAACAGTCAAAAATATAATCACATCCTTAACGGCCTGAATGAACAAGCATCATAAAAATATTGTAACTAGGTTCTTACATTTTACTGCTGGGTCACGTTAATTTCTTACACATGCAGCACTTTAGAGTCTCAGGTTATATTTCAGCTCTGTCACCTTCTGTGTAGCCTAGCACAAATTAGTCCAATTCCCTTTCTGGTCTCTGTCAAAGTCTATCCAGATTATAATTTTTTCTGGTATAGAATTACCTCCTAAATGGAGATTTTAATGGTTTTTTTTTGTCTACTATCCTCTGAATTTTAATTAAAATATTACATTTTCAGTTTTTCTTGGGTTTCCCAGGTATGTTTGTTTTGAATTTCCCTGTGCTGCTTACCCGAGGTGATACAAATTTTTGCTGTTGCAGTTTTCATCTAAACCAACTGTTACAGAAATGAAATGAAGGAAAATGTGCCTTATGACATTAAAAAGTCCACAGGTAAATCTTTTTGTCTCACAACAATCCGTAGTAATTTCATATTTCAGTGCAAAGATTTGGTATATGATGGTGCACTGGGAGGAAGTATTACACCAAAGATGTTTTTTGGCTGCTCTTGTGAAAGCCAGCAACGTTTCTTAATGTTACAAGGCTTTGCATGTTGCCTTTAACACAGGTGTTTGTATGAAGGCGTGCTAAATACAATATCTATCTTGAGTATGTCTCAGAGACACAGGGCTGAGCGTTTCCTACAAATGCAGCTGTACATCAGATTTGGAAGCTGGGGTCTCAAGGCAAACCATTCTGGTGCAGAATGAGCAAGAACTGAAAAGGGGAGAAAGATAGAAACAGGAAGAAGTGAGCAACAGGAGGACTTGGCCTAAGTGGACAAGGAGATGATGGCAAAAACTTGAGTAGGGGGTGATAGAGAGGTGACATGAGAATTGCAAAGCAAGGCGAGTGTCACAGTTGGGGAAAAGAAATATTTTTCCTCAAACAATGAAGTGGAAGCCAAGACTGGTTGGGTGAGACGAGGATGAGTAGCCCAAGGGGTAGGGAGGGAGGACTGAAGGTAGGTCAGGCAGGAGCAAACACACAGAGGATCAGCCTTGTGGGAGGGAGAGAGAAGGATCGTCACTGCTTTCCAGAGTCTGGAGGTTCTCAGACTGACCTCTCTATACTTGTCAGTGCATATAATTACTCCTGTTCTTAAGCAACAGGGGCCTGTGCATGTGCTGAGTTTCTGTGCTTGCAGAAAAATTATGTGTCACTATGACACCATAGGATAAAGTTTTGTTTTCAGACTTCCATTTCTGGTTTTAAAATGTTGCAAGAAAAGCAAAAAGGAGACAAAAATCACAAATTAAAAAAATAAATAAAAATTGAGGTTTGTAAAATCAAGCACTTAAATGAGGAGAGGTCCTAAAGTTTGTAAGTGAGACTTCAGCTGGGTGAAACAGAGTGATGGGTTCTTTGGCAGATGTAAGGCAACATGCTTTTCCCCAGCTAGTGGTGGTGCCATAATATGAGTAGCAATCATAGCATTGCTAAGGTCAGAAAAGACCCTTAAGATCATCAAGTCTGACAATCAACGTAGCACCACCCCTGAAGTGTTAAAAAAAAGTGTGAGTATGGCACTTGAGGACGTGGTTTAATGGTGACCCTAGTTCACCCTGGACAATCTGTTCCAACCCTTTACAAGCTCCATGGAGACATTTTTCCTAATATCCAATTTTATATATCCAATAATAACTCTTCTGACACAACTTGAGGCCATTTCCTTTCATGCTGTCAGTTGTTACCTGGAAGAAGAGACTGGTACCCACCTCACTACAGCCACTTTTCACAGGCTGTAGAGAGCAATAAGGTCTCCCCTGAGCCTCTTTTTCTCCAGGCTGAACAATGTCCTTCTCATTTGTGCCAATGTACAAGAAATACAGAGGCATTCTTAATGACAGGCAGTAAAATGTCAGGATTTTTCAGTCACTTAGTCATTTCCAGCAAGCCCGTTATTTGTAGCAGCATGCACAAATACGAGCAACAGTGGGAAACTTTAGCGGGAAACAGGCAGAGATTTTACAAGAAGTTGGCTGTGGAGTCATTTCCTTTGCCAAATCAGCCCCGCCTGGTGCTGACACACTTTGCCCAGAGACTGTAGCAAAGACAAGTCCCTACTGGAAAATGAGTGAATGACAGCATCACAGGACAGGGCACTGAAATGTAGCAGCACACTGAGGGAAGAGTAAGTAAAATCAGTTTGCTTAGAATATTTCACATTTTAACATGTTTTGAAGATTGCTGAATGTTTTAGAATATGTGCATATTTGTGTAGGATTCCACCATACACCCCTTCAGTTCCTGGGTAAGAGCTTGTAATACATGTCTCGAGTATCTATGACATTATCCTGCTATCCAAAATAGAGAACTCTCAAGCTACTACTAATTTTAGCTAAAATAGCAAGCAAAAAGAAGCTACACCTTTTGTGGTGGTCGTCTAGGCAAAAATTCCTGCGTTTAAAAAGAAAAAAAAAAGCCCAACCAAAAGTAGAAAAAAAGCCTTTTACAGATCCTGAAGGCCAAGTTAAACAGACAAGCAAACAAACAAAAAAACCAACCCAAACCCACAAACTTGAATAGGTTAGTTAGGAAAGTATGTAAAAGCATGCATTTAAGAGCTATTTCCAGTGGCAGTTGGGTCTTCACAGCTCTTTTGACAATAATACTTCGGTCTTCTTTTTTGTGCATTATAGCCCGAGCTATGTTCAGTAAGCATCCTATTTTAAAAATAAGCAGTCTGTTGAACTATGATTAGGACACCATTTATACCTATTTTGAAAGTACTCCCCAGTGCTTAACAGATGACTGCAGTTTTGGTGCTTTCACCCTGGGCCTGCAGCAAAGTTTTGTGTTCTTTCTGAAAATACTGACCCACACAGAAAAGCAATTTCTGGGTTCCAGTCAATAGGAAATTATAGCAGTGCAACCCAAGGTCACTCAGCGCTTAAAAGGCAGCTCAATGTCTTGCAGCACGACTTCTGCTGCCATTCCCAGCACACAGATGCACACACGAGCTGTAAATCTTGGGAATTACTATAATCTGCTCTGTATTTAGCTATAGGGGAGGCAGAATTCTCTCAGTGAGTAGGGGTTTGCCAGACTTATAGATAAGCACCAACTAAATGAAAACTACCAGCTGATTTTGATAATGCATTCAAAATAGTTTTGCCTGAAAACAATTAGTTGTTTTTAAATGTTGGCTGTTTTATTTCAACAACATGTTTTAATATTTTGCTATTTTTAGATATTAAAAACCACAGAGAAACTAAATTATTTTCTCTTTTATTCTTCTTCTTTTTTTCCTGCCAGTTAGTAAAAATATCAGTTCTCCAAATAGATCCAATCCTTTGTGACATCTTTCAGGTGGCATGAGAAATTCTGAGGAATGATACAAAAAAATCAAAGGATTTATTTAGGAATTTAGTCCGTCATTTTGACTTTTTGAGTTTACAGATTTTTTTTGTATATGTTGCTACCACTACTTAAAAGAATTGGCTTAGAGTGATACAGTCACCACATGGGAAGGTTCCTTGCTTTTCTAGTTATGTGGAAGTAAGTAAAGCCTTGAGCAAAAGCCCGATAATGTTGTTTCAGTTCTCTTGACTGCTATACCAGATTGAGGAAAGGTGCTGGCTTTAAGACTATGGTTTGCTTGGAAATCTTCAGAGATTGTGAAGGCCGCCATCCAAAAAGGTAATTTTGTTATTATGTGCAGACCTTGAAAAACAGTTTGCGTAAGAAAACAAATAAACACATCTGGGGCAAGAAGTAACATGGACCGTAATAACAATTTTCCACCCGTCCCTTACTGACTGTTGTTGCATCCACTCATTAAAGTCACTTGGGCTGCCTGGGTTTGCTGGTTTCTCTCTATCTTGATCTGATTGATGCCATGTTGTTATTACCCTAACTGCACTGTTAGTCTAACAAGGAGCACAAATTCATTGGCTGGCTTGATTTAGTAATTCAGTTTTCCTGGAAAACCTATATAAGTAATTTTTTTCTTTAGAATTAGAATAAGTTCCCATTGGAGCAAATATGTTTGTTGAGTGTTAAAAGTTACTGAATTGTATCACAATGTAATTGTAAAATTTGAATGCTATTTTTTCTTAGTGTTTTATTAGATTTCCTTGGAAATATTTCTGCTAAAAAGTATGCTACAGGTCTATCTCACGAGAAAGGTGGAATGATGATGTTTTCAGAAAGAAACGTTGCAACATTACATTACCACTCTTATGTTATATTGTCATAAAGTTCAGACTTCTGAGTTTTTATCAAATATTAAATCAGCACGAAAAGCAATTTCTCAGTGTGATGGATTACTGCTGACATATAAATCAAATTCAGGAGGCTTGTTGCAAATTAAGAAGCTGTTCTGTATGCCTTTTTCACAAAAGCATTCTGGTTTTCTGTTAAGAGTTATCTTACCTGCTGCAATGACTACTTTTTACATTTGCTTTTCACCACTGTTTACAATACTATTTTAGGTGTTCATTTTTAGACATGTTGCATGCTCGAGTGACATAATTTGGTTAATTTCTTTTCTCTCAGGGACAATCACAGGTTGTTATCTACCATTTAGCTGAAGGAAAAATTTATATTGATTTCATGCAAGAGTTCTGCCTTTAAGAAAAACCCAAATGGAAAGCACCATCACAACACAGCCTCACATTAAGCTAAAATTTGTTGCTTTTCATTAAAGTCTTTATAAATGTCTTTACCACTATATACTAAAAGGAAAATAAAGCAAAATAAAGGGAATAAACCTCTATGAGTTTCCAGAGGCTTTGCCTTGTAAAATATTGCTCTTTGTTCTTCCTCCAATAAAGTTCTGCCTTAGAATACTACTCACAGTGATAATACTACAGAAGTCTTATGATATGGGAAATAAATAAAGCAATTTATAGACTCAACAGAAAAAAGGGAGGTGGGAGGAGGCAGAAGGAAGAAGAAAGAGAGGGAAAGAGAAAAAAAGAAAGCAGGAAGAGAGAGAGAGTGGGAGAGAGAGACTTGCTGCAACGGGGAAAGTAAAAGCTGCTCTTTGGAGGTTTTTTGTCCAAAGAGCTCAGTATTCTGCATAAAGGCCATAATTTTCATTATCCACTGCCTTACAGTGGGTAAATGGAAGTACAGAGAGGTAAAAATAAGTTGCCAAGCCAAATTAGTAGCAGAGATGGAAACAGAAGCCATGCCCTTTGAGGCACAGTTCTCTCTCCGTTGTTTCATTAGTGTAGGACTTAGCAAAGAAACGGTGTATTTTACCATGACAGGTAATGGGCACATTACTGCTGCCCAGTTAGAGTGTCTTGTGCTCCTAGCTCTGTAGGCAAGAAGGCTTCCCTCCACATGAGCACAAGAATGCAGACCCTTGCGGTTTTTGACTTACATCGCAGCTTTAGGATCAGTGTGAATTGATCCCGTGATTACTCCTGGGAGCTGTTGGTGTGCATACCAAATGAGGCTCAAGGGAAGATGCTGTGCTTGGCAAGTGGGTCTTACTCAGTCCTCTGTTATGTTTCCCATCCCATTCTGTCTTTGAGATTATAACCGATTTGGATGTGTGGAAGTTGTGCTATTTCAATAAAAAAAAGAATTAATATTGCTTCAAAAGTGAAAATAAAGTCAAGCTAGTGTTTCCAAACACACTGAATTTAGTGGGTTTTTTGTACATTTTATTTCTGAAAACAGTTGACATCAGAATGTGGGGGTTCTGTGGTTAGGATGGGAACTGAGAACCTGGCTGACTACAAGCCCTGCAGTAAGCACAACTGATGGTTGCTTAGTGTCCATATGTCCATAGTTCAAGGCAGAGACCCTGGTAAAAACACCAAACTTCATTGATTTCAGTATCTTCAGGTTCTTTCTATTCTTCCATAGAAATTTTGTTGGCTTCAGATGCAGTTTTGCATGTACCCAAGTATGGATAGCTGGCCCTATCTTCTAGGAAGTAACCTTTTAAGACTGTAGGGTTGCCTGCTGCAGATACTGAAGAGCTGCCAATAACACAAGCTCATCATAGGCCAGCACCTTTCTGTAGCTGACGGAGTGATGTCTTGGAGTTTAGGCACAAGCAGCCACTCCTAAGACACAAGTGAAGCTGCTGCTCAGCTTCCCACAGCAACAGTACCTGACATAAGCTTTACCTGACCCCACTTTATCTTTCTGATG
Source organism: Sakesphorus luctuosus (assembly GCA_013396695.1). Lineage (NCBI taxonomy): Eukaryota > Metazoa > Chordata > Aves > Passeriformes > Thamnophilidae > Sakesphorus > Sakesphorus luctuosus. The sequence goes on along the minus strand of VWZD01012189.1, from coordinate 50,942 downwards.
TAGTCAGGCCTATTCTAAAAAACACTTTTTCTCCTGGAAAAGCCTTAGTGCCTTAGCTTCAGGCCCAAGATTTCTCTTAACTTTGCAGTAAATATGTCAATTGCAAAGTTCTGGTCTTTATGCTATGCATTATTTATTTATGTTCCTTACAGAGAACATTAAGTAATAGAGAACAAGAAATTATATATTGTGGTGTATATTTAGTCCAAATTTGTCTTTGTCTAGAGTAATGTAGTAATTTTTTAATCCTTGAACTGATCTGAACACATAGCTTAATTGTAAATCTACCCAATAATTTTCCTTTAGAAGCACTAGTTTATGTTACAGAGTGAACTAATTAGTAAACAGCAAAAATTAGTAAACAGCAAAAATCACTTTTCAGTTGAATTCTAGATGCCAGATTTCCAACTATAATTCTTCATTCTTATTAGAAAGAGTCTCGGTGTGTCAACATTCTTATTGATGTTTTCTGCTGAATGCTTTGTTATAAACTGAACATAATTAAATGTAAGTAGACTGGTATTTCATCACAGCTCAAGGGTATAAGGCTAACACATTTTTTCTCCTGTTATCTCTCCAGTCCTCTTTCTTCTTACATGAAAAGAATGCAAAGTATCAGCACTCTTTAGGGTTGGGAAGCTTTATGACCTCTCCTTAGGAAACTGCAGCATTTGAACAATTGTAGAAGGGCTGTTCTGCTTTTCAGTTGTGTTTCAGAATTATGTCAATTTTAATGAGTACGTTTTCAAAGTACTTGCTGTCTGAGAGCTAAAGGTTATAAGATGTTTTTAAGTATGTACCTATATTTTATTTTTCTTTGCACAAAGATTCAGTTTGTTTAGCAGTTTTCATTTTTTCCACTTGTCCAGGCTACATAAATTAATTTTTTTTAGATGCTAGTATTACAATTTTTATACTTACCACAGAAGTCTAGTTTTATGTTCTCCAATTATCCTGTTTCAAGCAGTTATCAAAATATCATTAGAGGGTTTTTCATGCTTGTACTGAGTCTGCCTGGGATGGGGCTAATTCTCAACATGGCAGTGCTTATGGTCCCGTGTTTTGGATTTGTGACCAAGGAAGTGTCAATGTAGCAGTGTTTTGGCTGTTGCTGAGCAGTGCTTGCACAGCATCAAGGCTTTCTATTTTTCCCACTCAGTACCCCACAGTAAGCGGGAGAAAGGGAAGTGAGAAGGTGTGTGGGTGCTTGGCTGTAGGCCCAGGTCATCCCATCACAGTGGTGACTGAGATATGACTTCACTCATACCTTAGGAGCAGCTGCTTGTGCCAAGGCTACAAGATGATCGACCTATCAGGTACTGAAAGGTGCTGATCTGTGATGAGCTTGTGTTAATGACAGCTCTTTAGCACCTGTAGCAGTCAACCCTACACTCCTAAACGGCTTCCAGGAAAATTTATTCCCAGCTTTTCCACTCATGGCTGACTGGTCTATATTTCTCCAGATTTTCCTTCTTACTCCTCTTGAAGAGGTATGTGACATTTGCCTTCCCTGTCTTCAGAAACCTGTTTTTGATTGCCATGTCCTTTCCAAAGGGATAGAGATCTTGCAATGACAGCAGCCAGCGGTCCCAGCACTATTGAATGCACCCCATCCAGTATTGCATGTCCTGCTGGCTTATCCCTAGCTCTGCTAGGTAGCCTCTTCCATGGTTAAGGCTTGAGTTCCACTGGCTACTGCAAGGTTCTTGGTATACCTGAGAGAAGAACATACCAATAAAAACTGAGTCAAAAAGAGCACTGAGTACCTCACCTTCTCCCAATCCTTTGTCACTCCCTGCCACCACAAGTACTACTTTCTTCCCTCCCTTTCCAGCTAAATCCTGAGGACAGTAAGTCACCAGAGGCTTTCCACTTCCCATTTCACTGCCTCTACTGCATTTTGATGAATTACCAGAGGCAGCACCAGCCACCAAGCAACATATTGACATTGCATTCTTGAAGAAATACCGTCCCTGGATCTTGAATCCCAGCAAACTGAAATCATGATGTTGAGCTGGTAACAGCTGAAATACCAATTTGGTGTTACAATTTGCAAGCCATGATACAAGGCCGTGGGGAAGAATGACTGATACTGCCAGGTCAAGGAAAATACATATCAGCCAACTAATTGAGGGTCACCGCCATCATTTATGGACACACTGAGAAGACAAGAGTGGGGCCAAATGGATCATTCTGAATTCATCACATCCTTTTGTCAATATCTGTCCCAGAGGAGTAAAGGGACCCATAACCCTCTTTGCAGCCACCCCATTTATTATTTTTTAAAGGCCATTTCTTTCCAACTCTACTGATTCTAAATTCTAGGCTGTTACAGTGTTCCTGGTTCCTCCTCAAGGACAAGTCTGCTAGAAATATTGTCTTTTAGGGTCATCCTGAAATAGCCTCAAGTTTGTAGAGATTAACTGGGGAAGTTCTGGCTCCCCAAACTGCCTCATCCTTCTGCCCAAGGATTAGTGCCCCTTCCTTGCCCTTTTCGTCTACTCCTTATCATCCTGCTTGTCCTTTTCTGTGGCACAAACTTAATCATGATTTCCAAACCTGTGTCTGACACAGCAGTATGAAAGTTTATAAGCCATCAAAAAGACAGCATTTTACACTGAAACTGAACTGCATTTTTGCTGTCATCAACAGCCACGGGGCACGCTTCGTGCCACTGTCCTCTGTCTGTCAGTTAATTCTTGTTTAAATTCCATCACAGGTTAAAAGTGAATCCTTCAAAAGACTATATTGGGCATGCTTCTACTTCTGTAATCCTTATTGTTGGCTCTGGCCTCTCCTCTCTGTGCCCTATTGCTATCTTTTCCCAGTGCAGCAATGAAAACAGCTTCATGTGGTCCTGTTCCAAATGTCTTTCCAGAAGACTAGCCAGTCCTCCATATTGCTACCAACTCTGAACACTTGATGGAAATCCATCCACTAACAGATTGTTCAGGAAGAAATGTCCTGTTTCTTTGCTCTGCTCAGCCCATTATGTCAGTTGAATATTTGGGGTTTTGCCTCCTTCTGTTCTCTGACCTTTGGAAACCATCCTGGAATAAAGTTCTGCTGCATCAAACTCACCCTCAGCAAATGAAATATATACGATAACAATATAGCTGCTTTTTAATCTCATGGGCATGCATTGTATCTCATGGCTTCCAAGTCTGTAGGAGAAAAAAAGAAATTAAAAATATCTAACAAAAAATCTCACACAGTCCATCTGTTGGAGTGGCTTTTGTGACCTGTCTCTCACAGTCCTTGTCCCACATGGGCATTTCTGCTGTCCCCTCAGCTCTGAAGGGCTTTGTCCTGGGCATCTGCTCTGCAACTACTGAAAATCCAGCAAAGGTAATCTGTGCCTAGAGGATTTCTGAGTTCCTGCAGTGGCCTTGGACTGCTGTGGCAATGTCTGAGAAGTGCTGCATGAGAGCCTGCATGCTGCACTGATCCCAGCTGGCTGTGCCATGGAAGTGAATCAAACCCAATGCTAAAAACGGAACTGTCAGCTGGGGATACTCTTCAGACATCCCATGCCTGACTTATCCTGTGACATAAAGCTCAGTTGCATCATGTCCAGGGGTCATATCTGATAGAGAGACTGTAGTGGTTTTAGCTAGGCCTCAAATTAGCAGGCTCAGAGAATCTATGTGGATTGGTAGAGACAGCTCTCACCTGACTGGGTAACCAAGGAAGTATTTCATACCAGATGATGCAAACCTAAGATATGATGCAGCAGTAAGAAGTGTTAGCTCAGTTCCATTATGGCTGAGCTACAGAAAAGACATAGTGCACCTCTTGTCTTGCTCGAGTGGGCCCTGCTGTTCCTGCTGCTGCTGCTTGCATTGTGTTTAAATTCAAAGAAGTAGAAATATTTTGTTGTTACTCTTTCTGTTTCTTGCTAAGTGTCTTTTAGAGTGCTTATGAATCTAGAGTAATACACTTTGTATTAATTAAAGAGTGAAAAGTTCTTGTTATATGTAACTTGTGTAAGTGTGTGTTATATTGTAGTTTTTTTTAATTTTCTCTTTTCTGTATAAATACATGTAGTTAGTTTCAGCATAAACCTAGTTTAGAGGTTTTTTTCCTTCTCCCTCTTCTTCCCTTTTCACTCTGTCTCGGACAGTTGGCAATTTGCCAGCTCAACTCGAGACAGAGATGTGGCATAGTCCATTGTTATGTTTGTATAAAACATGGGTGAAGCCTTAGGTGAAATAAACCCTTATGACTAAAGTGATAAGACACACTGACTTTAAGACGTACTTTCAGTTTTGATCAGGTAGGAAGAGAAGTGCATCAATTGGTGATAAACTGGTTAACAGTTTGCTAATAGTCAAGCCAGTGAGATGGCTATGTCTGGTTTGCCAGAGAGAAAGCAGCGTTTTCAAAGAGGCAAGGGAAATTAATAGTCAAGAAAAAGATCCAAAGTGAAGGACCACCTTTCACCTTAAGAAGTGAAAGTTAGCAATTTTGTGGGAAGATGTGGGATGATGACTGAGGGTAAAAAAATAATGGTATGGAAATTACTGGGGAAGATATGGTTACTACTCCCTGGATGGAACCCAGTCAGCACACCCAACCTCCCCTGCACAATGCAGTCTAAGGGGGAACTGAACTGAGGGAGGAGCAAAGTGGAGATGCTGTGGGCAGGCTCTGTGGAAACTCTTGCACAGGAGGGAACGTGGTGGTATGTTTTAGCTGAAAAAATGAAAAGCAGCTGAAAACCAAGGGAGATAAAGGAAGATGTCCTGCTGTTGAATCAGCAACCATGGCAAAATCACTCTCCTTGGACTGACCCATGTCCCCATCCCAAGGTTATCTCAGGTAATATTCTGAGATACCTGCCCCAAGGTACGACCACCCCTCACTAAATAAAATGTATGAGTAAAGTCACAAAGCTCCACCTAAACATAAAGAAATAGGATAAAAGTAAGTTTAGAATGGGGAGACCTGTGAGGAGACTCCAGTGTGGCTTCTGGGATCAGCTGATAATGTTGAACCTGTCTTCTTCAGTGGCCAGTAGGCATGCCTGTTGGGTAAGAACTGTGTTCTCTGTGAGCTGAGTTATCTTGAGCTAGCTTTTATTGGGGATTAGAACTTGTTACTACATTGCTTTGAATTACTATATCACTTTGAATATATTTTGGCAGTCACATACTATCACCAACAATTCTCAAACCTCAACCTGTCACAGTTTTATTAATAAAGGGTGTAATTCTGTAAAATGTTAATGTGAGTCCTTCAAGGGTGCTGGCAGTCACCAGCAGTGGGTAAAGGTGGAGACCTGGGAGAGGGTCTCTCTGTTTGTAGTGTGACCCTGAACAAATCAGTGGAACCACCCTCTGATCCAGTGGGACTGTTCAGTGAAGGGTCCCCATAACAGAGTGCTGACAGACTGGCCAGGCACAGGGGGCTTGGCTTCCCTGGGGTGCTGACAGACTAATCAAACACTAAGACTTTGAGTAAATCTCCCCTTTTCAGGTCATCTGATTTTGAACACATCCTTAATGTGTTTAAATGAACATTTTATGGAAGGTAACATTTTTTCCTGAGCCAAGATCCCCTTGCATGACCTCAGCCTGAGAATATTTTCAGTTTTTTCAGGACTGAATCCTCAGTCTACAGCATGTGAATTTTTAATAGTCTCAGTTGCCTCATAATGGGTGAGAAGAAACTTTAGAGCCAACATAAATAATGACTAAAGATATGCATGGGTTTTCTGCCTCCTTTTGGCACTTGTGACTTTAGAAATCTTTGCAACCACCTATCTGAAATTCTGTAGGCAAACATTTTTTCCCCTTTACTTTAGACTGGCTTGAATTAAAAACAAGTTCAAGGTAAATAGCTAATTATTTAATCCCATAGGTACAGCTAATGTTAGAACCAGTTTACTGGAATATTCTTGCAATACCCAGTATCCTGATACATTTTTTTTCCTTTTTGGAGCTTGTCAGGTGGGGGTTTAAGTGGAAGAAACATTATCTGGTGACTTGAGCTAGTCAGGAAAGGAGCAGAATAATGGAGAAAAATGTTTAACCTAAGAATTCTGCCAGTTTGGGTGTCAAAGTATTTCCTGATACTGAATGAAAAGATTTTTTAAATGTCAAATTTCATAAAGTGAAAGGTATGCAGCACTGTGAGAAGCAGTAGGAAAATGGTCTGATACAAATATTTGAACTGTTGCTGAGGTATCTTTTCTTCTTTGTCCTCCCTGGTATAGCTAAAACTAACATCTCTACTGAGTTTTAAGAATTGGGTCAATCAACTATTGAACACAGACCGTTTGTCACCTAGAGGAATGAATAATTAATGTAGCCTCACTAATCTCATATCAAAGGGAAGAAAATGTAATAGCAAATACGCCTATGTGTGTGGGGGAAAAATAGCAACATCCCATCAGGTCTGCTTAAGTGGTTCACACACTGAGCTGAACTGAACCTGAACTGAACCTGAGCTGAGGGTGAAAACTGAAATGCTTAGTGGAAATGGGGTGACTGAAAAAAACAGAAAAATTTCTTTTGCTGAAAAGAGAAGTGAGATGAAGGAAGAGAAGGTTTCTTAGCCTGTTCAAAAGGAAGCAAGGAAAGTATTTTCAGCTGAAGTTTTTGGACCTAGAGATAAAATCACTGCTGCTAAGCCTGGCTATTCTCTAAGGTAATGAAAGATTCAGGCTGTTTTTATTTCTGTAACTTTTCAGTCCATCCTGCCTCTGAATGTAACTTAGCCAAATCCATTTCATTTTCTATTCACTGTCAGAATACTTCTTTTTAATGGTTCCTTTTCTTTTAACAGGTAAGAATGTGTTGGGGGTGGGGGATATATTTTGAAGATATTCCTAGAAGCTTGGTTAAATTTTTGAAAGAAGATGCTGTAGTCCAAATGTTCAAAATTGCTTTAGAGCCTGTACAATGTACAGAGACAGTGTGGAAAAAGAAGGGTAAAAAAGGAAACAGGAGCTGGTGAATAGGAAGTGTAACCACAAGAACATTTCTTGAGATCGTTGATGTCCCCAGAAGCTGCAGTGAAATTTATGCAACTTTCTGTTTTGTGAAACAACCAAAAAATCATGCTTGCAATCAGAGATAGAAGTGTGGAAAGGATGGGGAACACATAGTATAGAGGGAAAAACACTCTTTGGAACTGTATATACTTTTTTCTTATCTTTCTGTGTATATTTTAAACCTTTTATCCATGAGAAAGTTGCCCCAAGCTGTTTAGGTATGCAGTTTTAAATAAATATGGTAGTCATTCCTATGCTCAAATCAATTTCTTTTCTTTTTAATTCAGGACAATGAAAAACTTGCATATGCTACACCAAGTAAGAAAGTCTACACAAGAACCTACATTCATTAAAGTAGATTGGTTTAAAATGCTGTTTAAATTAAATCAGTGCATGTTTCTGTTGCGAAGAAGGCTTTCTGCATGTGCATTGTCCACATCAGAGGCAAGCCTGATAAAAGCATTTCACTACTGAAGAGGTACAACTGAGGGTTCATCCTTTTTCAGAGAAGTATTTCAAAAAAGAAGCTAGAAGGAAGAAAATTTATCTGAATTACAGAAAAAATAAAAAAGAAAAAATCAAACACCACACCTCAAACAAACAGTAATTTCCACACACAGCACGAAATCAGACCCCAACATCAGGAATTAAATACAATAAAAGACAGAAGGGCTGATTCAACAAGCAACATTAAGGAAAGAAAGATCATTGGTACAGGCAGAGAAACATCACATTTAGGTTGGTGAAGGAACCAGCTGAAAAATTCAGAGAATTTAAAGCATGCCATGTTTAACACCGAAAGATGAAAGAAGAGTTAATGACATGTCTTTGATTTTAACAGATTGAGGCGAAGTCAGGCTGCTGTGTTTGCATGTGATAGGCAAAGAAGAGCACACACAAAGTCATGTTCGTTCCTGCTCTGTTCAGCACATAAAAGAACTGCAGCCTGGACTTCAAGGAAATCAATGTCACATTCTGCTACAAGGTGAGTGGGCCACTGGAAATCTGTTCTAGGAGAAGGAAACAGAACTCCTTTCTCAATAGGTTGACATGGAGGTTTTCTCTTCTCCAGTGGTTCATTTATCTTTGTAAAAACATAGTAATCAGTGGAAGAGAGTCTGCATAGAAGGCAGACTGTACAGATCTAGGGAATAATGCAAAATACAGAATTTGAGAAGAAACAAATGGCAAATTTTGCAATATTTTTACTGAAAATTTTCCTCATTTTACAACCATCTGTAGGTTGCAATGAGGTGACCACAAGAAAACTATGAAAAGATGGGATTCTTTCAATAACGCAGAATGGCAGTGAAGGGAAAAAAGCAATTCTGATAATAAATATAAGCTAGGGAAAGAAAGAAGGCATAGCTGAGGAATAAGAGAATCCATAGACTGAAAATACGGAGTGGTGGTAGTAGTAGGAGACCATTACATGGCTGACTGCAGACTAATTGCATTTGTTCAGTCATTGTGAAAATGGATACAGATGGGATGCACAAGTTTGGAAATATCCTACTGTTAAAGAGAAAATAAAGCAAATGTTACGTGATAAGCCATTGCCTAAGATGATGTTGGAGAGAACTCAGAAGATCATATGACTAAAATATTATTTTCTGCTTTAACAGCTCTTTTAATTAAATTTATTAATTTTTTCCCATCAAAAGAAATATACGATGGTGATTGGGTGGGAAAAAGGAGAAGGCAGATCTGAGCTAGTGAGATAGGCTTCTTTAGTCTGCCACTGAGTAAAGCTTCCTTGCATGAAACTGAACTTAGTTTTGTCACAGTGTTAGAATTGGTTGCAGATATTCAGTGGCTCAGTGAGTGTTTTGCATTTTCTTCTCTGCTGGGGTCTTGCAAGTTCTTACTGGGATGCCTTCAAAGGCACAGTCCGGATTTTACATGCTTTTTCTAAGTAGAAACAGCTGCGGAAACAACTGATATCAAAGCTAACAATTCTTCAGAGGTCTGAATACACTCCAGATTATAAAGGAGAAAAAGAAAAGCCCAGACTGGTCTTTTGTATCTTATTTTCATATACTAATAGTACAGCTAGTGGCAACTGGGACTCACAGCTGTTACTCCTGACTGCTCTGATTTTATGACATGGTTCCTGGAAAGTTACATCAAGTCCCAGCAAGTCTTGTATTGTTCTGAAGGAATGCACAAAGTGTAAAAAAATCTGTCTCCAGCTACATAAACAAAACAGTGGAGTCCTACTTAGTTCTTAAAATAGTAGGAGATTGCTGATGTATGCCAGGGAGGAAATCTACCTTGCCAGTTAGTGTCCATCATTTCCCACAGTTCAGGCAGCTTTAGCACTCAGGGACACTGGGCTGCCTTTGGGCCAGATGGCTGGCACGTGATTCTGTGCAGCTGAAGAAGGATGTGTGTTCCCTTCACTGGAGAAACCATCGGATATCCATGGCAGCGTGTTTCTCTGAGCAGAGTGACTGCTACATTTAGTGTGAGTCTATTAGAGAGCTACTTCACTTTCCATCTGTGCACCACAGGTAAATCAGCTTTACTGCATGCACTTTTCTCTTTATTTGTCTCTTAAAACACCCTGACACCAAACTAGTACATGATTTTTTGAAAAATGCTTTGAGGCTGCTGGATAAAAGCAGAAAGAAAATGCAAAAGACATTTTGTGGATAGATTTAAGTCTGAAGATTAAAATACTTCTGTGTGGTGAGCAACACTGAGATATTTATAGTACTTCTTTAGGCTCTGTCAGTTACCCAAATAAAGAGGAAGTACAAGCCCTTGAGCTCTGGTAATTTAACACAAATTTTCATTCATTTTGGTTAAATTGCTACAAACTTATGCAAGCCACATTGAGCCTGAAGAACTGGAAGCAGCAGCAGGAAGGACCCGTAAGAGAGGACCTTATGGCCTTTGAAGAAACTTCTAGAAAACTATAGAAAAGATTAAAATTATACCACAGAAACTCAGAAAATTGAATTGTCAGGGGAAAAAGAGCTTGTAAAGAAAGGAACAATAGGGAGGGGAGACAGAGCCAGTGATAATAGTTTCAATGTTATTTAGAAGAAAGAGGAGGTCAGGCAGAGCAGTATACACCAAAGAATTGTGTCTGAAGCTTTACAAATCAGAAGGAAAAGCTTATGCTCTTGCTAGAAGTAATCCACATTTTTCACATTTAGCTGGCAGCAACAAGAAAGACTGAAAAAGCATTCCTGGAGGTACATAACTAAGAAACTTTAGAGAGCATTACTATTCACTCTGAGAAGGACATATATTAAATATTTAAATCAATTTAAATACAACTGTTCTCCTCTAAGTCAGAGAAAATCCACAAGTGCATCAAAGATGTGTGAGGCTTTTGGTAGCAGGCTTTCCAAGGAAAGGACCCAAAAAGCAATTACCTGAGATGTAATACATAAGCATCTGTCAACTATGTCTGACAACCAGGTGCTTAAGCTAGTATGACAAAGCCATTTTCCAAACATGTGGGTTGTGGCTGCAAAAGAGAGGCTCTAATTAATATTCACCAATATGTGTCCCATGGACTCCCAACCTCAAAGGCCTTCATGTGGTCCTCCATCTGAATCTAACAAAAGACTAAGAAGAGATGCTTAAAGCAGGCTACATTTCTAAAAGTATCTCTAAAAGCATGGCAGGTCTGGCCCAACAAGAGCCAAACTTCCGGGTGGACTGGCTGAAACGTGGAGGTTGCTTGAGAGAGCAGAGTACAAGAAAAACATGTTACAGAAGTGTTGCACAGACAGTCACCATTAACACTATAATCTTACCTAGTGTTTTATCTTTTATTAAGGTCCTTACCATCAAGACTTGTATGTTTACAGGAATTTCTTGTTTCACTTTACTGTATTTAGCTGACTATATTTCTTATCTTGTCCTTTTTTGCCCTGAAACAATGTGATGGTGTATTGGTCATCTGTGTCCCACTTAAAAAATGGCTCTTCCCTTGTGTCTAGATGAATTACTGCCTTTTTCTGTGCCCCATCACTGCACATCTGGATGGACTGGGACTGCTGGTTTCCCTCAGGAGGTGTTGAAGCTCCGTGGCTGGTGACCAGGATTGAATGATGGTGCCCCTGGGTTCATTATCTGGCTTAAAGCCCCTCTGGAAATTATTTGCAGCGACTGCCTGTCTAAAGAAGGAGGCCCTGCTCTCCTGTTGTCTCCACTAGTGCACTCCAGTTGTCCTTGCTGCCTCACTATTTGATCTGCAATGGCCAGAGCTGCAACAGGTGGTCAATATTTAATTGTAAGTTCTGTGACGTTTCTTCCACCACATGCTGCTTATGTGTTCAGATCAAACTAAACTGTCATTCAAAGCTCTGAATGTTTCTGTGACTGAACCACATCCTTGGGTACCATGTAATCTTTTCATGAGTTATGTTTATTGGTTGGGGAATATCATTGGGAAGAAGATCCAGAGCAGCAGGATTCACTGTGACAAAAATAATGTCCAGGCAGAAGCTGCTGAGGCTTGACATGATGGCAGCTTTAACTTTCAGCCCAGGAGGTGAAGTATAAGCCTGCTAGTGTATTCTTTGCTGAATCCAATGGTTTATTTGGAGATGGAACTATGTTGATGCTGGCTCCTGGCATGATAAATGGTAGCTTGTGGTCAGGCTGAGATGCCTCCCTGCTGCACATAACTTGAACAGGTTGTGGTATTTACTTCAAATTCAGTCTTCAGAATAAAAATTAATTTGTATCTTTTCTCATTATACCTTTGACATTTGATTTATTTAGAATTTCTGTACTTAAATATTTCATTGTTGTGCTTAATCACCCTTCAGTAGCTAATGTTTACAGACTTTCAGGGATTTCTCTATCTTCAGAGAAAGCACTGCCCAGCTTAATTTTTTAGCATAGTACCACAGTCTCTTAGTTTTTAGTTCAGCATCCAATTAATTGAAACAGTGAAAATGTAAATGAACCTCTTGCTCTCAAATTGCTCTGCTAAGTAGTTGTTATCTAGCAAAGCAGTCATTTAACTAGTACATTTTATTTCAGAAAATTCTTTATAATAATTGCTGTACCTGATTTCAAGATGTAGTAAATACTCTGTCCAAAGTCTTCACATCTTGACAAACATTTTTTTTGCTTTCATGACATTTCCTACTATATATATATGATATTTGGGTCATATGTCTGGTAAATTGAGCAGAAGCTTCAAAGGGCATCAGTCCTTATATGGCACAAATAATGTGTCTTTCACTGGTTAAAACAGTCATTCCAATGGTGACAGATTTTAGGAGGGAGCCCCAAAACCATTATTCCTATTGTAAAGTACCATCTTTTAATAAGACAGGCATAGTTTGTATAAGTAAGGCATAGTAAGAGAGTTTGTGGAAAATTAAGGCTGAGAAATAGAACTGAATAGAAGCTGAGTATTAGTTTGATACACACTGCATGTGTAAATTCCAGCAGGTTAGAAATGAGAGTGGGTGGGTAGGTGGCATATGTGCCTATCAGTCTGGTTTAGTTCTCTGCACCTTGATATCAGTGATGGCCTTAAGCAAGTCAGTTAAAAGTAATTATTTGGAGAGAATCAGTTATGTGCCATATTGTCTGATGTCAATAGCTCTGAAGTTTAAGGTATGCAGTTACCTGAGTGGGAGCTCTCACTAGGAAACAGAAATAAAAATCCCATTTCCTCTGAAGAAATATGTGGAAGATTCAAATCCACATCAGTGGTTTTCTAAGAGAATATTCTCAACAATGAACTGTTCCTTATCCTAGTGGAAGGGAGTAATAGAGGCTGTTTCTCCTGGGACATGCCTCTTGGCTATACTGGCTGGAGCACACTTAACCTCCTAAGGATCCATGTTGAGAGACAGTTGTTCAGCTGCAGATGTCTCTACCAATACACTAAACAGGGTTAAAGAGTATTCTGTGGCTATGAACTTTGTATAGCTGGCCTGGCTGGCTTGACCTGCGTGCGTTCATGACATAGCAACCAGCCTCAAGTCTCCTCCGTTGGGTACTTCTGTGGCTCCAATATGTAAATGTTATGTTTCTGCCTACCTTTTAGTTTGTGGTGTCCAAAGCAATGAGAGCACTGTAACACAGCTGGTTATTGCTGAAATAGAAGCTGTGTGTTGCCTGTGTTACGGCGTGGCATGACAGCACATCCGAATGCTGTGATTGCACAGTCACCTGCAAGTGCACTGAAGGACAATGCAGGTCAGATCAGTGTGGTACTGTCTTGTCCATGTTGCCTACTGTTCTTGGCCTTTGGTTCAGCTGTCTCAGAGGCTCTGGATAGGCATAGAATCATAGAGTCATAGAATAGATTGGGTTGGAAAAGACCTCCGAGATCATCAAGTCCAACCCTTGGGCCAACTCCAGTCCATTTACCGGATCATGGCACTCAGTGCCACGTCCAATCTCAGTTTAAAAACCTCCAGGGATGGTGAATCCACCCCCTCTCTGGGCAGCCCATTCCAATGCCTGATTACTCTCTCTGGAAAGAATTATTTTCTGATCTCCAGCTTCAATTTCCCCTTGGCAGAGCTTGAGCCCGTGTCCCCTTGTCCTATTGCTGAGTGCCTGGGAGAAGAGACCAACCCCCACTTGGCTAGAACTTCCCATGCTAGGGACCGTGCTAGCAATGTGGCACAGAGTAAGGCAGCCACAAAGTGCTTGAACGTGCCTCTAAATCTTGTTTTAGTAAGGTGCCCAAGGACAGTCAGAAAAGGATCAGTGCATGTACAAGAGCAAAACTTCAAGCATCTCAGTAGCTTGACCACTGGAACCAAAAATGCTCATTGGAATAGAAAGGAGCTTTTAGGAATCAAGTGCTTTAACTGATTCCTAGCCTTTGTGTGCCTCAGTTTATCAGCACTGGGGTTAATCGCATGCCCCTCTATTCAGTGTTCTGAGGATGAATAATGTAATGATTTTACAACATTCAAATAAAAGAATAATGAGGGCCAAACAAGGACTTTGAGTAGTTTGGCCATTAGAACAGAAATGCAGTTTGACTGCAGTAATATCCTTCAGTGTTGTAGTTTGTCTCAGCTCTGTCAACCACAATTAACTGCACTATTGTAAATTGGCCATAGTATTGCATTGAAATTTTCCAATTCCAGATACCTCTGTAGCCATTTGGATGATCACTGAAGCTGTGGTGTGTGCCTAAGCCAGGTTCCTCTGATATGACTGTTGATGAGGACACCAAAAATTGATATATGTAATTATACTATCTTTTCTCCTTTCATCCAAATCTCCCACATTACTCAACAAAGTCCTCAAAGTATACAGCATGTTAGCCTCCAAGGTGCACTGTGGTCCCAGATGGATTAGGCTCTACCTGTTTTATGCTATAAGCTGCATCACAGCACTTTGAAGTGGAACCCCCTTCAGTGTCTGGAAATTGGAAGTTCATTGCAAAGTAATGTGTCCTTCCCAGGCTAGGCTTAGTTCATCTTGTATGCTGGATAGCAATCTGCCTGATGCCAGCATTTGAGTTCTGTCAAGTGCTGTCAGAAATACCAATTAGCTGCTTTTCCCTTTGTATACCAGAGAAAATATTTTAGATGTCCTCTAGCGTGTTGCTGTTGGAGTGCCTTTAAATCTTCTGAGTTTTAGGGGGCCCCTCTCCTCCAGGCTGTGGTGCAGTTCATGTCATCTATTAATGCTTCCAACCACCATTCCCTTTGAAGGACACACCATATAAGAATTTGATCTTTTGCCTAAGCACATAGCATGGAAACTCTTCTCCTATGAAGACAGGCTGAGAGAGCTGGTTTGGTTCAGCTTGGAGAAGAGAAGGCTTCAGGGAGACCTTATCACAACTTTTCAGTACCTAAAGGGGGCCTGTTAAGGAAAATGGGGGCAAACTTTTTAGTAAGGCCTGTTCCAATAGGACAAAGGGTAATGTTTATCTGATTTTGTTATTCTATTTTATCTGTTTCCGAGGAGTAACAGGGACACTACGAGAGATGATGAAGACTGTGACTTGCTTACAGTACTAATATGAAAAACTACCTGTATAACCTTGTTTTGAAACTACAGATTTCACTGTAGATTATTGAAGAAAGAAGAGGTTTGTGATGTCTTCCTTCATGCCTGAATACATTGCTCTCTAAACCCTGTGCAGCTTCAGGTGTTTTAAGTACAGTCATTTGCTATTTGCTCAATAACAAAGATACAGTTCAGGCTGTCCAGGGACATTTAAGAGCTGCATCAGGAACTTAAAATGACATAGAATCAGTGTTGTACTAAGAGTTTTCCATCTTAGTTTTTCTCTTGCTGCAGGCTGTACTGCCTAGATTCAATTCTGGTACAAATGGAATTTACTTATTCCTTTATTTATTGTAAGAGGAAATTGACTTTGGTATGTATTCTAAATAACACAATAGAAATATTCCACAATTGAAAAAGCCTAGTGTTAAGTTACATTGTTCTATTGTTTTCCTGTCATGGCACATTTAGTCCTTGCCAAGCAGGGTACATTTCTGTAAGGCCATGGCAGATTCTCAGTGGAACAGAGTTTTTTATCTATCATGTTAATGAATGGTTTAATAATACAGTAAGAAAGACTACTCACATAAAATGCTTTAATGATGGATGTCAGAACAGTTTCTAGAATGGATTTGTTTTAACAAAGGCAAATGTGCTTCCTCAGGCATCTGTGGGATTACTGCTAATAAAAGGAGGGAACATCATTACATTGGTAACATCATGTGCCTACGCTTTTATCATCCTTACTTTTCCTTTTATTACGTTTTACTAGATGTTTTTGAAACATAAGTTGTAAAACATTTTTTTGTCACATTTATTAGTAGAGTTAAAGAACCTGTGTTCATTGCAAAGTTTCCCACAGGATGTTCCCTATGTAGCATGTACTTAACTATATCCAGCCACACACACACAGAACTTTGACTGCCACTCTGTCTGTGATGTTCCCTGGGAATAATCGATCACAAATGATGATGCTATTAAAAATGCAATCACTGTTCTGTATTTGAGAGAGGGTTGTAAGTTTTTCCCCCACTTTGACTAGCAAGTCATGGCTACATTTTGAATCCAAGCTGGAATAAAATCTTTACCAGGCAATTTAGATTATTACTCCAAAGTACTAAGCACCAAACCGTTATTCGTAGTGTTTCTGTGAAGATATAAGAAAAGTTACGTTATTTTTTTCTGATTCCAGGAACAGAAACAAGACAGCTGTTGAAAGGAGAAGTCCTGAGTAAAAGTAGAAAAAGAAGAAAATATTTAAGGACAGAACAGATTTCTTTACAATAGTGAAACTCCTTAGATTACAAAATATCAACTCTTGTTGGATGGTTTCTCCTGTAATGTTATACTAGTCTCTAAAATAACCTACAAACCAGTTTTAATTAGCAGTGTACCTGCAAAATCTCTTTTGATTTCTGAAGTAGGAAAAACAAGTTGTGAACTGCATGTATCTTGTATAAAAATATACCTATGTTTTGCATGCCCTGTGTTTATCCTAGGTGATGTGCTGTGGAGACAATCTTTCCTCCATGAATAGAACTCTCATTTAGGAGCATAATAAACCTCAGATTAAACTCTTTATTCAGTCTCTCGGTGTTTTTGCTGCATAAGAATCATAAAATGTCAAGCTTATATTAAATATGTTTCAATTCAAGTTGGAAACTCCATCAGTGGCCAGCATTGGTGCGTCAGAGGAGGGCAGCAGATAAAAACCCAAAAGCTGACTGTGCACTGCTAAACACATACAGGGAGAAATGTCATCTTCACTCTTGCTAAGATCATTACTAGACCTGAAGGAAGTGACATGAATGCTCCTGTTTCTAACATGTATGTTGGGTTTTTGTCCAAAAGAAATTTTTGAAAACCTACTGCAGGTAGAATTTATCTAATGTAATATAATGGCCAACCTTCGCGAATGAAGATTTTGGAAGGGCTCTCCCCACGTGGCTGTGCCCTTCCAGCCTGTGCAGTGGATTTTTTAGGTGAGGCACAGCGTGCGCAGAACTGGCCCCACCGTTCAAGTCCTGAGGTTCATCTGCCATGGCTGAGCGAGTTTGGACAGTGACAGTGAAGTCCTCGGGACTGTCACAGCTCCCGGTACTAACCGGGGCTGACCCTGCTGAGCATCCGAGATGTGACGGGATGGGCTGGCAGGGAGGCATTGAACTGCCAGGTGATGGTCCCCACTGAGACTCGAACTCAGGACCTTGGGATTCCGAGTCCGGAGTTCTCTCCATTACACCACAGGACCGCCCCAACTAGTGTAATATATACATATATGTACACATGCATGCATATAAATTAAAAATATATATGTGTGTGTATATATATATATATATGTAGATATATAAAGTAAAAAACAAGTAGATTACGAAGTATTTTAGTCAGGTATAAGATACCAATTCTAGGAAATCCTCCAAATTGTTAATTTCATTGATAAAAGTAACATTTAAAGGTCAAATGCAAATTGTTTTTAAAGTATTCTTTTTCTGCATTTTTTGCCTTGACAGCTATAGTCTAAAGCTTTGACAAGTTTCCAGGGGAACTAATGGCTACAAATGTGACTGATAATTGAATAATACAATTTTATTTCTTAATGGTTCTACTAAATCTAATTGGCACAATGCACTTTCCTGAAATCTTTGTCTTTAAAAAGTCACTCTTCTTTCTTTAATTCTGTAAAAAAGTATATAATCAGTGCTCATGACTGCACAGGTCTTTTCCCTACCACTCTAGAAAATGGAAAAAGATGTTTACAAACAGACCTGTGTAACTGCTTGAGCAGCATTTAGATATCTAAGACCCCCATTGCAGTCCTTGAAAACCCTCGCTGTGTTCATGCCTAACTGTCTCAAAGTCACCTTTTTTACGTATTCATGCATAATCTCAGTCAGCAGCCATTAGACAGGTACTTGGCCACTTATTTTGCCAGAGGGACGCTGTCAACAAGTGCATTAAATGCTGGTTATCTGCTCCGAGGGCAGCGGGAACTGCCATTTTCCTCCACTTCCACTCCGCTCTATGGTCAGCGCACTGGCTCAGACAATCTGAATTCTTTCCAGAAGCTGATTTTAGGAGTGCAGCTGTGCTGAGACATACATTATATGATTTGCACCTTTTCTGTATTTAAAGCTTTTCAAAACTGTCCCGTAACTGATTGAACAAATGGAGCATTTCATCTTGGAAAATGCAACATTTTAAACAGATTTTATGATTTCCTATGTTTGGTATTTCATGTGTCCAGAAACCCTGAGGCTTCTGTCATCCAAACAGGTTCCCTGAGAGCAGGAATTATTCCCACTTTACTGTGCTAATCTACAAATGCTGTTTTTCTTGGGAAGGTCATTTTCTATGACATCTCGAGTCTTGAGCTCCCAGCTAAAAATAGCAACAGGGAGCCCAGACGTGCCAGTCATTTTTGCAAGGCAGCTTCTTAATAATAGACCAGCTGCAGGAGGCACAAATATCTGCAGAGCAAACCCTCCTGCATCCCCTAGGGAAGGATGGGAAGACAAGGGCTGCGTTAGATGTTGTAGCAATGCACTCTCAATACATGGCTTGGAGAATGTCATGCCAGAAATGGGCTGATGAAGAAAAGCAGCCATGCACTGAGAATGCTTTAACAACTGATGTTTTTAGTGTGGTTTGAATGTACTGAATGTAAAACTGCAAAGTCACTGTCTTCTTCCCAGAAGCCCCCTGCCAGGCCAGGAGGCTGGGACTCAGATAGTGATCTGGAACACTCTCCCATTGAATGTAAATCCCCTTACTCTTATTGGCCCGAAGCCAGACTTCCCCCTTGTCCCTTATTGGAGCATTCGTATTCCCCCAAGTCCTTTATAAACCTGTTCCTCTGAATAAACCACCTCTTTGTTCCTGCCCTGACCTGTGCCTCCTGTGTGTCCTTTCAGGGGGGCTCTCAGGGAGCACATGGTTGGGCTTAGACGTTGAGCACACACTTCTCCTGGGTTAATGGATTGAGAATCCTAAACCAGGCAGAAGCACCATATCGTTGCAGATTCCTTCAGCACACAACATCAACGAGGCTACAAGAACCACACCACCTTAAGATGTGAGGAAGAAGCAAGGTCCAAAAGGAAGCCCATATGGGATAGTTGTGGTACGACCCAAAAACTCCCAGAGATACAGGAAGGGTCAGTTGGTGGCAAACAGAAAAGGGTAGTGGTTGCTACTTGCCACTTTGGGAGGCATTAGGCAGAGTAAGCTGGTGACAAGTTCATTATAAATACATGGAAACAATTTTCATACATCCTGTAGCTCACCTTTTAAATGCCTTTTCTGCAGATGGTGTGAATGCTCCAAGTTTCCGTGAGTTAAGGGTCAGCTGGACAATCCTGGGGGTAAGAAAATTAACTAAAAGTTATCAAGTACCAGGTCACCAAATCCGACTCAGGTGGTCACTGAGTCACAAGCTGTGAAATGCTGGGAGAGAATTTTGGGAAACAGAGCATATTGTTGCAATCAGCATATTGATATAGGCATATATGTAGAATTAAGAATTTATTCTTAGCCTAGATAATGTTTTAACAGTCTACTTGCAAAAAATATATAGTTAATCCTCATTAATAATGCTGTTAAAAGTTGTTATGCAAGAACACTTATTGATACCTACGCCTGTTCTCTGGTGTTGTGCTCACCCTTCTGTTGTCCCTCTGGGCGTCAAAATTAAGACTGGAGTCTTCCTCAAGATGAATGGTCAGAGTGGGAGTCAGGATGAGTCGTCAGCATCCTCAGGTCTCAGCTGGTTGCAGAAATGGGGGTGTCCTTCTTTCACTCTTGGAGTCTGCTCTAGGTTATTTTCCCAAGTGTTCCTATCCCAGCCTGCCTCTTTCTTTGTCCTTAGTAGCCACTCAATGTGCCTCTCCCCCAGCCCCATTGCCCCAGAAGGCCTATTTGTCCAGCAGTGACTAGGTAGGGGTGCCAGCCCCCTGTCCTGGGCACTCTCAGAGTGAAACCAGAGCAGGGGAGGCCACAGGTACATGGCCACCAAATAATTGCTGCCACAGTTACAAACAGCTCCTGCCAAGACAAGGCCAGGCACGTCCTGAGACCCTGCACTTCCAGCTCTAAACCAAGCCCCTGGCTTTGTGCTTGGCAAAACCAAAATTTAGTGGGGTGCAATATGCTTGTCCTCTACTCTTTTTATCAGTTTTTCCTAGCTTTGGTCATTGTCAAAAATAAGATTCAGATTGCTGGACTTCTGGATCAACTGAGTACAGCTGCTTTTACTTGCCAATGCAAGATTCCTTCTCCTACTTAGGGATGAGTATCTGAGGGAAGGAGTAATGAAGGGACCATCAGGTTTCTAAAATTCACACTGGATCTTTTTGTTTCTCTATACCTAGTCTACAGATCACTTCCAATCACTCCTGAGGCTCTTCTAACCTCCCCCCCAAAAATTATTTTTGCTATGGAATAATTAATTTTTTTTCCTCAGAATGACAACAAAGTAAGTTTTCGCCTCCTGTTTGGACAGAAAAGTTCAAGCCTGTCTGTACTTCTGAGCTGAAGGCCCCATAATCCAAAGGGAAATGGTCAGTGACCTGCTACACCATTTAGAAATACACAGATCTATGGGGCCAGAGGGGATCCACCCAGGGGCACTGAGGGAGCTGATGGAAGGGCTCACCAAGACACTTTTCAGCATTTCCCATCATTTACAAGTCCTGGCTAACTGGGGAGGTCCAGATGACTGAAGTTTAGCAAATGTGTCACCCATCTACAAGAAGTGTTGGAAAGAGGATCTGGGGAACTAAAGGCTTGTCAGCCTCACCTTGGTGCTGGGGAAGATCATGGAGAAGATCATCCTGAGTGCCATCACGAGGCATGTACAGGAACACCAGGGGATCTGGCCCAGTCAGCAGAGGTTTGTGAAATGCAGGTCCTGCTTGACCAACCTGATCTCCACATTTCCTTGGGTGCTCTCCCTCTCTTTCTTTCTCTCTTTTCCCTTACAAATTCTCTTGGGTGATGTGCTTTGCTATATTACAACCAAAATAGCTAAACAGTTGTTTTCCTTTGCAATACTTTTATGTTTTTATATTGTCGTATTACTATAGATAATAACAACCAAAACAGTGATCATCTAGTATTGATTTATTTTAATTCGCTCCAAGGGATATATTCATAAAACAAAGGTAGGATCTAACAGTAGTGCAGAGGGACATTGTCATGGGTTCACTTNGTTTCTCTGGGGACTGAGTCTTCTGAAGCGATTTGGGGTGGAAATAGTGAAATTTGTATATGTATTAAGAAGTGAGAAATTGTTCCTTGCTGTTTGTGACTTGTGTGAGTGTATATTTGTACTTTCTTCTAATTGTCCCTTTCTCTCTGTAAAAATACATGTAGTTTAGTCTAAACGTAGTTTTAAGGTTTTTTTCCTTCCCCTCTCTTTTCCTCCCTTTCCTGGGTGTTGGGGTGGGGGAGGCTCTGACCCTGTACTTGGAGGGTTGGCAGTTTGCCAGCTCAAACCAAGACAGACATGTATCAAAAATAGGCTCCAACCTGCTATACAACTTCAGGAATAAAATTTTCAGAACACACATTTTAGTTGTGCAAGAATGTGATAAAATGAGAGAAGGTAGGGAAAGGACATCAGCCTCCTCCAAACTGCAGGGTGATGGTGAAAGATGCTTCTGACAGACCTCATTCAGCATTCCCAGTGCTCCAACTTTGCTCCAATTTTAGTGTCTTTTGTGATTTTGTCTGTACTCAATCAGCACAGTGTGTCAGATCCTCTAGGTGCACAGAGGCACAGACCACATACACACTGCTGTTCCAGCAGGGCTCCCAGGCTTCTAAGCCATAAACAACATGATGCTGCTCTGGGAGTGTGTTTTAACCTCAGTAGTTTGCTACATTTTTCTCCAATCTTTGCTACCCTTCTTTACAATCAAATCTAAATTAAAAGCAAGAAAAAGGAATGACTCAACTTCTTAGTTATTCCTGGACTCTTTGACTAGAGTTATGCTGTCAGACGCAGATCAATAATCACATCTGACAACTTCAAGCGAATTCTTGACTAAGGGAAAATAAAACAAAAGTTTGTGTGTAGAAGGAGTTTATTTGTAGAATGACCATTTTTCTCTATTACCCTATATAGAGGTGTCACAGAGATAGACTGCATAGAAGACTCTGAAGAGTACTAAAAAGGCCACAAAGTGTTTTGAAATATTTCCCAGAGGTCTTTCTTAACTGCAGCACCCTTTTTATCCTGGTGTAAATCAACTCCAGTTTTAAAGGCAGAAGCCTGTAATACATATATAAGTGATCTTCATCACTTCTCACAGCAGAAAATGTCTTTGTTTTGGGGGAGGGTGTTGTTTTTTGGGTTTTGGTTTGGTTTGGTTTTCTTTTTTAACAGTACGTGAATATCTTTCCATTTCAGCACGCAGCATGGGCAGAAAAAAAGACTCAGGGGCAGAGGTGTGCCTGGCAGAAAGGACAGATTTGCTTTGGTGATTGAAATTGCTCCCTCTATTTAACAGTACTGAGAAAAGTTCAGCAGTGAATTTCCTTAAGAACAAAACTCCTTGCTCTATCTAAATAATTTACCCATCCATAAGGGATGTAGAGAAATTAAAGTACAATTCCAAGTGCTCTTTAGATTTTGTCTTCTTACAGTTAACATGTAAACTTTGCACAATAGTACTCCAAGAAGTCCTGCGTTTCTTTAAATACAAGACATGGGAATACTGCTTTTACTATTGCTACCACTATTCCAAGCACTTTAACTGCTGATAAGTGAAAATAGTAATCCGTACCTCCCATGGGGATAGTTTTGCACTGAAGTGTAGTAGTCAGGTGAAGGACATACTTGATGCATCTCTGGAATCAACCTCTTCCTAAATGTTTTGAAAAACCAGATGCAGATGTCTCTCTTTTAACTGATCTTTATGTTTGCTGAAGGCCATCTATCTTTTTATTTTTGTTAAAAGCATTTAAAATTTTTCTAGTAATTATTTTCTGTTTGTATAAACATTAATGTTCAAAAATCCATTCCTCATTTCCAGTGCATCTGCATACAACTTTTTTATCGAGCAACTTCAGTTTGTGAAATTTCTTGCTCTTCCCATTCAGTGTGGTGGAAACCAGCCACTTTTACCAGGCACTCTACTTGGTAACTGAGAAAAGCAGTTCCTACATCAGGAAGCAGGCAAGAATTCTTTCTTCTTTGCAGGTTATTTATAAAACAATTTATTTTTCAATCAAATGCAGGCACTCAGGTTAGAGTGAGGCTCCACTTTGTGTGAAAGCTTATGAAGCAGAAATACATGCTATATCCTAAAAATATTTCTAGTCCAATGCTTCAGCCACATTGGAATTTATGTTTCTACTTCAGTAGGGCGCTAATGTCAAGCAGATGGAGGAGTGCTTGAAGGATTGGACCAAGGTAAGGTAAGAGCCAAGAATAAACGTAAATCAACAGAGAGGTGAGGAAGACAGGCAGAACAAAAATATAAACATGTGGTAAAAGAAAACATCTGTGAGAAGTAAGATGGTTGGGGTTTATTTTCAATTTAATTGAAAAATACCAGGCATAACCTATAGAAAATACTACAACTAGGAGAAATAAAAAGTTATCAATGAAAGGCATAGTTCTGCTATGAGTTTCATCAGAAGTTGTTAAAAATACTTGGCCTTCTTCTAACATAATTCATATTTTTATTTTCTAGGGTCTTGGTAGGTACATGAAGCAACACAACCACACAGAGCTTTAGTCATTCAGGAAACCTTTTCCAAAACAGATGACATTGGAGATACCCCAGCTAAAAGACATCCAGTTCAGTTGTCCTAGTTACAGCAGCTGGCACCAGTTTATTGCTATGTGGGTATAACCAAAACTGTGTATTCTGTACCCTCTGTGTCATTTCTGATGAACTGTTAATGATGGATCATTTGTAGCAGCTGCCCAGGGCACACCTGACCCCTCAGGCTCCAAGCTGGGTGTTAAAGGACCCTGGGAGATAGGGAAGTGTTTGTTTTCACACCAATGTCTGATAACTCCCCTCTGGGGAGTCATTAGCACTTTCACATCCAGCTTGAGGGGTCATGTCTGCTAATGGGCTACTAGGGACTGGCACAATAGGCAGTTGTAATCACCTAGACCATCAAAGAATTCAAAAAATTCCCATGACTCACAGAGTTAAATCACCCATTATGAAACTCCTCACCCTGGGGAAGGTACTGGGCATTCCCACCTGAACCTGAGCATATATAATCTTTGGGTCTTCTGGTACCACCTGTGGATCCAGAGGAGGACCAGAACCTCAACAGAACTGTTACTGTCACTCTTGACCAGACTGCAACCATCATCCTCACCAACAGGTTTTCCTTTCCTTTTACTTTGTACTCAGGGGGACCACGTGGTGTTCACTCTGTTTGTTCCCCAGGGTGCTGGTTGTCGTGGGTTAAAACCAATTTTTCTCTGTATCATTGTATTTATTGTCATCTTTTAAATTAAATTGTAACCCTGACTTCTAGTCTCTCTTGAGTCAGGTTCATTTCTCCTGCCTGTTTACCTTTTAAGCCAGCACATCAATAAATGCAGCATGTTCCATTACCTGATGCAGTCCAGCTTGAAACAAAGTGCTGGCTCTCTATCAAAAAAAAACAAAACCAAACCAACCAACCAAACAAAACACCAAAAAACATACAGAATGCTTCCGTCAGGAGAAAACACTCGTGTTGATAACATCTTGAATTCAATATGGAACTGATTCTAGAAAGAAGGTCTATTAGAATTATGAGAAAAGGAGAGGTTATCATACAGAAGACTATTCAAAGAGCCATGCTAGGAAAACTAGTATGAATGTTGTCTAAGAACATCAGGGCTCAGGGTATATTGTTAGGACAGAAGAACTATTTAAAATGTTGGACAGTAGGAGAAGTATTCACTGGAGCACTTGACCAGGATTCAAAAGTCTCAGCTTCAACTGCATCCCCATTGAAATGTGGGTAGTGACCTGTGTTTTTTTCTACCCAAGCAGACAGTCAAATCAGTAGGTTAGAGACATGTTAGTCTCTCTCTAGTAGTCTCACCTAAAGTGGAGTTAGTGTGAGAGAAGAAACAGACTGTGCTCCACAGTCTTTTACAACTGAATGATGCAGCCTGCTGGCTTCCAAATTGTTTTATCCCTGACAAAACAGGAATACTCCACATTCTTCTCAAGAAGAATGTGCAAAATGGTGCTGTAACAAAAGATATTCTTTTGCATAGCTCTCATCTCCAATGCAACACATTTCTCTTTGTAAGGCTTGTACTTCTTTTAGGATTTCTGGAGCTGAACGGTCAAAACATTTTCCTTCATAAGAGGTGTCTCAAGAGAGAGCTGAACCAGAAGATCCCACTTCAGTAACTGCACCTGTCACATACAATCTATTTCTGTCCTCTTTTCCCCTGTGATATACTGCCTTTGGCACCTGACTCTGGGAGAGGATGCAGGAGCCTGAAGGGAGACAAGCATCTTCCTCTTTGTTAGGGTAAGGCATCCAGGCTCCAAAGAGGGCAAAATGACAGACATCTCAGTTTTGTTTTTTAGCTTTTCCATTTTGGTTAGGTATTCTAGCTGCCTGGCAGAGCCAGCCTGCTGTCTTGTGGATTTCTTAGGCGTGTATCCCTCTGCCTCCATGGATTACACAGAGAAACTAAGCCTGAAAAAGCTTCTGTATTCTGCCTTGTTGATGGCTTCATGACACCTGTGTGCAAGATTTAAGAGTATGAGAGGAAGAAGTTGTGACAGATGTTAACGAAATTGCTTCACACTCCACTGGAAGGTCCTCAGATGACAAATAGTGTAGCCTACCTTAAAAATTTCTGGATAGTCATGGTAGGGATCGTATAAGGCTTTGGTTTAACAGAGGTTCTTGCTTACATAAATCTACCTGGAAATCTTGCAGTCCAACTGAGTTTATTGTACAGAACACATCTTTATTCTATTTTATAATGTGTATTTTCAGCACATATAAACACAGCTTGTAAATTCAGTGCATGCTTTTTAGTGCACCAGTGTTCAGACAACTAGAGGCCAAGATGTTCTGATCTGAGTATAAACTTTTCATTATTTTGTCACAACAAACTTGTTAAGCTAAAAAGAAGATACTGAACACAGTGCCACTAGAGCTTTGCCTTGGTGCTTTTTTTCTCACGTCCCATTTTCCCAAAGCACACAGCAAAGTTATAAAAAATTGAAAAGTTGAACTATTAATGAGTCTTAGGCAACATGACAATTTTTTCTTTTTCTTCTGTTCATGAAAGAACAGCATTTCTTTCTTTCAGTGTAGCACAGTTCCTTAAGGCAGCTAATGATAAAAGTGTTGGATCCAATCAAGGAAGGAGAGTGAAATGTTTAGCCCAACCTAAATCAAAACCTATCAAAAAATCTTTGTCAAGAACATAGTCTAATGCCACATTCCTTGGCCATGCTTTCTTTCTGAGCATTCTGCCTGTAGAGTTGTAATTTACAGCCAGAATGTCACAGTTCCCAGAAGATGGCTACTGAAACTGGTGAGCAGCTAAAAAGTGCATCAAAGATAAAATTACTAACACTGTAGTTGAAATGATGTGTGAAAAACTGGAATAAAAAAGGTAATTAACTTTGAGACTATTGCCAGAGCGAATGCTGCATTATGAGCACTGCAGATTATTCAGAATTGGGGAATTTAGTTTTGTTCCTAAAATAGTATGGAGATTACCTTTTGAATGTCTTCTTTTTACAGTCTTGTTTGTGAGTAATCCCATGAACAGCTGTTTAGCCCAACGCTTTGAGCAAGGAGCACAAATGACTGACCTGATGTGACCTCTCTCCAGTTACTGCTCATCTAGACTATGGTCAGGGACTCACACTACTGTGTAATGACTGCAGTTAATTAATAGGTTGTTTTCTCTCCTTGATTTTAGGACTTTACTGAAAAAATACAGCGAATAGCCAAGATGCAGCTAAAAGTAATAAAAACCTTACTACGTAAAAGGACAAACAGGAAGCAATTCAGTATGCCTGAGATGTGCAGGACCATATTGCAAATTGAACACGAAGAATTTTACTATGTGCTCCTTTACATGTGTTTGAGTCTTACTTTTATACACATACTTAAAACCTTTGGATGTTTCAATTGTGTCCTTACAGATAAGTCTGTTTTCTGAATGTTGGATTGTTTTAGGACATGGGCAGTTTGTAGCTGCACATGTTCTTTCAGTCTGCACCATTACAGGGGCAACTCTCTAAATCAGCATGGTGCGTGGTTTCCACAAAGGGTTTCTAGGAAAAAGTGAGCATTGCCTAATGTGAATTTTGATTTCCAAGAGCTGACATTCTTGTGTTATTACAATTGGGGCTTCATAAATGTAGAATGCAAAATTTTACTTCAGCATTTCTGAACACAGCCTCATGTCCAGGTTCTCTGGTGTACTGCTGCTGAACTGCCCAATCTGTGTTAACCCTTCTTCACTTTAGTCAGTGTGTGTCTTACTACTGTGCACTAATGACAGTTACAATTTTGAGCATTTCTCTTAGTAGAAATCAACATCTTTCTTAGTCAATGTGTTTAGCTGCTGCATTTTGGATCACAAAGGCTAAGACAGTGGTTTGGTGTAGTTTTGAAGCAAATCACAAATCCATCTACCAGCTTCTGGTAATTTCTCAGTATGGCTTAGGTGCACAGAAACTAGATCTACTTGGAAGTTCTTCTTAAAAAATCATTTAAATGTGGTCATTAAGTTATGAACTAGTGGGTAGGAGACACCCAGTTTTCCACTATAAGAGTTTTTCTTAGGAAGTTTTAAACCACACATACAGTTAAAGCACTTGGACCAGAGATTGAGGCTAAAGGTAAGTTGAATTACACTCCTGACAGGGAACAGCAAGAGCAGGCCCTTTCAAAGGGGAAGGTGAGCCAAGGGCTTAAGATGATGGTGTGGTAGGCAGAGGAAGCATCCTCAAGGATAAGGCAGGCAGAACAATGCACTTGAACAAGAAGAACAGAACAGTGACCAAGCTCTGCTGACTATCACAAATGTCTGTAGCGATGAAGCAGAGCTGAGGTCAAGCCAGGAGGTCACATGAGTAAAAATTAGCAGAATACATGACTGGGCACGGGCATACCTACCATGTAGCTCAGACAAGGAGTAAAGGCCTGAGCTGAAATGCAGTTCCGGAAGATAGGGTGTGGGGCCCTGATAAGGCTCCTCTCAACTCTTTCTCATAGCATAGCAGCTTTCATAGAGGCTTAATGCAAGATTTCACTGCTGCACCACGTCAGAGTAGATCCTAAACCCCAGATTCCCCTGTTAATGAGGGATCTGAAATGTCTTTTACAACTGAAATGATTCTGTGATTCTGGGTTGCAGATCTTGTTGGTGCACTCACGGTCTGTGGAACCCAGGACTTGCAGGTTCTTCTCAACAGGAGGACACTCCATGAGCTTTACAAGCTGAGCAGGAGCTGGGGTTAGTAAACTGTGAGATTGCAGTGCAAAGGAGGTAATTCTATGTTCTGTCCCTCATTCTCCTGTCACATTTGAGGAGTTCTCTCCTGCCTCTATTTACTCTTTTTCTCTGTGGCTCTTTTGTTGTCTAGGGTTGTACCTTTCTCCATGAAGGGAAAGACCTCATGTGCTGGTTTAGAGGTAAACCAGCAGGAGAAATGAACTCAACACGAGAGAGATTATAAGTCAGAGCTACAATTTAATAATAATAATACAGTAAATACACTGACACAAAGGGAAATTGCTTTCAACTCCCAAAACCCAGCAGTATAACCCAGTGCCCTGGGGTACACACCCAAAGGGGTTTGTTAGCCCTTGTGCTGAGACCCGCATGGCTCCCTGTTATNGCAGCAGGAACCGATATCAGCAGTCAGGGAGTAGGAACCCTCCTGGTCCGAAGCATGGACCGAAAAAGCAGAAACTCCTCCCCCCTGGCTTGTTATACTCCTCGACGCTTCCTAATGATGTCAGATGATATGAAATACCTCTTTGGCTGCTTAAGTCAGATGATACATGTCTCCTCTAATCTGCATCACGTCCTCTGAGGCCTGCTGAAAACTGAGGCCTAAATGGGGACCTATGCTGACTAGAGCCAAAACTACTACACTCCCCCAAGTCCAAAGCAAAAGGAAGTGAAAAACCTGTTGGTGCAGGTGATGGCTGTAGTCTGGTCGAGAGTGTTGAGGTCCTGCTGCTCCTCTGGGTCTGATGAGAGGTTCCTGAGGTCTTCTTACCCACCCCTTATGTACCCTCAGGGAGCACCCAGTCCCTCCCCCAGGGCGGGGACTCACACAATGGGTGATTAACTCTGAGAGTCATGGGGTATTTTTGAACTGTTGATGGCCCATTAGCAGCTACGCCTCCTCAGGCTGGGAGTGGAGGTGCTAACGACTCCCTGGGAAGCTGCTGCAAATGGGCCATTGACCTTGGGAATGAATAGAGGGGGTAGAATACACAGCTTTGATCACCCCCACACAGTGACAACTGGTCCCACCTGCTGAACTAGGACACCCCATATGGCTTCAAGGCAATTTTTCCCAAGAAGTCTAGGTAACCACTTTGAGCCAAAAGGAATGAAGTCTTTCCAAAAGAAATGAAAGGATGCACTTGTCTTTGTCTACAGACAGAAGGAAAACTGTTGCTGATTTTTCTGTACAATGAAGATAATTTCTGCATCAGTCAAGATATGGCTGAGCATCTGTCTGAGATTAGCTGAGGCTCAAGTTTACTTTGTTCAAAATTTGACTTGTCCCACAGGACTTCAACCCTTATTTCCCAGAATCTTTTATATGACTTAGACCCGTATTAAATAGTCCCATCACAGTCGCAGGACCAGACTAATTTTGCCTTATTCCTTATTTTATTATGAAGTAATTTCAACCTGAGGGGTGTACTCATGCTAATAAATGGAAATCTAGATATGATTTTTTTTGTTTGTTTGTTTTACTTTTAACCAATCATCCATTAGGATCATGAAATCATTAGCATTTAAGATCATTTTGCTGTCAGTACCTCACCAATATTTGCCTGGTTTGCCCTTTTCCCATCCACCATGGTAATGTTGGTGTTTGAGGTGCATGGCACCCCACTGTTCTCACAAAGTGCTAATGAAGTAACTCCACAGCAAGTCCACCCATTCCAGCTGAAATAGGAAGCATCCAGTGCTTTTGAAAATCAAGCATCTTATCTAAAGACTTAACTCCAGGCATGCAGGTCTCAGTAAAGCTTATCTTTCAGTGCTGAAATCAGAGGATGCTAAAGGAGTATGGAAGAGAAGTACAGGAAAATGAGAGAGTGCTGAGACCTGGTAGCTGTTAGGGACACAAAGGAAAAAGAGGAAAGAACTGTTAAATGGTCTTTGAAGGAGGTTTGGAGCAATGATTTGAAAATCATAATGCCTTTTTCAGATAAGATGTCCAAGATGGATTTCAAAATTTTTACACATACCATAAATTCTTAAAGTTTGAAATCCTTGTTATAGACTTCCTGGATGAAAAAATTCAGGAAGTGTTCCCAGTATTTTCTGGCAGATAATTCAAATTTCCTCACTTAGGGTAAAGACAATTGTACAAAAAGGAGCATGACCGGGATGTCTAAATGAGGTGATCTGATGAACAAGAATAGAAAAAACTTTTATTATGGGTAGAACTTTCAGACTAAAGACTGTAGGGTACATATGTAAGAAAGAACAGAGAGGATGATAAAAGAGAATTAATTCTGGTTTTACTCTCCAAGTCCAGCTGAAATTTGAGAGCTGTTCTGGTTTGTATTACTACCACATGCCATGATTAGATTCATCGATGTCAGGATGTAAAAAATCCAGGCCTCTAGGAAGAAGCAAGTTTTAGTCTATTTATGATACAGGTAAGAGCTTTTGAAGTGTGCCAATTTCTGCCACTAAGATAAATAGGGTATAAATATATAGACAGAGACATACATTCCCTGGTAAGCAGATGTTTTTTTTCAGATGGACCTGCCAGCTGTTCATCATCTTAGCAGTGGGAGGTTATATGGTTGCTCAAGAGACATAAACAATTATCATGTAAAGACACAGTTCCCTCAGAATGCTCTTCACCTTTTCCATTTGTTTGTACTCAGCTCTCAGTCATTGCTGCATGATCTCGTTGTGATATCTGGTCAGTCAGCCCAGTAGTCTGCCAACAGTGTCATATAATTTCCCCTGACATACGAAGGCCAACATGACAATGACACGCCACTTATATTAATAAGGACTGGGAAATAATTATTCTGGTTTTGCAGTTATTCAGCCTCCTGCCCTACTCTGCTCCTCTGTGACTGGGTGTGGGTGAGTGAATGAGTATATGTGTGTGATTTTTAAGGAATTTATGACAGCTCCGTTTGTGCTGAGGACCTGATCCATGAAAGAGGTTTCTGAATTAGCCCAGGCTAAGAAAGAACAGATGAAAGATGAGCTGATGAAACACAACTATTGTGAAATTCTCCTTTTCCTCCATTGACTTCATGATGGGTAATGACTTCCTAGTCTGTTCCTGAACCATTTAGTAGATGAAATATGATGGCATATTTTTGGTTAATCAGTAATTATTATCTTAATATAAACTGCCGTTTGTGAAATGTAGTGAAAAAACTCAATGTGTCAATGTGCTGAACAAAGGTGCTAAACCACTCCATGAGTCTGAAGCTTTAATTATTTCCTTATTTTCTAGGCCTAGTATTCTCAGGATGGGCATATAAACCACAAATAGTAGCATAGATTCATGTGGCTCACCCAGTGTAGCAAAGCCCACAATATAACCAAATCCTCACTCTAAATGCACAATATCCTAGTAACATCCATGATTAGTGTTAAAAAAAAAAAAAAAGGAAAAATGTCTTACTAGGGAAAGAACTGCAGAGTAATTACTAACTTGTTCTATCTCCAGAATCTAAATGGTAGGTTTTTTTCAGCCTTGCTCATTTATTAAGAAAAATCAATTAGATATTTGGTTATTCATTAATATTTAAATTAAATTATTTTGCAAAATATAATTAGTTGGTTATTTGATACATTGTACATGCATGAGGTTGAAGGCAGACACATATATGCTATAAGAACAAATCAGATACTAAGAATTTCTAGAATCATTCCCATGCATCAAAATCAAAGAGACAAATTTGAAGAGCTCTGTAAGCTAAAATAATTTATTTTATAGCTAAAGTAATACGTAAAAGCTGAAAGTATTATAGTGACAAAGTCTTCTCTCCTGATAAGAATTCTTTAGTATGAACAGTCTGACATGGGAGACAGCAGCCAGTTCAACAGCACTGTGCCCACTCTGCTTCCTTATTTTAGATGAAGGAAGTCACTGAGGGCTGCCCAAGCCTGCCTGCACTCTCAGGACTCCAAAGGATGAAATATGCTGTTGAGCTGGAGCAGCCCCTGGCATTTACAGTTTTTGCAATCAACAAAGACTGCTGCTGCCAAAAAGATTACCTTCTGTAGCCTCGCTAATGCCTGGGAGCCTGTGTAGAACAATCTACATCCTGCAGTACACACACAAGTCATGACTGCAATAACCCAGAGAAACCCTCTAGCACCCATGACTTAGTGAAATCTTGTTTCGAGCTAATCTGCAACCAGAATGAGATCATCATTTCCACTCGCAGCTGCTGTGTTCCTGATACACAGTGCTAGGGATCAGAAGTGCACATCTGAGGCAGCTTCAGGCCAATGTGCAAAATTTTCTTCTACAGAAAATCCCTGCAATAAGAACCTAGAGACTTGCCAGATTTTTTGCTTGGAGGGATATTATCCATGTTTCCTCTTGAAAGAAGTAATTTCTCTCTTTTAAAACTCAAAAGCTTCTATAATGAAGTAATCTTCACAGCTGCAAGTCACAGTGACAGATGATCTCAGACGCTGTAACCCTGAAAGAAATACAGTTAAGGATATCAGTGAGCAGATCTGTAAGGTTTAGGAAGTTAAAATTTGCTACTGAGTTGGTCTATTTGCTGTGGTTTTCAGAAGTTTCAAAATGGAACTTGTACTCTGCTCTCATGAGACTCCTCCTGGAGTATTGCATCCAACTCTGTGGAGTTTTCAACAGAAAGCCATGGACCTGCTGGAGCGAGTCCAGAGGAGGGCCACAAAGATGATCAGGGGGCTGGAGCACCTCTCCAATGAAGACAGGCTGAGAGAGTTGGGGTTGTTCGGCCTGGAGAAGAGATGGCTCCAGGGAGACCTTAAAACAGCCTCCCAGTACCTAAAAGGGCCTACAAGAAAAGGTGCAGAGAGATGTTTCACAAGGGCATGCAGTGACAGGACAAATGGGAATGGCTTTAAACTGAAAGAGTATGGGTTTAGACTAGATATTGGGAAGAAACTTTTTTACCATGAGGGTGGTGTGACACTGAAACAAGTAGCCCAGAGAAGTTGTGGATACCCCATCCTGAAGGTGTTTAAGCCCAAGTTGGATGAGGCTCTGAGCAACTTACTCAAGTGATAGGTTTCCTGCCTATGGAAGGCGTGTTGGAACTATACAATCTTTAAGGTCCCTTCCAACCCCAAACATTCTATGATTATATTTAAAAATGCCTTCTTGCACAGTAAATTTTACCTCATCATAACTAAAGAATTGTCTTGCAATTCCAGAAGCTACAGTATCTGAGGAAGCTCAGAGTTGCACATGGTCTTCCAGGAATATCAGTTTGTAGGACCGAGGTTTCTCTGAGCTGCCACTAATAGGAAAGATTTGAACAGTAGTACAAATAATATCAGAAAGAATCTGGTCTTCTTTGCTAAGGTACTAAGGTTTTGATTTTGTGCTCATTGCTTAGGGGCCGCATTTTTAGGCACTCACTGAGCTGCCTGGATTTTGCCTTGCTACACAAATTTTGGTCACAGACTCCTGGGAGTCTTCTTGGAGAAAAGCCCTGCCTAGCAAAAGCCGTCAGACTCTTCTTGCAATTCAACAGTGAATTTATGTCCTTGTGGCTACAGTTTTATTTAGTAGGCATTCATATCTAAAAGTCTCAAAGTAGCTTAAGAGTGAAAACTAAACCTAAGAGAATGTATGATGACAGTCAAATCAGACAAACCCTGTGAAAGAAAAGGAATATTTTTATCCCTTCAGCCAGAAAACTCCCCCTCCTTTTTCTTTTTTTTTTTTTTTGGCATGTGTCAATCTATCTTTCATGGGTTAGGAAGGGTATTCCACAATTTAGTGCTCCCACCAAAACACCAAACCATACGCCAGTTGCTCACTCCCTGCTGGCTCTCCCTTTCCCTCCTCTGCAGAGGGATGGAGATGAGAATTGGAGGCATGAAAGTTAAAGACTATGTATTGAGATAAGAACGATTTACTGGAAACAGCAATGAAATAAGAAAACAAATTTCAACAACGAAGTGTACAAGATAGAGGAACGATTCATATGTGGTTGCTCAGAACTGGTGGTACCCAACTGCTCTCTCCGACACACTTATTTGACCAGAAGTGACCCCTTTGCCCACTGCCCCCCAGTAATGATGTGAGATGGTATATATAGAATAACCTCTGGGTCCCAGCCGTGCCCCTCTTGGCTACTGCAAAAATGAACCCTGTCCTGGCTGAAACCAGGACACTGTCAAACACAGAATAGCTTCACACATCCAATTTACTGTCTTCCTAACCCTTCTTCTAACTGCAAAATCACCAGGGCAGAAGATACACAAGTATGTGCACCCGTGTTCCTGGCATACCCTTGGTATGGCACAGGCCACAAAGATGCTTCAGGCTCCTTGCTGTTCCCTGCCTGTTCCCTGCCTCCCTTCAGCTGGGCCCATCCTGACCCCTGACATCTCCCTGGCCTTGCTCCATGGCTTCCAGGGAAAACACAATCTTCTGCTCCATCCAGAGATTCCTTCTGACTGAAACTGCAGCAGCCAAGACAAGATAATGCACATGATGTACTAAATTGCAAACACAGCAAATGTCAACTGCCAAAGCTACTCACTTCCTTCAGTTGTCTCTGTTAGTTTTATGGGTCTTTGTGCAAGAAATGGCATTCATTATTAGATTCATAGGATCATTTAGGTTGGAAAAGACCTCTGGAACCAGTGAGTCCAGAGAACCATTAACTCGGCATGGCCAAGTTCACCACTAATATCATGAAGTGTCACATCAACATGCCTTTTAAATATCTTCAAGGACAGTGACTTCACCACTTCCCTGAGCAGTCTGTTCCAGTACTAATAACTACTAACAGTGTCTGTTAGAAACACTGATTCTGTGAACTAAAGCTATAGAAAACACCTCTGCTAACACATAGGTATCAGAGACTTCATTCACAGGAAAACAGTGGAATAAATAATCAAGCAAGC
This sequence comes from Sakesphorus luctuosus, assembly GCA_013396695.1. Classification (NCBI taxonomy): domain Eukaryota; kingdom Metazoa; phylum Chordata; class Aves; order Passeriformes; family Thamnophilidae; genus Sakesphorus; species Sakesphorus luctuosus. The sequence goes on along the minus strand of VWZD01012189.1, from coordinate 15,657 downwards.
TGTACATAAGCACCTAGAAGATAATGAGCTGAGGTGACACATCCAAAATGGACTTCCCAATCAGTCCAGAATTACAAGTCTTGTGTATATGGAGGACGCCTCAGATTTCATGTATCTTGTGTTTAGAAAGACATTGCCTTCCATTACAGTCTCTAAGTAAGTTGAAGAAACATGAACTACTACATGAATTTATTTTATACAGGGAAAAAACTGTCTAGAAAATAAGACATTGTCAGAATGAAAGATACGTGAAGCACCATTCCACTAAGGGTTCATCTGTGTCCAGTGCTTCATAAAATTTTCATGATTAATCCAGATCAGGAAGTCTGGGAACAGAAAGTGGGAACAGTGGAAGCAGTGGAAGTGAAAGTATGACTGGTGAATCTGCAGATGGTGTCAGACTATGAAGGACTTTGGAGAGCCAGCTTAGGATTCCAGATAATTTTGCTGAATTGGGGGAATATTCTTCACAGACAGGTTACCATTCAGTAAAAAGAAGTAATACACTTAGTCAGGAACAGTCCTTTATGTAAACATAGCAAGAGTAAGAATTGGCAAGAAATCATTCTTCAGGGAATAAAAAATGTAGTGAAGAATGTAAGTCAGCAATGTCGTGTTATTCCTAAAAAAAAAAGCACTAAACCCTCTGCACTGAAAGATAATTTATATTTTTATATATCTATATATAGGTAGAGAAAGAAGGGATTATAGTTTAAAAGACTGAATTCCACTACAGTCAGCATTCCCAGGGTCTCAGCAGGAGAACTACGTCCACTCTTGATGACATGCTTCAAAAAGGGTGTGCAAAAAGGCATTGCAGAGAGAGCAACGAGAGCACTCTAAAACACCACCTACAGCGAAAAGTTAAGTCAGCTGAGGTTATTTAATCTAGAGAGGAAAATGTCAAGGAGAGACATAATAACAGTCTTCAGGTGTGTAAAGATGTTGCTGCTGAAAGTAAGTGAATAAACTCTTCTCTATGTCTGTAACAGGCAGGGGGATAAAACAATAGGTTTAAACTCACGGGGAAAATTCAAGTTAGACATCTGGATATCAGGCATACTACATGTTTCCACTGCAAGAAGAAAATTTAAGAAAATTGAGCTTGATTTGTCCCAGCAAGGAGACTGTTCATATTGGAGGACTCAGGGAATGATCAAAACTTGCCTGACAATTCCTGAATTTGATGCTGGCTCCAAGCTGTGATGTGGAGAGAGGAAAGGTGTGAAGTACAGAGTAAATAACATTGCAGAAGAAAGATTAAGGAGAGAATTAGGAGTCAGTAGGTGAGAGAAGCAAAGGGGTAAGGGGAAAGTAAGAATGCACCTGGAAGACAAAAAGGTGAGAATGGGGGTGAGAAAGAGAGAATCTCTTTAGCGGTCTGGAGTTTAGACACAGAAAAGTGGTCAGAAAGATTTATTGCTTCCCAGACTTTTCCAGACCACACCACTTTCCAAACACTTCCACAAAGCCCTCTGTTTGCATTCTTCTGCATTCAGGAAGCACTATGAAACCACCTTTCATCACTTTCTTCTTCCTTGTTTTCTCACAGCAATTCGTTGCACAACCCCAAGACTTCTAAGTCATTGTTCTCAGAGACTGACACTTTGGGAAATCCAGCCCTTTCTATGCTTGATTTTATATACCAAGGAACGAATTACTTTGAAAGTTTAATAATGAGCTCTATGTGGGAATTTTCTAGCAGGAGACTGGAGAATAAAGTACATTTCTCCATGGCACTATTCCACTGGCTCATACCTTCTTTTTATTCCTGCAGGCTCCCTCTACTCACCCCATACTTCCCCAAAACTGCAACACGGGAATCAAGGGAGCTATAGGAAATGGTGTAATTTGATGCTTGACTGCCTCTTCCATCTGCACGCAGCCTTCTCCTCGCACTTCAGGAACTTCACAGCAACCAAATCCCAGGAGTTAGACATCCAAGTAATACTTCTGAGGGCTTGGCAGTAACATGCCGATATCTTTTACTGTTACTATATAGATACAAAATAATTATAATAAACTTGCAGGCTATACCTAACAATACTTGAAACAAGTCTGTATAAATAGCACAGAGATGGTTGCCCCTTTTGGGCAGGTAGTTATACGCTTCCACTTTTATTTTGGGAGTGGAAGAGAATCACCACCCCCGATGATTTACCTGTGAATTCTAGTGTCTGTGACAAAATAATAGGGAGGAAAACCATCAAACAGCATGCAAGAGGGAAAAATATGAGCAATTTGCTTCCCATGGCACAAAGTGTAGCGTTGCATCTTTGAACAGCCAAATACTAGAACTGCTAAGATCACACAGAGGAGGCATTTCGAATTTGTTGGAAAAACCCTCCAAGTTCATTTAAAAAATGTGGTTCCCCATTAATGTTTTTAGCCACATGTCTGTAATTCATCTATCAGCTGATTCTCTGCAGGTGCATTTTCTTGGAAGGACAACTTTTCCCCTCTCAGCAACACTTCTTAATTTGAGGAAAAATGTTGTCATGATGAACTTCAATAATTTTCCTTGAGCCAATAATTCATTGAATTACAGCTAGACTAGAGGAATTTTATGGAGTTAGAAAGAGCCCCTAACAAATTCTTCTGTGAGAAAAGGAACGAAGCACTTGCACTCTGATGCTTAATTGCCCAGGAAATGGGTAAGATGGCTGTGGCACCAATTGAAAGAAGTCACAGACTTGCTGCAGTTATTGGGAGATGGGGGAATTTCTCTATAAGCTGGTGTTTTTTCACCATCTTAGGAAAATAATTATATGTGAAAAATGCAGAAGCCTCCAGTTTTTAACAAGCCTTCTTCCTCATGTCTGTTTTTCCTTTAGTGAAAGTTTTCTAGCTGAGCTATAATTAACATTAGTATCCTTTTTCAATGCAGGTTGTTTAGCTTGGTAGCCAAATTCATAGGAAAAAAAATTCTGATAATGGACATTAAGATCTGTCAGGCTGAAGGGAAAGTCAAGAACACAAGCAAAGCAAGGTAAAAAGGTCAAACTAATAGCAAACAAGTAGTCTCCAAATGTTGTGTGCAACAAAACTCTGGAAGACAGAACACAAACCTCTACTTCTGTAATTTCTGCCCTTTTTGGCCTGTTGTAGCCTCACTTTTAAAACTGCTTCCTAATCACAAGGGAAGGGAAAATTAGACTGGACAACCCTTAGGTCCCAGGCACGGTGCCTCTCCCTACATCCTGGAGTGACACAGCAAAGCATCCCTAGTGTACAAAGAAAATGTGCTAATGAGCTTATTTTCTTCCCCGCTGAGAGATAAAAGATACCTTTCCTGAAGGGGAGTTGCCGTTAGAAAGTGCCATTGAAGTAAAGCAGCAGCAGGCAGCAGGTTGCCATCATTTCTGGCTTCCACTGAGACCAGAGGAAAATACTTTCTTGTTTTGAATAGCAGATAAAGTTCAGAATTTGAAAACAAATTTGAGAATTCTACAATATAAAGGTATGCTCCTGCTTTCACTTCATTTAGCAGGTTCTTTCCCCTTTCTTTTCCCTCCTAGAGAACATACACTTCTTCCGGAAGGTTTTCACACACAGGGATTATGAAAGCTCAGCTCACAGTCTTCCTTCAGTTTTTCAGAGGGAATTTTCAAAACAGATGAAAGCACTGGAAAGCAATATTTAGACATCCCAGGATATTTCCTTCATGTCAGAAAGTAGGTAGTTTCCAGTGAGGAAAAAATTACATTTTGGTTTCAAAAGGGTCTTCATTAACAGGTAGACTATCCAATGCTACCTTTTGTATTTTTCCTTCATGTCTTTGTGTTTAATTTATACAGATTCAGCAATCCTTAAAAAGCAAGCCATGTTTCCTGCCCTTCCCGGAAATGTAGAACCATGCTTTGTGACTGGAGAAAACCAATCTACTCAAGGCTCATTGCACATAGCTGGAAAGAACAGCCTTTGAAATCCCTCAACACACTGCTTTTCATTTAATCAGACAGATTGTTATGGAGAAGATTGTTCCTGAAGACATAAATGTGAAATAGCAGTACACCAGCCACAAAATTTTTGGAAGAGTGGCTAAAGCATGCTATCCTGTATAATTTGCTATTTAAAGGTGGGAAGCAGTGCAGCATTGTGCGACTGGACACTGGGACTAGACTAGAGTGCAATGCTTCTATGTGCTAATGGGAAGAGAAAAGCAAAGAAGGGATGTGTGACCCTGAGTGCTGTGCCCTGCTGTTTGCCTTGGTACTGCCAGAGGTTTCCCTGGCTAAAGTGTGTCCAAGGATTCCATTCCTTCATTTCCTCTGGGTGTACCACAAGCTGGTGACAAGGATGTGCCCTAGCAGTGTAGCTTCTCCATCCCTGCAGTGCACACTGGGGCCTGCAGCTGCCAGGACTCACCCAGGGTGTTGGAAATCATCTGCTTTCAGCCAGTGCAAAAGAACTTTCTGAAGTGTGAAAGTGTGCATTGCTTACATACTGCCTTGGTGCGTTAGGCCAGCTTGCACTCTACATACTGCTCTTTACGAAGAAAAAAGGTGTATCAGGATGGCTCCAGATTTCTATTCATATTTGAATCTTTTTAAGCCTGTATTATGTGGCTTATTGCCTGCATGCAAATATACCTTTTGATACATGTCATGTAGATGCTCAGTCCTGTATAATGCATAGTTGTACTGCTGTGCTAGACAGGGACTTGCTTGCTGTGCTTAATATGCCAATAGCAATTGACGCACTATTTCAAAAAACATTAAAGTGCAAACTGCAGTTGCAGTTATTATAGGAGACTCCTATCGAAGTGCTTGGTTGTGCAGAGATGGCTAAAAAATTGAAGTTCAATATAATGTGTTTTTCATATAAAAAAGAGAAATCCCTCTGATTTTGTGTGAGTGAGATTATTCTATAAAATATAAAACTCACATTGTTTTCTAGTTGGGCGTAGTTTCCTGTTTGTTTGGGGTTTTTTTGGTTTTTCTCACCTAGAAGGTCATTTTATTAACTTAGGAGAGTCAAAGCAGTGGTGCTGACAGCCTTTCACTCTCTGGCATGGCCGGGAGCCTGAAGTCAGAGGAAGTTCTGCTTATATTTAGTCTGGAGGAGAGGAAAATAATAAGACATATAATAGTGGCCAACAGCTACTCCAGGGAAAGTCACAAAGCTGGGGGAGATGCATTCTGCACAGCAGGCACAGATGATACAGTGGGATGTAAAGGACACAAACTGTGTCTTGGGAGGTTCTGATGGAAGTTGAGGAGAAACTTCACTAAGATGTCACTGCAGCACAGGAACAGCTTACCTGAGCACATAGGAGACCTTCAAGATTTTCAAGAACTGGCCTAGCAAAGCCATAGCTGACTTGATAATGTATTGGTGATACTTTTGCATGAGTGGCATAGTGGATTAGATAGCTCTTAGAGGTCCCTTTCCAGCAACATTATCATGATTCTTTGATTGCTCACCAACCTGTAGTGCAAATGAGAGGTTTTATACCATCAGCAATTGCAAAGCCATTCTAGATCATCTATCCACAGGAGCTATAAGCACAATATTAATTTCCCAGAAGAACTGTATAACATTTTTCCTGATGAGAAACAGTTCCAACAGTCCACTTTTCAATTTTACCTGCTACTTTAGACACTTTAAGCACAGGATATCCAATAAAAGGGCATTTTTCTGAATTAAGGATATATATAATAAAATTTTTGGTTTCCCCAAAGAGACACTTTAATATTGGCCTTCTTTTGACTGTTGTTACATTGAACAAGATTAACTAAATGCTGTTTTTTTATATATACTGATAACAGCAGTGCCAAAACATCTTTTACTACTGTGTCTGTTCTTACCCATAGTAAGAGTAAATCATTGCCATAATGAATGGGCAGACAAAGAATGGAAGAAAGGGAGTATATATAGTGGAAAATGGAGGTAGGGACATATGCCATGATTCACTGGACATGGCTTTCGACAGGGAAAGATGAGCCAAAAATGCTCTTACTTTAAGGACTAAGTCAGTACTATCACAGCATAACCGTCTTCCAATAATTGGGAAAACTGGTGTTGGTTCCTCCCCCCTCCCCCCCAGTAATGAATAGAGTGAAGAGTTCAGAAAATCATGTTCTTGGGCCTCCCAGGGAAAACAGACACTTTCATAACGCATTTGATGAAGTGTCCTGGGTCTCTGCCCCTGCTGCTTGCTTCACAGGCAGAGAAGTTCACAGATCCTCTTTCATAAAAACTGCAGACAAGTTTTTGTGACAGTTTTATTTCATTCACAGCCTTTGATAGTATATACATATTGCTCAGGGCAGAGGCACAACTCAGTGGCAAATTACTGAAGTCACAATTCATGTTTGGATTTTCTAACAGCAGAGCCTTGCCTGACTTATTTATAAGTGAGGGGAGAAACAATATCATGAGCAAACAAACCTGTGGATGTAAAGCTGTATCTTGCAGTGTACAAAGCCAGGAAAGAGTCCCCAGTGAGTCCTGAGCTGGTTTGTTTGTTGGGTGTAGCTGATCTGGCAGATTTTTTTTGTGCTGTTCTGGTTCCTGTAAGCCAAGGGTGAACACCAAGGCCAGACTTCTCAAATATTGTTTCCTCCTTTAGGAATTCCAGACTGTGTTCAAAGCTGACCTCCTCACTTCTGCATATTAAGGCAAAGAGCTGCCTACCAGGCACTGAAGTAAGAGCATTTCAGCTCCTTGTAGTCTGTGCATTGCAAAACCATTCCACACAGCTGGAGAACAGCATAGGCAAGGCTTTTTGGACTTTTGGACTGGTGTGGATACTCTAATAATGTGCACAGTCGTATGTTCTCACACATCTTCACAATTATGGAGAAGTTTCTGTAAAGCTTAATGAGAATGTTGGGAACTTCTGTTTATCTGTAATATGAAGCCCAGCATGTGCACAAAATAATGTGCCCCAAAGCCCTTGTTCAGCTCACTAGTTCCTGTGAGATAACATATGATATATGCTCAGCCTTGTGATATGAGTGATTTGTGTGGGTTTAAAAAGTGACTGGACAATGTCAGGGGAGAAACAACCCATTCACAGCTATTAACTCCAGAGATAACAGTTCTGGTTCTGGAAGTCCCTAGAGGGATGGCAATTTATTGGAAGCTGCTTACACTCTGGATCTGTTTACACTCCAAACCTTGTTATTGGCATAAAGGAATAGTTTAACCTCTGCCCTACTAATGTTTTAACAGCCTAATAGCCCAGATTACCAGTGCATTTACAATAACACGCATCTGACTCTGAATTTAATAAAGAGAAACCTCTTGAGTAATAGAGTTAAAATTGTTTTACATGAAGATTTATTGATTTCTTCTCCTTTTCTCTGATGCTCTGAAGACCCTTCCAAGGGCCCTCTCAGTGCTGAGAGATCAAGGAGCTGAGTCTCCCTCATAAAAAGTGGAGCAGGGTTGCAACAAGTCATCAGTGTCCTGAGGTATTTGCTGTGAGTAGTGTGAGGACAACCAGGGATCTCTTTCTCCTCAGCCTTGGGTGTCTCTGGGGATATTTTTATGTAAAATTTTATCCCAGCCTGCCTCCTTCTCCCTGCTTCTCAGGCAAACTTTGGGAGGTGCAGACTGTGCTCCATGCCCTAGGGAGGCTGGTGTCCCACACTGACTACACAGGGGTGCCAACCCTCTGCCCTGGCCACCAGGCAATTGATGCCACAGCTAAAACCTGTGTCCTTTTACTTCTTAGTGTCAAGGATCATATGTACAGAGCTCCAGCTAGGAGAAAACTTTTAAGAAAATATTGGTCTTGTTGTACATTACCTTACTTTCCAGCCTCTTCCACATGCATTTGCTGTTGTTTGCTGCTGAACTGGGGATCCCAGGCTAGTGAGGTGCTTGGCTTACCCCACTGCCATCCTCTTTATGTCTCTGTAAACACAGATGGAGCCGAGAGCCAGTGATCCTGTCAGCTATACGTGACACCAGTGCCTCTTGGCCTCCTGCATTTGTAAAACCACCACCCAAAAAGCACATCTTTAGCAGGGAAGCATCCTTGTTTGTTCTTCCTTGTGTTTGAGGGAAAAAGGACAGTAGTAGATCTGAGGCAGGGCAGTATTAGTGAGATTAGAGTATGAGGGTTTGTAGAACTGAGGGCATTTTCTGACAGGGTGAGGAACATCATGTGATGTGGAACATGTGACAGGAGGCCACAGAGGGTGAGGTTAGCACAGCAGTGATGGTAGGGAATATGGGAGAGCTGAGAGGGTGATTATTCCTCACACAAACACCATCTTAGGTAAGGAAAAGATCTATGACAGATTGTAGCAAAGTCTTGAATGTATGCCTGATTGACTCATGGTAGAGTTTACCCAACAGGAGTTTACGTCTCTCAGCTGAAGACAGGTAAGTGCAAATCCCAAATGATGTAATAAAAATTATAAACTGAAAAGAAAAGGTTGCATTATATCTCAGCTGAGTCCTTCCTTGATGCATGCTGAAACGAAGGTTTTCACATAGCAGCACAAATGTGGACATAATAGTGAAGACTTTTCTTCATTATTTGCCCCTTTCCTGTAGTAACTGTCATGCATTTTTTAAAGCACAAATTTTAGAAGGTGATGACAAAGCTTGTTGGGAAACCCAATTCTTCTTAGAATCTGTCTCCTTTCTCCTCCTTTCTTTTCCAGTTACAATACTGGCCAGGTGTCTTTGTCCTGCTTCATAAACAGTTGCAATCCTTTCCTTATGGAGTAAGTGCACTGTACTGGTTTGGAGGTAAACCAGCAGGAGAAATGAGCTCAACACGAGAGAGATTATAAGTCAGAGCTACAATTTAATAATAATAATACAGTAAATACACTGACACAAAGGGAAATTGCTTTCAACTCCCAAAACCCAGCAGTATAACCCAGTGCCCTGGGATACAAACCCGAAGGGGTTTGTTAGCCCTTGTGCTGAGACCCGCATGGCTCCCCCAAGTCCAAGGCAAAAGGAAGTGAAAAACCTGTTGGTGCAGGTGATGGCTGTAGTCTGGTCAAGAGTGGTGGTTTCCTCCTGTCAAGGTCCTGCTGCTCCTCTGGATCTGATGAGAGGTTCCTGATGTCTTCTTACCTATGTACCCTCAGGGAGCACCCAGTCCCTCCCCCAGGGCGGGGACTCACACAATGGGTGATTAACTCTGTGAGTCATGGGGTATTTTTGAACTGTTGCTGGCCCATTAGCAGCTACGCCTCCTCAGGCTGGGAGTAGAGGTGCTAACGACTCCCTGGGAAGCTGCTGTAAATGGGCCATTGACCTTGGGAATGAATAGAGGGGGTAGAATACACAGCTTTGATCACCCCCACACAGTGACAACTGGTCCCACCTGCTGAACTAGGACAGCACTGACAAGTTATTACTTTGCTTATCAAGTATTTTCTCCACAGAGAAAGATTTTCTTGTTGCATTTTTTCCTGTTCTACAATGCACTGTCCAGGGATACATCCATCACAGGAATGAGCCAGAGTAACGCCAGCGTCATCAGTGATTCAGATTTTGTAAATTATTATTAATCTGACCCCTACTGACTTTTTGATACATTGTATCTTAAAATTGTGTATTGACTCCAAACATTTATTTTCACAAACCAAAATAAGAAACTTCTGCCTGAATGTTTTATGTGAAATATTTTATTAGGAACTTGTTGAAGTTATTGATTCAAGGAGAGTAGGTTGATAGGTCTGCATTTTTATATACTGCATCTTGGATTCATAAGCCAATTGTTCTAAACAATCTGCTTCAACCCTGAAGCAGTGTTAACTGTTACTTTACCTCTGTTATTGAATTACTTCCTAAATGAAGTATGTCTGATTAAATAATTTTAAAAACCAAATAAATAGCTCCAAATTTGATTAATTTGCTATTCATGAACTACACTGGAGTCAGAAGAGGCTTTGTTTAGCAGCAAATTGATATTAAACAATGCAGGTTCACGTTCATACAGTATCACTGAAAGCCCAATAGAGAATATGCCTTACTTAAATGGTTTATGACTGACAAAGAATAACTCATCACATTTATTAGTTTCTTCTTGCCTGTACTGTAAAAAATTAGGAATATTTACACTGAAATCATTGTGGTTGATGAGATGCAAAAGTTTTAATCAACAGAAGAGGGCCCATATTCCTGATGGTTAAACCCTCCCCTCAGGTTTTCTGAAGAAAGATGAAGACACCTACAGTGGAGTTATATTGACATGTATTACTATGAAAGAAGGGCCAGGCCTTGTCATTCCTGTTATTAATGAGAGGCAGCAGTTAAAGCTGTCATATGTTGTTGCAGTTCTTTCTTGCTGTTTCTTTCAAAAGTTTTATTTTTAAAGCTGCATTCAGCTCCTGGAATCATGAGACTCAACTATGCTTTAACCTTCCCTTTAAAGACAATTTTTAAAGCCTTTGAGACTACTGGACAACGAAGTTGCTTGTTGTCTCACTTGTGTTTGTATTTAACACTACAAAAAATGCCCCACTCAAACACAACCTCTTGACCCTTCCTGATGGAGGAAAAGAGAACCAGATCACATGGCCACATCCACTCAGTGATGCTTTCCAAGGTCACTTTAATGCCTTCTTATTTGCCAGGTGTTTACCATCATTTTTTCATTTTCTTCCTATGTGAGTTTAGCAACATGTCTTTATTAAGTGTCCATATCTGGCATAAGTATTGTCCTTCATTTTATTAAGCCTATAGGGTAAGATGTAAGGTCATGCCTAGTGACTACACTGACATTGGATATCACTAGACATAATAATGGAAATTACACTTTATCATTCTAAAACACAGATCCTCAGTTTAAGGACAGTCATAGTTAACTGAAAAGAAATAGGCCCCATCCAGAAGTCAATTCATCTGATACTAAGATGAACCCCTCTTTATTACAGAGGAAGCCTAATACTTTAAACGAGATGCCTTATAATGGCTGCAGCTTGATGGGATACGTCTCACTCCTGCGTCTGAGAAAGGAAAAGAGTCTCAACCTCTATAGACTGAAGTTCCAGATGGTGCATAATATTCTTAATGGTGAATACTTGAAAGTGCATCACTGATTACTCACCCATATTTACAAAAACAGGTCACTGAATTGCTATTTATAGTGAAGCTTATTATCATTTACCCTACTCAGGTTGAGTGACCTTAAAAGTTTTGCTCATCAGACCCTTGAAATTTCATTTATTGCCTAGTCTCTGGTAAGGGAAGGAGACCATCTACATGCTCTGATTGTCAATTGTGAGTAGTAGAAGCACTAATTGCTACAGAGCTCTGGCTGTTCATTTTGGGGTTTTACTACTGCCCAATGTCAACACCAAGGTGTTATGACAGTTCCACTTTGTAGAGAACAGAGGAGACACTGAGTGTCAGCCCAGCCCAGCAGCTGCTGTCTAGAGCATCCTGTATCTTTTTCCCCCTCATTTTAGTTCTTATTGTCTCTTTGTCTCTTTCCATCACAGGCATCATGAACAGAGCTTTCAAGGCAGGGTCTCACAACACAGAATACAGACATGAAGATACAGATACAGAAAACATTAAACTATGGACCATGCAGAGAGCTCCCTTCACTCTGAGCAAATAAGTATAACCTACCCCTCTGTTCCAGGTACACTTTTGTTGTTTTTTTTCTATCCAGTTCAGACAGCAGTTTTTCTGTAAAATGATGCTCTTGCTGACTTAGACTGCCATGACCTTGCAGCTGCAATAACATCCTTCTTGTGAACATATTTTGTGCACAACTGCCTACAGTTTTTAAGATGCAAACATAAATGTAAGAAAACCATGAGTAGTCCTGCCAGTGAACCATCAGGGGGTTAGACCTATTTGATCCTGAAGTTTCCCTATTCTGGACAATTTTTTAATTCAAGACATTTCTAGGCATTCTGTAGTTATCAATGGCTACATTGTCAACACCTCAGTGCACAAGGCAAAGTTTTTCAAGCCAATTTCATATTTATATTTGATTTCCAAGTGGTCCTATCACTTTTATCCAGAACTGCAGCATGCAACTGCTGAATGTCCCATTGGTTCTTTCAGGCTCAGGTAGTGCTTATGATTAAAGCAGAGGTCTGAAAGCCAGGCTTTACAGACAAAGAAGAAGCTTTGGTTCCCAGAAGTGACTGTGCTTCTCAGTAGCATGTGAAGGTTCCTTGAGGAAGCACTAAAAGAGCAGGACACAAAAAAGCAGAGTTTGTCCCCGATTTAAATACACTTAGCTTGTATTACTGAGGAGAGCAGTCACTTCTGGGAAAAAAAAGGTAGCCTAAGAGGCTGTGTTTAGTTATTTGTTTTTCACAAAGTTTTCTCCAGAACCCTCAGCAGAAGACCTGGATTTTCAAAAAAAAGGAAGAATGTCTGCTTCCCAGCTGGTTCTTGGATATGTGAATCTGAATCCTTACAAAAGCTCTGGAGAAGTTACCTGAAAGCTGTGCTTGCTGTGAAAGGCCACCCTGGTCTGGTCTCACTGTTCTGTCCTAGAGCTCTTGTGTCAGAATATCTGAATGGACAACCCCACACAGCCTCCCTCCAGCCAGAACATGCACCACATGGTCCCCCCTCAGAGAGGAGGAACCTTCCCATCAACTCTTGTCTCCTGTGTCTAAAGTCAGCCCTGTTAATGCCACCAAAATATATTTTCCTTCCTCATCACTAGTATTTCTGGGCAGTGGTGTTAATATGTAAACTTACTCTCAACTCTTCACATAGATACACAGGTTAGCACACTAGAGGCTTACAATTTTAATTTTAGAAGAGTATTTGATCTTTTTCATTTCCCACATAATTCAGTTATTTAATTCCTCGAAATTCTCACTTTGCTTCATCCCTTTTCTGCAATTTGGAATGGATAGCGTGGAAGAAAATAAATTCCTGTTATTTTCAGATCGGCTCTCTACAGTTTCCTTTGTTGTTTTAAATAGTATCCATTTCTTTGTCTTATGCACTGTGCAATATGCAGTCCCTGTGGACTCCACAAATTATTTTCTGTAATGTCTACTGAAAGGTAAACTACTCAAAGTGCAGCATAATCTTTCCAAGCCTGTCTCCTTCATTTTTAAAAAGCATATATAAAGGTAGCTAAATGGCACACCGCATGGGACCTATTCATAAGTTTCAATTTTGAAACACATTATTCCAATAGCAGCTTATATAGGTACCTTCTCATTATTAAGAAAATAGATATTCTAGTTGCTGCTGCATATAATGCCATCGTCATTCTCTCTGCTTTGTGGATCAGTGGAGAATTCCTGACTCCAAGCATTTCTTTCCTGTTCTGTACAGTTTAAGCAGGTCTCTGTTGGCACCTCATAGGCTTTATTCAGAGCACCAGATCTTTGGATGTTGTAGTTGTTGTGTGTTCTTATGGAAGTCCTCTTGCTTTCCATCTCTCAGGAACTCCATGAAGGACCAGGGCAGGCTGCTTCATATGTATGAGTTGAATTAGTCAGATAAGCAAGGTTTCCATATCTCTGGGTGTTCTTCAGGTATTTTTATATCTGATTCCTTTGATCTTTACTTTGAAGACTTAGATTGTTTCCAGACATCCTGCAGTTATGCTCTTCTGCATCTGCAAATGTGTCTCATAACAACTTCAAATATGCAGTCATGTTGAAAAAGAACTGTGACCCTCCACTGCTCTTTGTTTTCCAATGTACTATATTGAACGACAGCTTTGAATTTCTCAGTGAGAGCCCAGATCCTTGATCTTTAGAAAGTTAGGAATCATGATTTGAGATAAAAGAAAATCACTATCATGAGCTGGCTTTATAGACCTACTGAACTGTTTGTATTCTGTCTACTGTAGTACATACACACCGTGTATCCTTGTCCATCTTGCCTGACAGCAAGCATGCACCAAATTGCATAAATACATAATATGCAAATATATGAATGCATAGAAAACATTTCTGCACTCTTTCCCTCATTCCTTTCAACCTACACTTTGTATGTACACAGCTCCCAGTAATCACTGTAATCAGAAAAGGTCGATGCCTCGTGTGATGTGCACCAGCCCAGCATGATATTAGAGTTGTAAATGCAGAAGTATGTGGAGCTTTGTGCCTGCTGCTGCTGCATGTGAGAGCCACTCTGCAGCAGCAGTGGGAGGCAGAGACGAGTCCTCTTTTGCAAATGCACATGACTGCTACCTGGACATTAGAGAAATAACCTTTAAATTTAGAACAGTACATAACTTATCATGGCTCCACGGCACAGATGCACATGCACATCAAACAGTACATTACAGCAGTTTTTAGACCATGTCTCGTTTGCCTTTGTCACTAGCCATGTTACTTGCTTGGTCATCGAACCCATAGACCTGGATATGCTTATAGCTTTGAATTTCAACCTCCAAACAAGATGATCATGCTACAAACAAGTATGGAGACAATATTCCAGATGAAAAAAAAACCTAGTTTATAAAAGGAATCCTCAGTGATGGGGCTATTTTTTTAAATGAATGACTGCCTTTGCTCTGTTCATTTCTGCTTTGCATTAGGGTAAAAGATAGGTATTTTCTTGCAAAATTAAACTTATTTAGAAAGGGTTTGATGTTACTCATTTGCTTTAAATGTTAATTTATTACTGGGCGGTCCCGTGGCGTAGTGGAGAGCACTCTGGTCTCTGACTCCTAGGTCACAAGTTCGAGTCTCAGTGTACGGACCGCCCCCGGCAGTTCAATGCCTCCCTGCCATCTGATCCCGTCAGATCTCGGATGCCAAGCAGGGTCAGCCCTGGTTAGTACCGGGTGCTGGTAGGTAGTCCTAAGGACTTCACTGTCACTGTCCAAGCTTGCTCGGCCGTGGCAAATGAACCTTAGGACTTAAACGGTGGGGCCAGTTCTGCGCACACTGTGCCTCACCTAAAAAATCCACTGCGCAGGCTGGAAGGGCACACCCATATGGGGAGAGCCCTGCCCAAATCTTCGTTCGCGAAGATTGGCCATTATATATAATGGAATACTATTAACAGCTGGATGGTTATTGCCTGATACATGGTCCTAAAATTTCCTATGAAGAACAGTGTGGGCATAGCTCAAATATTAGCAAGTAAAAGGGGACATGATTGAGAGATATATTAGTCACATCTTGGTGTCTTATAATATACATCAGCAAATCTCATTCTGGGCCTTGGTCTCCCTCACAGCATTACAAGGCTAAATGTTATTTGCACTGCTGAAAGCCATTTTTTTCACTTATTATTCATTTGTTTTTTCTCAAGAAAGGTGACATCTTCTAGCAAATAGGCCTACAACTACAAAGCACTTTAAAGAGAAAATATGCTAAACATCACCTGGGCAGAATGCTTAGAAGTAATGATTTTAGGTTACTAGCAGCCTGCAAAAACATTCCTATGTAACAGTCTGTCCAGAGATCGCAAAACAATGACATTTCACTTGAAAGGAGACCCAAAATCGTACCCTTTCAACTGCAAATATGTTTATCATCATTCAGGAAGACTGATTAGACTTAATGTCAGTAAATCTACAGACTAACGTAACCGATTTCCCTATCCACCAATCTGTTGTTCCATATGTCCACATCTACAGCAGAGAAGTGTCTTAGGATAGAGGGACATGTTTTGTGCTCTGAGGCATCCATCACAGCTGGGTTTGGGCTCTGCCTCCTGAAATGTTTGCACCAGTGCCTGCAACTGCCTCCCTCCTCAGTGGCATCCTACCTAATGTAAACAAAGTTG
>VWZD01012184.1:1302787-1323186 GCA_013396695.1 Sakesphorus luctuosus | reverse complement strand
TTTTCTGTGCCCAAATAACGGCTGCAAAACCGTCCCTTGGCTCTAAGTCTCGGGTTGGACGGGGCGGGGGGTAAAGGGGTGGGCTCCCCGGTCGGCGCTGGGCTGAGCCGCGCTGCGGGGCTGAGCCACATCATCCTTTTCATAGCAAGTAAAAAAACCCTCCTGGAAATAGCGGAACGCAGTGCCCCCACTCCCCATCTGAAACCGGGGTCACATAAGGCGCCGCAGTGCTCGCGGGGGAGCTTCAGGAGCGGGCCAGCGGCGCGGTCCCCCCCACCCCGAGCCGCTCCGCGGAGTCGCCAGGACTGTTCTTGGTGCTGAAACCCGCCCGGCACCGCAGCCGCAACTTCGCACCGCCAAGTTTGCCACCCCCTTCCCATGAGCCAGCCCAGGACGGGGCAGGCAGCCGGACCGCCCGACCCCCTCCCGGTCCCCAGCTCCCCGGAACGCCAGCAAAGTCTCCTTACCTTGGCTTTCCTCCTCAGGAGGTGGCTGGTGAAGCCGAAGATGATCTCCGAGTCCAAGCACAAGGCTCCTATTTCCAGGAGGCTGGGGTTTTTCCTTGTGGCATTGGAGGCATCAGGCGATTTTTGAAAAGCCATAGTTTGGGATTGGAAATATCCGGCTCCCTGAGCAGAGGCGATGTATTTGTATACACACACGCACACAGAGGGAGAAGAAAAAAAAGGATAAAATAGCAAACACCTCCCACCCCTTTAAGAAAAAGAAGGGGGGGGAAAGGGAAAAAAAAAGCCAGACGCGGGTGAGTTACTCCGTCATCTGCCAGGATGCGCCGCCGGGGTGAGGTAGCCAGCAGCCGGGGCAGACCCGCCAGCCTCCCTGCCTCTCTCTGCCGCTCTCCCTCCCGTTTTATTCCCACTCAGCGCACCTTGCCTGACTAGCGAGCGCGGGCGCGGATCCCTCAGCGCCCCACCGGCGCCGGGGCCGCGACCGGGGCCGCCGCTGCGCTTGGTGCGCGGGGCCGGCAGCGCCCTGATCCCCCGCCGCCGGCCATCAGCTCGCCGAGTGAGGGGGCTCCCACCGCCCGCTGGTCAGGAACCAGCACTGCGAGCCTCCTGCCTCCCCCCATCCACTGCTGGGTGGGTTTAGTGGCTGGGTTGGTGGGTTGTTTTTTCCCTCCTCCTTCTCCTCCTCCTCTGGGATGAGCGCAAGGAGGGAAAAGCTGCCAGTGAAGTCAGTTTAGGAGGGAAGAAAGACAGGCACACAAAAAAAATAGGGGAAGGTAAAAAAAGGAAAGCTTGAGGGAGCAGAGGTGAAGCACTTTATGGAAAGGAACCGGGTTTTCACTCCTCCAAAAAGCTTCCCCCTCTCTTCTCTCCCACTGCTTAATTTTACTTGCAGTGGGTGCCGACGGCAGAACGGAGGCAGCTCGTCCTCGTCGAGGGATCGAGAGGTCGGGACATGGGTACCCGATGGCTGCCCCCGGAGCGGGCAGTCCACATTGCAGGCTGCCTCTCCGGCCGGGAGTCCCGGCCTGGGAGCCGAGACAGAGCTAATGGATCGGGTGTCTCCGCCAAGGCGCGGCCCGTCCCATCGGGGCAGGCGGGATGATTAGGGCTTCCCGGCGAAGCAGGGAAGGGACTCCGAGCAAAGTCCTGATCCTTTCCCGAGCACTTTCCTGCTAAACAAATAATCCCTCCCTGACAAAAGCATTATCCAGCTTCATATCGCCTGCAGTGAACGGGAGTTGAATAATCTGTTTAGCCCGGCTCCGCAGGGCAGCCGCGGGCTCCGCGCCGGCCGCCCCTCCCGTACACCGGTGCTGCTGGGTGGAGGGCCGGGATTCCGCTCCTCCCACCCGCAGCTGCGTCCTGGGCTGGGCTGAGGTCCTGCCTCACAGTCTGGCTCCTGCCGGAGGCTGGGACGTCGTGGGTGAGTTGCCAGACAGTGGGTGCTTCAGGGGAGCCAAGAGAAAAAGAAGAAAGGATGGATAGAGATGAGGAAGGAGAAGAGGAATGGGAATGGAGGAAGGGAAGAGAAGAGACGGAAGAAGGAAAAGGAAGTAGAGGAAGACAGAACATGTCTTCAAGTCTCTATGGCCACAAAAGGACACCATAGCTTGTCTTTATCCTGAATTTACTGTGTTGTCTATTCCAGGCTTCTAGCTGATGATGATCCTGTGTTAGATGAAGGAAGAAGGTTAATGGATGTCTCTGTAGGATGGAGGTATACAGATGTCACAGGCACACATAGAAGCAGTGCTGGGAGGAAGCAGAGCAGATGAGAGTGATGAGAGACTTACAGCAATGGTGCAAGGATTTGTTTGGCTCCTCATTGCGTCCCTTCCTGATGTAGATATACCAGACCAGAGATGTGCCAATGTGTTAGCTGGTCCCTGAACCCACCTCGGAATGGTGCCTGTAGGGACTCAATCCCTATGCCACCTTGCACAGACTCATCCTCCCACATCCCAGCAACTCTGTCCCAGCCTCCTGTCTTACTGTGCATTCAGTGTCTTCCCCCACCCTCTGCTGCACAAGTGGGACACTTTCCTGCCCCAGAAGATCCCTGGGCTTGGGAGGTGTCGTAGTATCAAGGGGTTGTGAAGAAGTGGGTGAAGGGGAGGGCAGAAGGAAAAACTGTTAAAGAAAAATTGTGTTAAGGACATCAACAGTCCAGGTAAAAAGTGTCCCCACCCAGGCCCTCAGCTCAGGTGTTCAGCACGAGGTAGAACAGTGCTCATCAGCAGAACCAGTAGCATGAAATGTCATTTCCCATGCACTGGGGTCTTTCCCACCTTGGCTTGGAAACATCCAAGGGCAGAGACAAACTCAGCCAGACCAGGGAGGCTTGTTACCTGCTTTGGAGAAGGCCTGAGGCATCTGCCCCCATCCCCCACATCATCAGGCCAACTAAATTTAAGCACTCACACCATGCTGTTCTGGCCTCAAGAACAGCCTAGGTCTTCACTGTCCTCAGGTCACCTCCTGCCCACTAGGTTTCCCTTCCACACCACAGTTTGTTCTTCCCTGACTCATGGCAAAGAACCTAGGAAGGTCTGGGTATAAAATATGCCCTGAATGTCAGGCACTGAGGGGCCCTGTGCAACCCCAACCTCACCCCTAATTCTGGAGTCTTACTTGAATCACCCCTATTAAAGCAAGCATCTCCCCACCCCACTGCCCTCAGGTGTCTTGCTGATAAACAAGCTGAAGGGAAAGTTATTACCTTTTATTCACGGTGTCTAAACTCAAGTAAAACATCAACAGGGTGACTGTACATAATAATAGACTAGATAAAGTCCATTTTTCTTGGGCCCTCTGAAAGCGATCCCTGAGCATTAAAGCAGGTCTCTTAATAAATATCTTATCTCCCCGCCACAGAGCCCTGGCTGCAGATAACCAGACAGCCATTGCTGTACCTCTGAAATAACCCCCTTTCCATCAGGGCCACTTCAAACAGGCTTCTCTTTAAAGACCACCCCCCTCCTCCCCGAGGGGAGCTGGGAGACGGCTTGAACCTCCCTGGGTGGAGGATTTCTTCCAGGTCCCAAGGCAAGGTGTGAGGTTACTGCATTGCAATGAATTCCCATCTGCAACTAACCATGGAGCATTCCCTCTGCAAGCCACAAGCCTAAATCCATCCCCCTTGTGCCCTGCTTTAGGGTGAGCAGTGCTGGGCTTTCACAGTTCTGCTCCCCTGGGCCTGCTCTGCAAGAAGAGAGAAAGCTGAGCAGGAGAGCAGGCAGGATGGCAGACAGCTGCCACCTCCTCAAGGGAAATGGCCTTCCCAGTGTGCACATCCTGCACTGCAAGGTGATGCTGTACAGGTTGCATTGGACTCCTTTATTAATGCACCATACAGGTGATAGTGGATTTATTAAGTATATTGCTGTGATTTCACATTTAATTTACTAAGAATACAATGGTTTGGGCTAGAGGACCCAAGGGAAATCTAGGCAACAGTGAGCAAAAATCCATGAAATTCAATGTAGCACACTAATCATGGAGGCATTATAGTATTAATTGCTATAATGATATACTTCTAATCCTATCTTACACTGTGCCACGTAATTTCATTGGGTAAGAGAGGAAAGGAATTAAATTTAGTTCAATACAGGCAAGCGTGTAACTTAATAGAGTAGTTTGACTCAGGCACACTCAGGGATTTAGGGCTAATGTCACACAACGTGGTCGGCAGCAGGGAAGAAGGTTGGCACAAGACTTAACACCCTCACGGAAGTCTGGAAACAATATGGAAAAGTGTTAGATTTCTGCTTTTCAAGAGGAAACCTGGCCATATAAAGGATAATTAGAATTCGTTGCAAAGATGATTTATCATGTCTATCATTGTGCTTGAAAAGGCTAGGTCACCCATGAATGCTGATGAAATTTCAAAGATCTACTCCCCAAGGACTTTCTGCATCTGCTGCCCTCTGAGATGGGGAAATAGCCCAGGGCAAGCTTCTCATTAATACTGCAGGAAAATATAAGCATTTTGTCCGACATAACATTTTTCTTCAGTATTATACCTGACACGATCAGACCTTTAAATAACGTGGTAATAGGGCTCACTTTAAAGTTCATGTACTTGGTTTTGTGTCCCCTCTGCCCGTTCTTCACACTCACCCTCTCCCATTCCCCCGCCCAGGTTTCAGCTAGGTAGTAGCGCTCTCCAACAAGGCAGCATTTTGACCCGAAACACACTTTCTCCCGTAACAAATACTGTGTGAGGTGGGCGGAGGTGGTAAAAGTAGCTTTTGATCTTGTTTGTATAATATGCAAGAGGACATCAAAGCGCGGGAAGAGGGGGAGGGAGAGAAAGGAAAGCAGAGCAGGAATAACCCTAGTCAGTGGAACACCAAATAGCTCATGAATAGCTAAATAAAACATAATTAGGAAAACACGATAAATGAGTGGTTCTTTAAGGAGAGCGATGGCGGAGTGGGCTGGGAGCGCGGCCGGGGAGGCGGGCACGGCCCGATTCAAAGCGGTCCCCGAGGCAACGCAAGCGGGGCCCGGACCTCGAAGGAGGGCAGCAATGACCCTCGGGGACCCCTTTCCCCGCCGCCCCGGAGGCGGCTTTCCCCGGTCCCGTCCCTGCCGCGGAGCGCCGGGGCTGCCCTAGCGGAGAGGGGAGGTCGGCGGAGCTCCAGGGGTGTCCAGACCTGCTCCCTGCGGAGGAGAAAGGGGGAGCTGCTTTCCCCGCGGGGCGCTGCAGGTTTCGGGGAGTTCCCGGGCGCTCTCCACAGCGGGCTGCCCGGGGGGCTCGGAGCGGCCCTGGGAGCCGCGGGGGCGCCGGTTTGTTTTGGGTCGGTTTGTTTGTTTGCTATGTGGCCTGCCCTTTATGTCGATCAGGCCGGCGCTGGGTTTAATTGATCTGCGGGGCGGGCAGTTGGGACCATCAAGGGAAACTTCAGCCCTTGCAGACTGTGGAGAAAGTAACGATCGTATCGGCTGAAACCGGCATGAAACGCAAACACAGCCACCTCGCCCCTTCTACCCCCGCGCGTGTTCACAAGCAGGTGGGGATGCGGCCACGCCAGCGACCTGGGGGTGCCCTGGTGAAGCTGTAGGGTTGGACCGACCGCATGGGACATTCCTGGGGGCCGGGGGCTGTTCGGAGAAGCCCCTGTCCCTCTTCCCATCGCCAGTTACAGTCTGAGGGCTGCGAGAGGGAAGATGCCGAGTCCGCCGTGACATTGCAGTGGCTCTGCGGGCGGCATGTGCCTGCACCAGAAAGGATGGAGAGGACACACAGAGTGGGTAAATTCACCCCCCGAGGCAGATTTCCTCTCTGCCCCCGAGGTGAGCCAGGCTGGCCAACTCTGTCCTGCCTCTGAGTAGTTCTCCTTCCAGCTCTGTCCTTGGGTACCTTTTCTCCACAACCCTGGAGCTCGCCCCTCTGCTCATTGCAATGGTGCTTCCTTGCCACACCTGTTGTCCTGGGGGATCGAGCCCAGCCTGCAAGACCCTTTTTACTTCCCACCACAGTAATGGGGCTCCCTGCCATGCAAGACCACGTCCTGCCTGCACCTGGGGCAATTCAGGCCACAGCGAAGATCTTATAAGTCTGGAGCAAAGCAAGGGCTTAAGAAAGCGCTATGTCGTGACCTGCCTTGTAGGGGAGGGCTGGGTAAAATAGACTGGTGTAAGGGTTCTCCTGTCACTGCCTGGGCTTGTCAGCTCAGAGCAGATCTCAGGTCTGCTCTGTCTCAGTCTCTTGCCTCTTCGTGACCCTGTTCTCTGAGGGGAGATCGAAAACCTTCCTGTAAACAACTGGTGAAGGTCAGGGGAAGGAAAGCCTGACACCACTTAATGAAAGACAGTTACAGACAATCTTTTGCTCAGTTGTCCGTGTCTGGGAGGCGTGGAGATCTCTGTGTTCAAGCTTTTTAATTTCCATTCTAATTTGCAAGTCATAAAGAGAGACAGTATGCAGTCCATGGTCTCCCGTTTAATTTCTTGTCACCCTAATCATGCCAGTTTAACCCTCACTCGCTTGCACAGGTGCTTCTTATGCTAAGCCCTAGCTACCATGTCCTCTGTGAAACAGCCTATTCAGGCACATTAGGGCCCTGCTTCAGCTGTAGGTCTGGGGTTCTAACATTATTCAAATGGCTTCTGCCCAGATGCATTTGAACAGCAACAGCCCGTAGGAAGGGAGGAAAATAAACAAACAAACAAAAATCAAAAACAAACCAAAACCCACGACTACCTCCTGTTCGGTGTTTGGTTGGGTGACTTTTAAAGGGGAGAGTAGGAGTGAGGTTTACTGATTCCGTACTCTGCCCGCCTGGTTAAACTGCCTTTTCACTCGGTGCGGGACACGCATCCGGGGAGTCCCCGGCGAGGATGTCCGGTACGGGGTTTGAACACAAAGGCTGGTCCTCTTTCCGTGCTGCCGTTGCGGACGGGTCCCTGCGGCCTCTCCCGGGGCTGAACGGGGCGGCGGGCGGTGGTTCAGCACCCTGGAGAGCGGCCCCGCTCCAACCTCCCTCCGCCAGCGGCCGCTCCCTCTGCACGGGAACCAGACTCGTGAGATGATGCCCGCACTACTCCGCCTCAGTGGACGTGAGGAGCAGAGGCCAAAAAGCAAATTGCTTCTTGCAGCAGCTGGGTGCTGTGGTTTAGTCTCCTTTTGGGGAAGATCCCCACAGAGGAATCCCGCCGGCTGAAAGGGGTGGGAGGTAATGGACTCTCCCGCAGGGGCAGGAGCTCTGGGGACTGTTCTGCTCTCTCCTGTGACAGATTTGAGTTAACGAGCCCATACAAACAGCGTGAGAAGAAAGAAAAATCATTGTTTATTCCTCAAACAAGAGAACAGCCCCATGCTGCCCACCCCTGGGGTGCCGGCAAACTTCACTCCACTGCAGAGGCGTGGACTGGCATTAACCAAGTGTCCTCCTCTTCCTCCTCCTCTCAACAGTGGAGTGAGTCCAGATGACCAGGAAACATTCTCGTGGGTCTGCAAGACCCCTGGGCAGCAAACGGTACCTAGGGGAGACTTCATGCATTGAGGAGGGCTAAAAGAAAGAGAACAGTGCAGCACTGGCTTTTAGCCTTCGACAAATAGTTCCCCATCCCCCCAGTATGGCACACATGGAGGCGTTCCCAAGGACAGTCTGCTTTGTGATAAAAGACTCATTTAAAAAGCAAGAATCAAGTTCTACACAGCCGTATTTTCATCAAAGATAAAATAGCATCATAAATGTGAGAATACCCAAGGAGCTGTCACGGAAAGAATCAGCTTTGCTGGTCATGAATGGCAGAAGCATTTACTGCTTCTGTGACTTGAGAACATGTCGAGCACAGCCCTGGAAGTGCAGTCTCCTCCCCTCCCTGATCCCCTCCTACAGAATGAAGACTACATGGTAAGGAACAAAGTCAGGAAATATGCTACAGAGAGCTCACTGTGGCCTCATATCTCTTCTCAGCTCACCTTTTGTTACTGGAGAAGTTGCTCTTTTATTTCCTTCATCACACTGGGCCTTGAGTGCATTTTTTTATGGCCTCCACCAAAGCTGAGCACCTTATTAATCCTTTAACCAAGCAGAGAGACTCAATTTTCTAAATTCAGTTTTTAAATATACTTATCTGAAAAGAGAAAATTATGTATCTCAACCAAAAAGAGCCTGGTTTGCCAGCAAGAGACACAGGACAAGGCAGGTGATTGTACTTCATCAGCCAAGTGGCTCCTCAGAGCAGATATCACTCGCAGCAACTCCCAAGAACTTTTTGACTGAAAACCACTGGTAATCCTGAGAGGTGCTGGGATCCCAAACCCGGGGAAAGACACAAACGGGTATCCACCCATCCATCCATCCATCCATCCACCCACCCATCCATCCACCCATCCATCCATCCATCCATCCACCCACCCGTCCATCCACCCATCCATCCATCCACCCATCCATATCCCGTCCAGGCGCAGCCGCGCTCCCGGGCCGCCCTCAGCGCCGGTCGGTGCGCGGCGCCCCCGGCAGGTGGCGCTGCCCCGCCAGGAACCGCCCAGGACCGGCGCTGAGCCCGAGCGGCACCGGGGACACGGGACAGGGGACACGGGACACGGAACACTCGCGTGGCAACTGCTGGAATGAGGACCTGCCTTCTGCACACTGGGACAGGTCCCGATTAAAAAAAAAAATCCATATTAGGGATTGTGTCCAGACAACAAGAGACTCCACAGCCTTTCTGTTCCAGTGCTCAGTCACTCACACGTGAAAGAAATTCCTCTTCATGTTCAGGTGGCAGTTCCTGCTTTCCAGTTCCTGCCCATTGCATCTCATCCTGTTGCTTGGCACTACCTAGAAGAGCCTGGCTTGACACCCACACTTCAGATACCCATATACTTTGATGAGGTGCCCTCTCAGTTGTCTCTTCTTGAGACTCAGCAGGCCCCAGCTTCCCCAGCCTTCCCAGTAAAAGAGATGTTCCAGTCCCCTCATCATCTTTGCAGCTCTCCTCTGGATTCACTCCAGTAGCTCTATGTCTCTTTTGCACTGAGAGGCCCAGAACTGGACTCAGTACCACATTCTGTGTCACAATGTCCTGAGACTTGCCAATCAGCCAGTTCTCTTTTCACAATGTCACAATAAAAAAGTCAAACAGCAGGCCATCAGTAGTTCTTTCTTTCTCTCCCCACCTCACCCCATCCAATCCCGTAAGAGGGTGCTTTACAAAGGAAGTTTTAAAATCAAGTGACCAGCCAAATCACTGATTGACCTTCTTCAGAAAAACTTCTTTTTCTAGCTATTCAACTTTGGCACTGCAGTTTGGCTCTAAATTGTTTGTTCTCCGTCCTCAAATAGAAAGGGTGAAGACCTGAAGCACTGTCAGGGTGCTGACAGCTTGAGAAGGAAAAGGAGAATTAATGCAGTTTTCTGTGAAACAAGGCAGAAAGCATCGGTCTTGCACATGGAAAACATTGCCGGAGAGCCTATGACATAAAAAGTGATGACAGGTTCTTGCAAAATTTTACAGTTCAAACTACAAATGGTTCCTTAAACTGGAAAAGCACTCCCTCTGTACCCACTCAGACCCAGACATTTTCAAGCTACAAATACTTTACTGGTAAATGAGGCTCCTATAGGGTTACCAATGCATCTCTGGGGCATCCTTAACCAGTAGTCAATATACGTGGAGGAAATGAACAGCAGAACCAGCTCCAGCTACTGGCAAAGTGAGCAGTTGTCTAGTGCAACAGGCAACCAGACATGTCCAAATGACCTTGAGCTCCAGTGCCTCTCTTCCCTTTACTGAAGCTCTAGAAAGTCAGGCCAGAATTTACAGACCCTGCTGTGGAAAAAGGGAAGATCTCTTTGGCCCTCATACATCTCTTCCCCATCATATTAACTTCCTGATCAATACCCCTGTTTACAGGACAACGTATCAAAGATTGGCTCCTTTGCCTGCATAGCTGAGAAGCCTTCATCCATCTCTGCTAAACACATCAAGACAAAACAGTCCATCACATAACAGATGCAAATTGATCATTGAAACAAAGGAAAAGTTTGTTTCCAGTGGGGGAGGACAGAATTCAGGCACATCATCTTCGGAAGACTGAAACAATAACTGGGAGAGGCAATCTCTCTGGTTCACTGATTCTGCTCACTAAACGATAACTGGGTCTAACTTGCAAAAACTAGCAACAGCTTTGAGCAACAAAGGTCACTTTCTCCTCTGATGATCCTTGTGGCAGGTGGGACTGGAGGAACTGGTCAGAGTGAAACAGGGTTTAGGAAATGCAGTCAGGAAGCAGATGCGTCAGGAAGACATGAGCGTTAAAAAGGGAAGCAGAGAGAGCAAGTGGAGGTAAAGGGCAGAAAAAGAGGAAAACATGTCACTTGGAGAGACATAAGGAATCAAACCTTAATTGAAAAAGACCCCAAAATAAATAAATACCCGTTCTCTTTTCTACCCGTTTCCTAACACATTTATCCTAAATCCTGCACAAGGTCACCCATCTTCTTCTTGCCTTCCTTTCACCTCTTTTATTAAATGTACACAGAAGCATGAGCTTAGTGCAGCAAAATACACACACTGGCTGGCTGCTTTCCTAGCCCAGTGCTGCCCCACACCAATCCTGCAGTAAGATACCCATCCACCCACTGCCAAGCCATCATTTGTCTGCTTCCTGAAGAGTAAGAGCTTCCAGCTCCTCTGGTAAAACAGCAGCTCCTCTGGCCCCACAATAACCTATTATTTTCAGGTCCTTAGTAGATCTTGCTCAATTTCCAGTACGCCATCCGGAATAATCCCAGTTTATACAAGGTTGCACGTACTCACTACAGATTCCCAGCCACTCAGAAGCCAAATTCACATCTACAGGGATGGTGACAGCAGTAAAGTCTTCACTTATAATGCTGACTTACCTTGGTGAAGATGATAGTTTCCATTTTACCAACACCAGTGACCCAAAAGTAATAATTTAAAGCATCTGAAAGACCAAAGCCATCTAGACTAGAGCCTATGGCGCTAGGACTTCAACAGTTCTGTCTTCTCTCCTGCTTGGATGAAATGGCACATGCTACCACCAAAGTGATGGCTCTTTGTTTTGGGGTTTGGTTTTTTTTAACTAACAACCTACACATGAGGAGGAGCAGCACAGGAGTGGATGGTTTGAGAATACAATTAGGTAAGCTCATAGACTACTTTTGTTTCCTTAACTGCCTCAGTTATATGAGTGCTGGTATAGCTAAATGTGGCTACAGGCACACAGGTCCCAGAGGTGTCTCTTCTTGTCTCTGATGAACAAACTTTTGCCCCAGGACAGAGAAACTGCTACTAGCAGTAAAGGAAATCTGTTGCACAATGCTTAGCCATGCTGAAAATTCAGCTCTTTAAGGAAGATGGGAAGCAAATTATTATTATTATTACCATTTTATTTAGACATTTTCTCAAGAGACATTGTATAATAAGGTGACTATACTCTTCATGCTCTTTTTGGAACTTGTAGTACGTGGAAGAGTATTGATACTTGCTCTCAGTAGGAAGTTGTCTGAAGTTAGTTCTTTTTCTGCCAAAAAAATTAGTTTTATGCAAACACATTCAATATTTGTTTTTATTGATCAATAAATAACAAGTTATAACAATTCATAGCTTCATGGAGCCATGTCCACAGGCTGAAACCCCTGCCTTAGAAACACTGTTCACTGTAGCATCCCTACACAGCATCTGCAGTCACAGCTGCATGGGTTCAGATGGACACCAGCCCAGATGTGATGAGTATTGGACAGCCAGTGAATACTGGCAATGCCTGTGTTCCTGGATGCTGCCAGGCTCAAAGATGCAGTATCTTACAAGTTGACTTCCTAGACCACTTAATTTTAGGTCTAAATATGGATTTGGGAGCTAAATTTAAGCTTTGGGTCTGGAAAGGCACAACTTTGTAAGAGGCTGGCCTCTCCTGGAGTATTAGATGCTTAACACACTGTCTGCACAAATATAAAAATCCGGAGTTTGTTTTTAAAGTAGTGTGGTCAGTCTGTTTTTTTCTTTAAACCCTCATTACCAAATGGAATGCATAAGAAGAGCCAGGAAAAATATGTTTGTATTTACTGGGGAAAGAAAAATAGAGAGGGAAGACGTGAACAACATTATTATATGTGCTGAATCTCCTGTTTATTTTAGAAAGTCTGGAAATTGCCTTATTTTTTCAGTTGGACCACATGTCCTTGTTAAATATGTGTTCTACTCCAAACCATAAATATTCCAGGGACATCCTATTAGCAGTGTTATGCAAGAGGGGGAACTAGATCATCCCAATGGAAGGCATTCACACTGCCTCCTCATATGCATTTGATGTAAGCGAGTCTTCTACACTCCCTCTATAGCAAAGGGGATTCTGTCCAGAAGCCTTGCTACAGTCTTTAGTCCTCCCTTTGGAGAAGTCTGGGAAGATAAGCCTCTCACACATGCCATCTAAAATTAGTGTCATGTGAATATCCTCTTCTGGCCTTATAAATTCGAGTCTATGAAAACAATAAAACACTATTCTTTAATTTGACATGAGCACAAAACTGCCTTTTACAATTGTACATCTGAATCTGGTTAGAGGGAGCCTGGGATGCCACCACTTTGACCTTTAGTACTTAGAAATGTGCTGCTGAGGTAGGAAGCCAACAGTGGTCCCAGAGAAACCTGCACAGCTCTGCTGAGTCCAAATCAAAATGTGTGAATATGGTAGAGTACAGCATGGTCTGATGAGGCAAGTTTACATACAGGCTGCAGTGAGAGCAGAAGGATCAAATTGGAATAAAACCCCTGTCAGACCTCCTCCTAATTCTAAATCACCTTTTAGAGCTCATCCATCTATTGGGGAGATTAAGGTGCCCAGGAACATGATCATACTGCTCAGGAAGCTGATCTTCTGAGAATTCAAAAGGGAAGTTCAAGACATTGGAGAGAGAAAAGATACAGTGCACAGAGTCATCTCGGCCTACTACACATCCTCCCTTGCCTGGAGCCAGCTGATTATGAATTCTGTCCCCAGGCAATGGAGTCATGGAGGGAACCTCTTTCCATATCTCTTGATGCCAGAATTTAATTGCCCTTCTCCATAGCCCACCCAAAGTAATCTTTCCATGTGCCAGTCAAGCTTCACAAGCCTTCTGACCTGGTAACAGATCAGCAAAACAGAGACTAGACCAGACAGAACTTGGGACTGGGAAACACTGGGTTTACCTGAAATGACAAATATACAGATCACTGCAGTTTTAGCATCTTCTATTTGTTTATTCTGTTTCATAAGTGTACACAAATAACTGGTGTTTTCCTGGTTTTAAGCCCATGTGAAAGAGAAAAGATTTGGCTTTCTGGTTGGATGTCATAATATTAATAGAGAACATCTTCAGAGGCTTATTATAATTCAATATTGCCAATTCCAAGTATTAGGAAAATGAAGGGGAAGAAAAAGAAGACATAATGAATCATTCATCCCCACCCTTCAGCAAAAGTCACGAGAGTAAAAATGGCTTTGATTCCATTTGTTTACCAGTTTCTGAGCATTTCTATGTTGTCAGATTACTATTTCAAACGCTTCTGCCACAATGGGTGCTAGGAACTGTCTTTAATAAAGATACTCAGTTATCTTTAAATCATACAAATCCTGAAGGTGCAGCCTTTTGGGGAAAAACATCTAACAAAATAAGCTAAAAAGATACTTGGAATGGAAATACCAGAGCAACTAATGAGCTAATGACACTGAACAGGTTCACAAGGCTGGCTGTGCTGCAAGACCCAGAAAAGATCACATTTGCTGGAACAGATTTAAAATGCCTGAAATGAAAAAAAGTGCCAATATACTACATTTTTTATATTAATCCAGATCAACTATGCAAAATGTTACCAGGGAAAAAATAACCAAAACACAAAAGCAGTTAGGGCTTTGTTTTGAGACCAGTTCTCCTAGTCCTGATTTCTTATGGAGTCAGGAAAAAAGCTACTGGCAAAAATAGCTCTGTGTAGGATTCACAAAATGTTGTAAGTAAACATTATTATAATGTTATTTCATCTTAACACCAACACCAGCTCTACAGCTGTTTAATGATACTGTGAAGGTTAAACTACTACAGAACATGTACTCCTGCACGTGGCTACTATAAAAATGTCACTGAATTATTTCTAATTTTAGTGCCTGTTGTTCTAAAAATTGCTTCCTGCTGCACTCCAGGAAGCAAGAAAAAAGGTGATTCACATAAACCCAGCAGCTGAGGAACTACATGGACATAACTGATGGAGCAGAGCAGCTACCGGGTTTGTATTGGACTAAGACTGACGGGGGACTCACAGGGGGTTCAAGTCGCCATGGTCCACAATGTGTAAGTCTTGAGGCTGATTTAGTGATGCTGCCCCACTTTCTAGCAAACTAAGGGAAACAAGTACTATTAGGGTAGAATGAGACTCATTTAGATCAGCCAAGAAGTTTAAGATGATGTGTTGAATCATGCCTGAGAATGGCCATTTGTCTGCAGTAACCATAAAATTAGTTCAGGCAACTAGAAATTTTATTTACCTTTTTTTTTTGAGGTGAACATTATCCAAGTGTCCAATAAAAGGTGAATTGGTAGAACACTACTCCAGCTACAAATACTGCTACACTTCCACTCTGTGGGATTCAAATATGTCCAAAATATAAATTAAAAAAAGAGGAGGAAAAGAAACAAGATCGAACAATAAATATTATACCTTGACAACGCGCTTATAGAAATTAGTGTTTTCAAAAGCTGTTTCTTTTCATTTACTGGTATTCCCAAACATCATTTTTAAACCAAAAATTATCTGTGTGCTGGATCTGTCTGAGAACATAAAAAAGATAATGACGAACCATGTAAGCTAAAAGGAGATCTTTAGGTTAGAAAAGACTTTAAGGTCATTGAGTTCAACCTTTAACCCAACACCACGTCTCTCACCCTGGACTCCCACAAACACTGTAGCAACTGAGTAATTTTATTCTCAGAAATTGCTGGATATCTTGAACACCTATAAAATGAGCATAATGGAAATTCTAAATTACAGGTTCTCAGATAGTTTTTGGCAAAGGAAGGAACCAAAACCAAACCAGTTATCAAAGAAATCATGCCTTCATTGTTACCAAGCACAGACTTTGTCACCCCATTTATCTTATGGAGATGCTGTTACTGCCCATAGGGGCAATCAACTGTATTTGGAAAATACATTTTTCAAAAATTATCTGCATTCTTCATCATCAGTTCTGAGCAGAAATTCACTTGCAAGGAGAAATAATTTCAAAACCTGCACCTGAGTTGGGGTAAGCTGGTATAGCTATACAGAAATGGAAGAACAAATGCCAATCTACATGGGCTGGAAAAAATGGCCATCAATTCATGCCTATAGGATTAGAAACTTCCACCAGTGAGTTAACCTTCTGTGTCCCTGAAGTCAATAAAGCAAATGGTAAGATCAGGCCCAAGAATTTGTGATACTCTGAGTGGCGGATGTGTAGTCTCTCAGCATGAAAATTACTGTGTGAAGAACATTTCAAGTACAATCCCAGGAGTTAAAACATAAACCTCCTGTGAGTGTTGGCTACTGATGTCTATAAATACTTTTAATTTTTTATTAGTTGGTCATAAAACAGCTTTTACTGTTGTTATTATTAAGGAGTTCTAGAGATGCAACTATTCTTGTTCAAGAAGGTAATTATGATGCCCAAGTGTGGTCCCTATGATGCCCTGATTACAGCATTACTCAATAGCTGAGAAGCACCAATAACTATATTATTCCTATGCAGAGGGACATTGTTCAGTAGATTACAAAGACAGGGCAACCCAAAACACACCTTTCTTAATTCAAATGTGGATTTGATTTGAATGCATACTTGGTGTTCCTACCTGAATCTCTGACCAATCAGCATCCCACCCAATGTATTCCGTGTGTGTACTAAAACTCTGAGATGCTGCCAAATCATTAAGCAGCCTACAGAAAAGGGTGGGGAGGGAGGAATGCGCTTCTACTTCCTCTTCTTGGGGAGAGCAGACAATGAGAAACACCTCCTTAGACCAGGGGTTAGTCCAGAACCAGAAGGTTTAATCCACCTATCCTTCCAGTCTGGTCATAACATCTTTGCTATTCATTTTAAAAAGGAGTAAAAAAATTAAATGTTATTATCCAAAGGCCAAGATTCCAGTGATAAGCAACTGAAATATTGTCTAGGGTGTTAATACTAAGAGCTAACGACATGCTCTGCAATTGCGGGGCAACATTTTACCAAGTTTGGCAGAAGAGTCTCCTCCCTTCATCCCCTCAGGCTTTTGCTTAGCTTAGACAATATCACAAGGAAGGGCTGTTTGCCCAGAGGTTTTCATTGCGTATTTGTTGGGGATTTTTGTTTGTTTGTTTGTTCATCCACATGGCTTACTGCCAGCTTATGAAAACTACAAGGCTGTCATCAGGAGTTCACCAAGACTGAGGGAGGAAAAACAATGGTTAGAAGTCAATCTGATCCCATACCTTTAAAATGTCATAGAATAAAACACATGTAAAAGAGGTATTTCAGTAATGTTGTGACACTCTCGAATTTCAGCCATGGCCTACAACGAAACATCAGTTTATCTAAGTAATCAGAAGAGGTTTGTCTTGACATGAGCACCCCAGTACAAGAACATCAAGGTCTTGCCTTTGTGTAAGCAGAATCTCTCCCACAGGTTTGCTCTTCCAGAATGATTAACATTATCCTTAAGAAAACAAAACTCTTTTCTTAACCCTATCAAGCAGGTTTCTTTCAAACTTTTTCAGGACACACTGCACTCAAATACAGGAAAAAAAAAA
The DNA here is from genome assembly GCA_013396695.1 of Sakesphorus luctuosus. NCBI lineage: Eukaryota > Metazoa > Chordata > Aves > Passeriformes > Thamnophilidae > Sakesphorus > Sakesphorus luctuosus. The sequence goes on along the minus strand of VWZD01012184.1, from coordinate 1,306,435 downwards.
TCATCTTGAGCTGTACTAAGAAGAGCAAAGAGAAATCCCTTGAAACAGGAAATTCTACTCTGTAGTTAGTATTCCTGTTGAAGCCAGTGGACAGCTTAGACATAGTCATCTGAGAGGATCAGATTTATCAAATGGAGATATGGCAGGAGAGGATAAAACACTTGGTCAAATCCCAGCTAGTGTAAATCAGTGTAACTCCACTGAAATTTAAAAGGGCTGTGTCGATTCAAGCCAGCTGTGGATCTAACTACTAGTGTGTTTTGCAAGTCTATTTTCAACTCTTCAGGGCTCTGCTCTGTCTAAACATCCACAACACCCACTGAAATTAATGAGAACTGTTTGTGAAGAACACTAGTGTTACTTCTTTTTAAATATTTGGGAGGTGCTCAGAGACCATGATAATGAGCACCATATATTAAACACAGACAGAATGGCATTGAAATATCAGACCCTTAAGTGGGACAGCTCGTTAATCTTTTCCTTGGGAGAACATTTCAATTTTTGCCTTGGCAAATGAGGAATCATCATTAATAGATGTGGGGGTTCTACCTTTGCCAAGTCCCAGACAAAGTCTGTTTTTTCCATTTGCCTTGGGCTTGTGTAAGCTTGCCTAAGGAGGCCAGCCTTGCAGTTTGAGAAACACTGCTAGCAGCCACCATACCCTCATTCCCAGCTAAATTAAACCCTATTATGCTGTAATTAACCTTGCCTAACTTGTTCTGAGTTACAGCAGCAGGTAAAAATCATGCTTTTGCTAGGCTGTCCCTGAGAGGAACTTCTACACATCAGGCTTGCCTACTCTTCAAATATTTCCAGCTTCTCCTGGAAGCTCTTCTTCCGAAGATCACAGCTCAGCTGCAGACAACATGAGAACTCTTCTTGACTTCAGTGAGGGTAGAATCCCCTGCAAATATACTCAAGTTCAAGCTAGATGGCACATTTTGGAGCAAACAGAATTCCAGAGAAGTGGTGGCAAAAATACATATACGCAACTTGTTGGTTTTAAAGGTTTAAAACATACACACAGGCAGGCTCACTAGGTTTTCTTAGTCAAACCAGTAAAATTCAATTTTATGAATTAGTCTGTTGCCTGTTTTATTTAGATGCAAGTTAAAAAGAAAGGAAGAAACCCATTACATTTTCTAGTTCAATTTGATAATTTGGGATAAGGGTGAAAAGAACAAGCACAAGGTAGGAATAACTTTTCATTTACAAAGCTACACTTTCGTAAGAAAATAAATTGTTGGCATAATTACAGTTTACGTACTTTTTTCTCCCCCCTCATTTTTTGAAAACTCAGAATTCTTCAGCTGTATTTTGAAAGAGCCAGCACTGTAGCTAATGTCCATCTGATTAAGCCCATGGACCTTCAAGCCAAGCCATCAATGCAACAGTCCTAAAAGCAGACATCCTCTGAAGTAATTCAATGAAGGTGGGACAGAAAGTACCTACAATCCTTCAGCTGCCTGCAATAAGTGTACTCACGGAAAATACAGTATAAACTAGCACAACACAAAGGCTACACTGCCCTAAGTGTAGCCAGGCACTAAAATTAAAAAAGTGCTATCACTGAATAAATCTTACATATTATCACCAGTGGAAAGGTGGGAAGCCTCTGAAGAATCCAGCCTGGAGAATCAATCTGATTTTTTTTTTAAACTGTGCATTTGAGCGTATGGCGAAGATAAAGGAGAGAACAGATGGTTACGTACGCAGTTAAGTGTTCAGCCTGCCTCCAGCACAACCAGCTGACAACAGCTGCAGCAGCAGGATTTATCCTACCTGTTCCTTTTAAGTTATTAAACTCCTCGGTTCCCACAGGACATGCAATACTTTTTCCTTTTTCTGTAGTTGTTTTTGTTTTGTTTTGTTTTGTTTTTTAAAGCACTTGCACTGACTCTGCTCTTCCCGCCATCCCCGGAGCGGGAACTGCGGCCAGCGGCGGGTCCTCGGCCCGTCCCTCCGCCTCCCCCGCCTCGCTGCCCGTCCCAGGTGCTGCGGGGCCAGGCCGGGGAGCATCCCGGGCCTCTGCCTCTGGACCTGGCTCTGGCTCCGGCTCCTCCTCCCCGGCCCGGCGGCTGCCCTGCTCCGGGTCGCTCCGCCGCCGGCTCTGCAGGTCTCCGGCGGCGCCCGCGGCGCGCTGGTCCGGCGCTGCCGGACCGATGCCCGGGCCTCGCTGGTCAAGTGGTCCTAAACATTTCACAATTATGATAGAGAACTGTTGAACTGTTAAGAACCACTGCACCAAGGAGGCTGAGGGTCCGCGGGGAGCGGGGCGGGCGAGCGCTTCCCGCCCGCTCCTGCCCCGGGCTTGGCTCTTCCTTTCGCCACGGCGGACCTGGGGACGACACAGAACACACGGGACTGGCAGGCTGGCGGCTCCAGCGCCGCGGGGACAGCGCCCTGCCTTGCCCTGCCCGGTCCCGCACGCCCGCCCCGCACCTCCTCGCTCGGCGCCGCCACTTACTGATGGCCACCGTCCCGTGAGCATCCCCCCGGCCTGGCGCTGGGACAGCTTGACGGCAACAAGCTTTCTTTTAAAAAGTGAAAAGAAAAAAAACCAACAACCCCAAAACCAACCCAACAAAAAAAAAAGTTTTAAAAGAACGAAACGAAACAAAACAAAAAAAGCCATTCTCCTAAAGGGCCCCAGCTCGGCGGCAGCCTGGGCCGGTCCCCGCCGCCCCTTGTGCCGCGGCCACCCCTCTGCCGCGCCTGGCCGTGCGGGGCCCTTTTATACCCGCGCGGTACCTCGCGGTGATGAGCCGTCCCCTGCGCGGCAGCCAGGAATGCTGCCCTCGCCCCTCACACGACCAGTTTTTCCAGGCTGCCTTCGCACTGACGGGGCGGTTTTNCCCTCCCTCCCTCCTCCCGCCGCCCTCCTGCCCTCCGCCCTGCCACCGGGGGAAACTGCTCGACAGGTTTCGCCGAAGCTGGAGGTGGCTCCGGGAGGTGAGTAAGAGACTCCACCCTGCGCCCTCCCGACAGGAGCTGCCGCTGACGGGCCGCCTGCCCTCGCACCCTCCCGGCCCCCCCTCGTCTGGCTGGCAGCCCTGCAAAACAAAACAACAAAACAAAACAAAAAAAGCCCTAAACCGGCACGTCACGTTCTCCGGGGGATTTCATCGCCGCAGCGCGAACGCCCGCCCTGTCCCGGGCTCTGTGCGTGTTGCGGCGTCGCGCCTTGCGAGGACAGCTGTTTGCCAGCCAGCCGCTGGGCTGGCCTGAGGTGCAGAGGTCTGGTCTCCTGGCTGCCGTCCCCGGGGTCCGGTGTCCTCTCTCCCCACTGGCCAGTTTCCTCTGAGAAGAGAAAGCAATCTACCAAAGCTCTCTGACATCCCCTCTTGGGCTGGCAGTGTTGCTGTGTGCTGCCCAGCCCTCCAGAAGGGTAGCACAGGTACCCTTCCNCCCTCTGCCGCGCCTGGCCGTGCGGGGCCCTTTTATCCCCGCGCGGTACCTCGCGGTGATGAGCCGTCCCCTGCGCGGCAGCCAGGAATGCTGCCCTCGCCCCTCACACGACCAGTTTTTCCAGGCTGCCTTCGCACTGACGGGGCGGTTTTGTTTCCAGCCATCATCTGGGGCGGCCGAACGTCAGCAGGTAGAGAAGGACAAACCTGTTCCGAGGCGGCGCGATTCCTCCCTCCCTCC
>VWZD01012184.1:1212885-1301552 GCA_013396695.1 Sakesphorus luctuosus | reverse complement strand
CCCTCCCTCCCTCCTCCCGCCGCCCTCCTGCCCTCCGCCCTGCCACCGGGGGAAACTGCTCGACAGGTTTCGCCGAAGCTGGAGGTGGCTCCGGGAGGTGAGTAAGAGACTCCACCCTGCGCCCTCCCGACAGGAGCTGCCGCTGACGGGCCGCCTGCCCTCGCACCCTCCCGGCCCCCCCTCGTCTGGCTGGCAGCCCTGCAAAACAAAACAACAAAACAAAACAAAAAAAGCCCTAAACCGGCACGTCACGTTCTCCGGGGGATTTCATCGCCGCAGCGCGAACGCCCGCCCTGTCCCGGGCTCTGTGCGTGTTGCGGCGTCGCGCCTTGCGAGGACAGCTGTTTGCCAGCCAGCCGCTGGGCTGGCCTGAGGTGCAGAGGTCTGGTCTCCTGGCTGCCGTCCCCGGGGTCCGGTGTCCTCTCTCCCCACTGGCCAGTTTCCTCTGAGAAGAGAAAGCAATCTACCAAAGCTCTCTGACATCCCCTCTTGGGCTGGCAGTGTTGCTGTGTGCTGCCCAGCCCTCCAGAAGGGTAGCACAGGTACCCTTCCCCAGCCTGGAAGTGTTCACTGTTGGATTTACTCTCCTGAGTGTAGTTCTGACTTTTTTCAGAAATGTCATGAAAAGCCAGCTGCAGTGTGCAAGGAGCTGGGTTTGCCCTGTCTCCCCCAACTTTCCCCACAGCCCTACTGCTGCTTCCCCAGGTGAGGCACCTGAGGAGTCACCTGTGGGAGCATCATGCCTTTCCAGAAGTTGCTTTCTGCTGCCAAATGTTCCCGACCTTGGTTTCACAAAGGCAGCACTAAGAAGGCAGGATTGAGAAATATGAAGAAGGGCCTGATGTTCAGAGGTGTTGGGTAGCCAACAGCGAGGAAGGACACCCTGAACTTCAACAGACTGGTGGTGAAACCTAATTCAAGGAGGTTTCAGAGGTGTGTTGTTGGGCTGAGCTGAAAGGCCCTCACACCCTACAGCCTTAGGATGGGGGATTATGGTAACCTCACAGCAGGCTTCCCTGTGGTGGCAGTGGGAATGCTGGTTGGTGGTGGTGCCAGGCTGCCTGCGTTGCCTGACCACACACTGTGCTTGCCAGCCAGCCCAGGACACACCAGTTCAAAAAGATGTGGATGGTAAACCCTGCTCTGCCAGTGACTCAGCCTGTGGCCTTAGCCAAGTCACTTCACCACACCTTGAGAGGGAGAGATAATGCTTACCTACCTCATCTTATGAGGCTTCACTAATGTTTATATAGTGCTTTTAATGTTTAAAGAACTAAGTGCTGTGTGTGAATTTTGGTGTTCCAGATCCTAGGATCTTTGACCCTTTAAAAATATGTAGGAGACTTAAGTGATCCCAGAGCAAATACCCATACAGGCATCACAGAGCAGCAGCAGGAGAGGGAGAAGCCCTCATGGCCATGCATGGCTCGTGTGAACATGGTGCTCTCAACAGAACAGGTTGCTCTAGGAGCCTATGCAAACCTCCTTCTGAGGAAGCTCCACAGATCTCGGCTGGAGGCATTTCAGTCCATGTCAGTAAAACCAGCTCCTGCTCTTCTGCTCTGCCCTCTCACATTCAAACCCAGAAGTTAATTTTGTGACTTCTTCCAGATAGCCCAAGTCATAGGGGGTTTCTGGACCTTCTTATTCTCCCAAAAGGATATTCACTTGCCTTGGATAGAGGAGGGTGCACTGTTAGTGAGTTCACTCAAAGGGGACCTCTGTTCTTGGCATCCATGTAAATCTGTGGAAGCAAGGCTGCTCTTTACACCCTGTAAGAAGAGGCATTTGTGCTATGACACAGTGTTCTAGGTCATCCACTCCTGCCAGTGTTGTGTACAGCATGTGCAGGATGATTGCATGAGCTGTATTTTATATATAATCCCTAGCTAACTACACTGGCAACTCTTGCCTGACTCCGACAAACACAAACCCACGCCCACACCCAGAGCTCCGCAATACCACCCGGCCAAATAATAGCCTGACTGTCCATACTAACTGGGTGCAAAAGTGCTTTCCAGCCAAACCAGTCAGAACCCACTGCTGCACTGGTGAGATATATAATCCCCAGGGATCCCATTGCTATTCTGGTCCAAGGTCAGACACATATGATGAAGGGCCCCTAAAGAACTCTTGAGCACTAAGTGGGGAAATGCTTGGGGCAGCCAGGGTGTTTGAGGTACTAGAACCTGTATGGAGTTTCGGCAGGATGAAAAATTTCCAGCTTTGGAATTCTTTTTAAATAAGTGTTGGTGGTTTTACTGATTGAATGGGCAAATGTACCTTTAATTTATTTATATAATTATTTAATAAGTTTTGTTTCTCATCCATATACCCTCAATTATAAAAATAAGAAAGCTAACATCCCTCTAAGTAGAGTCTCAGAGAAAAGGCTGAAGGCTTTGAAAGAGAGAAGAGTAAAGGTGCCCAGCAGTAAAATGGACAGATAGTACTACACAATGTATTGTCCTTACTCTGTGAAGGTATGAAAGGTAATTGAAGCATTAAAATAATAGAATTGTTTCTGAAATTATATAGAGGGGAAAATTTATGTGTATTAGAAGGCATAGTAATTAGTCCTTTTTTTCTGTTGATGGTTAAACTAAGTATTGTTTATATCCTACACTTTTCACTTTCATATATGTGACTATAGTAGTTTTGTGTATAACTTTTATGGGATCACAGTGCAATTAATGGTGAGCAGCAGGTGGATCTTCCAGTTGTTTACAGTCAGCACTAACCTAATAAAAAGGACTATAGTACCCACCCATGCGGCCTCATCGCACGAGATTTTGAGAGCTCTCTGATTGCACTGACACTCCTGAAACCTGGAGGAGCAGCACACTGTAGCATGGAACATGATGGCTTGAACACCTTGTACAGCAGGCAGAGTTTTCTTGGAAGGGGAAGGCAAATACTAGTCACCTGATAGTGTCAAAGAAAGAGGGCAGCACAAAAGGAGACATAATGCCAGAGGTGATTGTAAGAGACAAAGAGCTGGTCTGGGAGGAAGTGAAGATGAAGGGTAAGCTTGTGGGAGGACATAAAAGGGTGTGCTGTTTGCATGGCAGAATATGGAAGATCATGAAGGCTCTGGTAATGAGAGGAAGATTAGATTTCAGGGAGGTTCTTCTTTGAGAAAATGAAGTTATGAAAAATGGAGGTGCTATCATTATTATCAATCAATACATCCATGCTTCTTTGGCAAAAGGTCCCAATACTTTCCTGTGGTTACCTTATTCCCCAGGTAATGTAATGGTGGGCCATGGGACAACCCAAAGTACTATTCCTTTAACGACAATATGTTTCATCTGACAATTCTAGATGTAAAGCCAGCACACGAACTAAGCCTGGATATGCAGCTTGTCAATTCTCTGCTTATTGTTTTTACTTTCCTCATTATTTCCCTACTGATTTGTTACTCTTGCTCATTAATGCTCAGCTAAAATTACATTGGAAGTTTCTTCAATGAAGACCCAGAGTCTGTGCCATGTCCTGTAGAGTACCTTTCATATTTTTGGGCCTGATAAGCAGACAAAAAATATCTCTGCAAGCGGATGTTCTCCCACCCTGGGAAATCAGCATTCCATATGTTCGTAGCAAACACTGATGGGGCAACTTTGTGTTTACTTTAGTTGGTTTAAACTCATTTGTCAATATAGCAGCCCACTGCATGTCACATGTGAGCATAATCATAGCTTGATACTAACCTGTTTTGCAGTAATAAACACCCTGAGAGATGGCCTAATGCTTCCTCATAAATAGGAAGCCTTTTGAGCTTATTGCCTAAATAACATCAAGTGATTTGTAGAGAAATGAATGGGGTGGAATGTTTTACCAACCAAGAACTTTTAGAAAAATTGTGGGTTTGCCATTTAGGAGTTAAATTAATAAAGACATGATAGAAATTAAAATAGGGATAACAGCTTCTCAGGAAGCCAAGAATTAACATTTTATTGGAAAATGCCACATTGTATGCACAAAATTTTGATTAAATCCAAAATTACCAATTTAGCAGGAGAGGGGTTTGTATCTCATGTGCTTTATCTAAACAGAGAGTTCAACGTCCCTGAGCACTACAGAGGTTACATACCAATTTAGTGTGTAATACCACTCTTCACCATATTACTTATTCTGATTTAACATCTTGCTCATTCCAGAAGCTGTGTGAATTGCATTAAAAAAATTAATGTAGTTTTTTCCTTTTGGGGAGAATTTTTCAAGTCAAGCACTGTCTGTATTCAGTAGCACAACAGTGAGCAGTAAATAATACAAATTTTCTGGTTTCTACTTCAGATTTTCAATTGAATTGTTACACACATCAGTTCTTTTAATAACAGGTCTAGAATAAAGAGACCTCAAGGCTTTTCATGCTTGCAGGCTCATTCGGTGGGTATGATTCCTGAGCATCAGCAGTTGCAAAGAGAAGAAATAAGTATGTGCAGAGATGGTATGTGAGCTGCCACACAGATATGTCCTGGGAGCTCTGTCCACCTCTGCATTGAGAGCTTGGTATTAAGGAGAAGCTTCAACTGTGGCCTTAAAATCATTAGGAAAAGCACATTTCAGACAATGAGGAGGTACTTTTGCAGCCCTGATGTAGATTATACTTTGCCATGAATTTCCCCTGGAAGCTTAGGAGCTCCACCATTGAGATGACAGCTGGAAATTAATGTTTGAGATTAGCTGCTATGCACTAAGTCTGCTTTAAAATTTTATAATTGATCAGAATGCTTAATTGTGATAGCCATCACAAACCTTGTACTGACCTGATTTTTCATGTTCACCAACAAGCTGTTTTTTCAGAGTTAGCAGAATTACATGCCCTGTCCCATAAACCCATGAGAAAGGAAGTCATTACTAATTATTTGACCATTTATTGAGATTTCCCAAGTATTTGCTGGTTCCAGCTATTGAAGATACAGAGTCAGAGTGAGACTTTTCAGTGACTTAGCATGGTAATTTTTAGCAACATGTCATATTTCTGGTTTTATGTCCTTGAATATAGAACTTTCCGAACAACAGTGGTGAATGGTGACATAGTTGTGGGCTGAGAGATTGGTCAAAGTGGTCTAAGTAAATAAAGTGACTTATTTCACATCACACTCTTGTCAGACAGTAGAGAAAACAGGCCAGTCGCCTTTGCCATGAAGCCCTGGAGTTCTACAGGATTCAACAGAGATCTTGGCTGGAGGCCTCAAGGGAATCGTGTTATCTCAAATTTACCCTTCAGGGGAATCAGAAATTCAGGTGCACCACAGAAAGAATATGATGCACTGAAATCCTAATTTTACTGGGCCCTGGTCACAAAGATCCACAGCAAAACATATCCAGGAAGAAAGCCATGCGCCCTGGAAAATGCAAGTGTAATTATTCATGCACAGACATCAGTATCAGAGAATCTCCCCAGCACAGCAGCTTCTTGTATATGACAGGATTAATTTACAACTGTCTGTTCTAATTGTGATAATTCCTTTATCTCTCAGAAAAAGATTGCCATTAAGATTCTTTTTTCTTCACCTAGAAATTCTTTTCTTTGCTATATGTGCCCATTGCTACTGAATTGCCACGATTGTCACTCTCCTTCTATGCTAATAATTACTCATTTAATGTTAAATAATTGGAAAGGTGTAGAAATTATCAGCTGATGTAAACAAATACCATTGTCATTCTCTTGCCCATTTCTTAGCACCTTTCACTGCATGGAATCTCATCTAATTTCACTCGTAAGCTCTTCAAACCAGGATCTGTGACTGTTGAACACCAGGTACGAGAGCCTAATGGGATCTACAACTGTGACACTAGAGAAGAAACGCATTAATTGTGCACATAAACATGTAATGATGAGGCCTGTCTGTACCCAGAAGTGCTGCACAGGACACTTAGCAGGCAGTTTTGGCCAGGTGGTATCTCTGCTGGCCACCATTCTTCTGGTCCCATGTTGAAGCTGAGAGGATGTGAAGGAATACCGTGGCTTGGGAGAGGGGTTACTTATTGCTGTGATATTTTCTGCTGCTGCAAGATGGGGAATGATCTCTCAGCCTTTTTCTGTCCCGTTGTGCAATGTGCCACGCATCAGGTCATGCGTTGCCAAAACCTGGCAGTGCCTGGGTGCAGAGGAGGCTGTGGAGCGAAGCTGCAGGATGTTGTTGGTTGGCACCTTCTCATGGATTTGGCTGACGTCTCCTGTGATGTGCAGCATCCTGGAGTGGGAGGGAGGTGCTGGTGGGAAGTTCACAACGCCAGTGGGAGTGCACAAGATATGCATGTCCCAACAGGAGAGCCTTGGCAGGGCTGGGTGAGGGGGAAAGGGGCACTGCCCCTGCCCTGCCAGCAGAACCTGTGAGGAACATGAGCCCCTGTTAAATCCTCCTGATACATCAGCGGCAGTTTTGTCAGACAACATAGATTTGGACTTAAAGGACCAAATCCTTTGACCACGAGATTTGTATCAACTCTTCCAAATGGAGCCATGTTAAGTAGTGCTGGTTCACACCAGACATTTAATTTTGTTGCCATGATTCAAGACACTTGTCTCAGCTACACTTTGACACGTAGGCTTCTGCCTCTTCCCATTTGGCTGATCATAGGTAAACAAATGTATGTATAATGAAGTTTCTAAAGTAATTTTCAGGTAGACACTTTGCAAAATACTAAATCTGGTAGTACCAGATTTTGTTCTGACTCATGGACTATCTCAGATGGCAACATTTGAGTCCCACAGATTCATTTGTATGGTTCAGTAGAATACTTTACATACCTTGTAAGTTTTCTACATTAGTAGCTTTTCTAAAAGAGTCACTAAAATTAAAGTGTTGTTACAACCATGCAATCAAACACCACTGTGTCATAAAACATTGTTAAAGAATCATGGAAAGACTAGTCTTCTAGTCTAGAAGATGATTATACTGCTGATAGAGTCCACTTGGAAGAGGCACAAACATATCAGCAATGGTTGTGATAGCATAGGCTGTGCACATTGATCAGTTTTTTATAAATTTTTTGTCTTCACCCATCATAGAATTACTTCAGGTTTATCTCAGTGAATAACAAATTGTGTTGCAGGAAACTAAAAGCATTTTGTTTCTTAACTGCTGTAATAGGTCCTATGCAAGATTCAGCATAGGTACCTGGAGAAGGGGATCATGCCTGTGGCTGCATTTGATCATGCTCTGGGTCCATTAAGACTTTGTGACTAAGTGGAACTGGGTGCACTTTGTCTTCTATGCACAAAAGATGTATTTCTCTCCTCAACTCATCTCACTACTTGAACAAGCCTTAAAAATGGAGGAATCTTCCAAATACATCACAATCTTTTTGGAAGCATCTCAGTGGATCACACCATTCAGAAGACTGCAAATGAAGAAATTCTGATTCCAGGAGGGGTTTAGTTCCAGATAAGAGACTTCATTATCACTCACTGCTGAACAGTAAAATCCTTGAATGAGACAACTGAATCATGCTACAGTATAGTAACTTTAAGTTAAGACGTGAAGAACTGGAGTTCAGCAATTTAAGGAGAAGATACTGAAGCTTGCAGAACAGCTCATTTAATTTAGCAAGTACAGACACAGTCAATCTGCCGGGGGTCAGCCAGCCATGTCAGATGTTAACAGTTTACCATGAGGATATGCAATAAGAGAGAAAGGACAAGCTGATTTTTTTAAATAATTAAGAACGCCCTTCCATGAAAAAAGCTTTATAGCAGAATCCTCAAACAGAAACTTAGTATTTTCAGCCATCAGTAAAAAAGAAAGTGCTTGCATTCAGGAAAGGAAAGCTGTAGCTCATATCAGACAGGAACTTGGACATGTTAGTCGTGCAAATCTCTGCTTTCTGCAGTTTTAGAGAAGTGCTGACATAGGCCAAGTAGTCCCTATCCCTTGGCAGTATTAGCTGGATCATTAGGAAAAAGAAACAAAGTGGAAGCTGGGTGTTGTCTTTCAAGTGAAGAAAGCTGTAGATTGATGTAATGTTTGACTTTCAGCGAAGGCGTTCATAGCGTCTCCTCTGTGGAGAGGCAGCAGAGGTTCCAGCACCACCATTCATTCCCAGAACATCCCTGCAACTTGAAAGATTCAACACTGGAAATAAATCCAACATTTGTGCAGCAGTTACGAGTCTCACATTATTGATTATGCCTTCATGCTGTTCTTTAGTCACTGCTGAAATTGCGTCCAACGGGACAGTCCCAGACCCACAGGAGCCTCTCTGATGCTCGCACAGGTGCAGGCTGTCTCTGGAACTTGTGCAGTTCTCTGGCATGGCATTTCACCTGGTGGTGATTCTGCAGGGCAAGGAAACTACAGCCTGATCACTTGCATGATTAGATTGAGGCTGGAAAAAAAATATGAGCCACTGCCATAGCAGAAATTAAAATGTCATCTTGATGTTCCTATTAAGACTGATACTAAAAAATATCACAAGCTTTTATGCATTAAAAAAAAAAGCTAAAGTAACTTTATCCAGCTTCCACCATGCCATTCCAATGAGTATGAAATACCAAGCACATATCTGCAGATGATCCTCACAGTATGTGCTAGCTCTCCCAAACTAATTGGATGTAGATATGGAAGGGTAGGTGGGACTTGTGGGTGACTGGAGTTAAAGCTGTTCGACAAGTTATGAAATGGACCCACAGTTAATCCTGGCAATGGAATGAGTGTGTTTGCATTAATAATGGCCCTGTACAGCTGCTTAATCTGCAGCCCTTTACCGAGCAGAAGATTGCTGGATAAGAAGAGTGTATTGGATCTTTTCATGATTGATCTGAAGGAGGAAAATTAGGATATTTTAAAAAATTAAGAGCTGCCTCTGGAATGTCTAGCATACTTTAACTAATGAAAGACACTCTGCTGCTTACAGAAACTGAAACAAATAAGTAGAAACAAAGAGGAACGCTTTCCATTCCTTAGTAATATTAAAATTTTACTTTTGAGCAATACCTATGCAAAGCTTAAAGGTTACTACATACAAATAGATTCATCATAAGACTGAGAGTTATCACAGACTATAATTATGATTATTAAATCTACTGCATGAAGCAAAGGGTGTTGTAGATGAACAAGCCAAAGACAGGTTCTCCAAAGCGTTACTGAAGTTCATCCGCAACAGTGAATCAAGAGGTGAAGTTTTTGGCCTTGGGTGGGTGATTCTTGCCACTTTTTAAGTCACAACACTCTATATACAGTTTCTCTTAACACTTGTAGACTGTTCACAGTTTTTGAATGAAATTTTGACATATATAAAAGAGATCCAGTCTTCCTCAAATAAACATTAAATTTGCCTTCCTATGTCTGCCATTAAAACACATTTATCTATTTATAAGGCAAATTAGAAATTTGCTAGAAAGTTGCAGGAAATTAGCAAAGATGTTATATTAATAGGATACGTGTTTCCGTAAAGGTTTGTCAAAAAGAAGCTAATACTGTTTTATCTGTACTGTAAACATGACACAAGCAATTTCATTTTAGCATTATGACCTAAATAAAAGTTGTCTTACTGGATCACATCTGGAAATGTCTTTTGTGTCTTTATCTGGCTTATATGCAGGACCAAAATGGTTGGCCATTTCCTTCTCTCTCTTCAGTTTTACTGTTGAGTCCTATTATTTCAGTAATTCACACCAGAATATCATTCTTTGTTCAAAAGAAAAAGAAAGTATGTTTTAGATGGGTATTGTATTTTAGAAATATATGAAGTTAATGTTTTAGAAAGCTTTCTGTAGATCAGGTAAGTCTGTATTGAAAAGTATGAGGAAGACACCGATGCTTCTGTATATGCTACAGCCAATCATTTTGGTCCAGAAGGAATGGATGCTGATTGTGGACAAATGATTGCATCTGAGAATTGTTAAAAACCAGAAAATATTTCAATGCCCAGAAAGTCACTTGCAGAGAAGTCTGTCAAGAGATTGACTAGTTCAGTGCTTCAACATCTAGACCACTGACAAGGCAAGAGTTGAGAGAATAGGTCTGAATACCACAGGAGGAAGAAGGACTCATGATTGTAAGAATTTTCACATACATTAGTTTGATACATACCTCACCTTTATGTATTTACAGATAAGACACCAAAAAGATGATAAATTTGATGCCTGATTTTGGATTGTAGATCTCATTTACTTAATTCTGTATTCATTTTATTCAATCTGATGCATGTTTATTGTGATGTAATGTCAATTATTTAATGACGAGATAGCATAGTTATAATTTTTGTGACTGTAGTGAAAAGGTGCACTGCTCTTCGCATTAATCAAACATTTTTATGGTTTGGTTTTGTTTTTAGCTGGGGTGCATACAGCATTTTCTCAGACTACATGCACAGTTACCTTTATTTTAGTGAGATCTGACATGCAACATACCTTGGGAATCTTTTAATACTAACAGGCTCAGCAAGTAGTCCATGCAGCTTTTCTCCATGATAAGAATAACTGTGGGAAGATTGAATATTATAAAGAGGAAAAAGAAAAAACTTTCTGCACTTCAAAGACTGCCTTCAGATGAAGCAGATAGAAAATCCACATAGATTACTGCAGAAGCTGTAGGTGAAATTAAAAGTTGCCATCTCCAGTATATGCATTTGCCTGAAGTATTCTCTATGTTTACCTATTCTAGGGCCGACACAGCTGTAAAGATATGTATTGCCTCTTTCTTTAGTCTGAAAGTGTTGGGACTTTAAACTTGGGGTCTATTAATACTGAGATTCTTTTTACAGTCCAAAGAATTATGTGTCCAGCATGTAGCAATCTTGATTATATTCCGGTCAGGATGTGGGAAAGATGCTATTAGAAACAAAGCAATCAATTCACTTAGGCAGTCCCACAAACATGCTTTATGGCATCTGCCTCCTACTCATTTCAAGTGAGGTTTTATAGTGACACATTGGTGAAGATTAGTACACAACTGCAGGCAGATGCCCATGACTGATTCAATTGTTTGCACTGACACTCACAATTGCTGTAATTGCAACTGAAGTGATACAAGTCATTGAAAAAAACAGGCAAAGTCAAATCAACATTGTTCCTCAGAGATTTTATTAGTTGAAACTCAGAAATGCACAATCCACTGTTTTTTCTTGGTATGAATTCACAGTATTTCCATTTGCTAGGTCTGCAATACTGTTAGTGATCTAACATAAGAATATTCAGAAAGCCTCTTTAAAAACAGCACTTGTACAGGAATGGCAATATATTCCAGCCTCACTTGTTTAAAAGAACTTCTCAAAAAAAGTCATAAAAGTTTACAGAACTTGTACAGGAATGGCAATATATTCCAGCCTCACTTGTTTAAAAGAACTTCTCAAAAAAAGTCATAAAAGTTTACAGAACTTGTACAGGAATGGCAATATATTCCAGCGTCACTTGTTTAAAATAATTTCTTCTCAAAGAAAGTGATTAAAAGATAAAGCAGCAAATAATTTTTTGCAAATCAATGTTGTCCTAAATAAAGAATAATTCTAAGCGCTGGCTTTCCTGTATGCCCCAAGCACAGCTACCATTGTTCCTTTCCTCTTTTTCTCCCATAACAGCTTAACACCATGAATGTTTCAAGCTGGTATTCCTGATGAGGATTGACCATCTTCTGCAGCCTCTGCAGAAAGAGAAAATGGATGCTTAGAATTAGGCAGTATCCAAAACCTTCCTGAGAGGAGATTACCTTGTAGCCTGCCAAGCCAGTTCTTGTGCGGTACTGAAGACTTCCTTCAGTCCGCCTACACTACTGGTGGCTCAGTCCAAAGGAATTATGAGGTGATCCATGGTAGAGTTGAAGATTTAACACATTCACTCTCCAATTACAAAAGAAAAGTAATTTTTACAGACCTATTCCACTGAAAATGGAAATGCCTTTGCAATGTAACTTATATTCTGAAGGCATTTTTGGCATAGTCATCCTGAACACTGGAAAGCTTACGTTTAAATGCTTGAGACTGTGATTACATCTAATCCTTCTATATCGGCTAAAACAAAAGAAAACACCAAAACTTTAAAGGAAAGCAAAAATCCCTGCCCGATTGCATCCTATGTTCATTTAGGCCAGTACACAGTGAATAAAAAATGCTATTGTTGCAGTTGCAGTCCCCACTAACATCTCTCAAATGGGGCACGCAAGTGGTCAGATAGCCATTGATGCAGCAAAAACCTTTAACTACATTTTGTGTTAATTTTAATAAATAAAGGATATCATCTCTTCCCCATATTTAAATTTGGATGACACTTGCCAATATATTTTAGGAGAGAAACCTAAATCAAAAATGTTGCACTAGAAGGGAGCTCTGAGAAATGAAAGGCAAATATTTTAAATGCTTCCAGTTATGGTACAGCACTGGAGAAGGTCAAAGGCCCAAATAAGGTCTCTGTAGAGATATTTGTCAGATCTGATGCTTTGAACGTGAGGCACACACCAGCCTCACATGTACACAGCGAGGGAAACATACCTTGGGTGAGAGCAGCACAAAAGAGATCACTGCTGTGAGTCCATGCCAGGGACAACCAGGCAGTTGCATCCAAGGCCTGAGTAAGAGGGAGACCTTGGCACTGCCCTGTCCTGTACCTGGAGCTGTGACCTCCTTACAGCTGTACTAGGGAAGGGAATGCTTCTGCACTGGGGGCACAGCACCCTGAGATCCAGGCCTGGCAACATGCCTGATAAAAGGCATTTCCTCTCTAATGCAGGCAGGACAGAAGAGCAATTTATAGCAACAGGCCAATGGGACAACATATTCTTGCCCTCAGTAGTTTTATTTTGGAAGCTTTTACATTCCCAACCAAGTTCAGAACCACACTGTGGAATGCACAAAAAAGCACTTCCTGGTTCAGGCAGAAACATTAGCCCCACTCTACAAGGAAGGATTAAAGTACTGAGAGTTATATCAGAAACCAAGACAGCAGCTGAACCCTGATGTCCCAGGGTGAACTAGGGTGAATCCCCCTTTGTACATGTGTATGCTGATCTGTACATTTTGGAGGTCTAAACTTGAGAACAAGATCTTACCTTCTTTATTGCTTTTGTCTAAGGAACTCAAGAACCTCCTTCTGTCCTGTAGCCTCTGCCTATAAGCAGAAACACAAGTAAGTCTTGCCATCCTGTGCACCAGGACATGCAAATTCTTACTTGTGGGAAGTAAGAAGATATTACCACAAAATAATTAAAATCCAATTTAAATTTTAATTCCTCTGACACTGGTGAGAAAATTCTGGCTCCAGCCATTTATTACTTCACAACAGCACCAGATCTGAGTTTGTAACAAATTCTAATCCAGTTTATAGTCCACAAAGCACCATTTACTTTTCCCAAATTAATATTATCCAGCAGTGTCTGTTATTACTCACTCAGCTAGCACACCATACAGAGTGCAGCACACTTACTACTTCTAGGGGATTCCTGCCATCATAACCAGGTTGCTCCAGGTCTGCACCAGCGAGGTACCAGGCATACAGCCCATCCACATCACCTTTAGCTGTCAGGCTGGAAAAAAGAATAATTAATATTGGTTCTAAATCTTTCCATTTTGGTGAATTCCTGGGTCCTGTCAATTAACTCAGCAGGCAAATGCTGAACCAGAACAGGCTCAACATGGCTGCCAGGGTAGAGAAGTGAGGAACACTATTACAACAGCTTTGAACAGCTGAGCAAGCAACACAGCTTGATGAATCAGTTCCTTAAATTAATAGGGCTGTGCTATAAGTACTTACAACAGGCTAGTTTCACAGTGGGTGTGACTATGACCAAAGGGGAAAAAAAAGTCATGCAGTTTCATATTTCACAACACAATATTTATCTCATGAAATGAGTTAGGGGGAGGGCAACAGCTAAGTCAAGATGCAGCTGAGTGACAGCACAAGCAGATAGGCCTACAATCCACAGGACTCATTTAAAAGCACTAAAAAACCCGCCTTCATAAGTTTGCATAACTGTGTTTGCTATCAGAAGTTATGACAGTACATTTATATGATACCATCTGGACAGTAACGCAGTTACATGGTTTGAGTTTTACAAGATAATTTGTAAGGTTTAAATGGGCAGCAAGCAAAAAAGAAGGCATTTTGATGATGACCTCTATCTGCCACATATAACAAGCAATAGAAAGGATGAAAATGAATTGTATAAAAATAACTGAGTTGAAGTTTTCAGAGGAATCTACACCAGATTATTTCTTTGCACATTTGCTGGGAGTCTAATCCATAATAATTAAGGTTAATTTTTAAGTTTCATTTTGGTAAAAGGGCTAACAGCCTGTTCAGATACAAGAGCATGACAGTCTGTACCAAGCCTGAAGACGAGCTGAACTGATGGGAAGGCTGTGAAGAGAGCCTTCCATCTTCTCAGGATACCAGCATCTATGAGGCTTCAGACCTGAGCTTGCTGTGAGCTTGCACAATGTTTCAGCAAGACCATGCTGATAATCATCAAGTGAGGTTGAATCTCATTAGGAGAGGGGGAGCCCTCCCCAGACTTATTAAGTTCAGAGTTTGCTGTCTTAGACTGTGCTTGCTGGGGCTGAAAGGCATTGTGCTGGCAGTAGGGATGGAGGTGGTGTTGGGCTCTTGGGTATAATAACCAAGCCAGGCAGACCTGGTGAAGAGTGGATATGGCTCAAAGATGCAAGGGGCAGACAGTCAGATGAAGTCATCGAAGAAACCATGAAAGCCAGGCTGCAACATTCACTTCTCTGCTAGGTTGAAATCACTTCTGTTGTTGATTAAATCTCTCAAGTACCTGAAAATATGTTTTCAGGGAAGTGGAAGCCTCTAACTGCAGAAGTCTGAGCAGAAAGTCTGAGAGAGGCTTTTTCTTGCAGCAGTCCAAGAGGCTGGGCATGAAAAGGGAAAGCAAATAGTCTCTGTGCTCCTCCATGCAACCCTCCAGACGACCTACAGCCAGGGCCTTTGGGGGACAGCAGAGGGGTACTAAGAGGTTTAACAGTGCTTCAGTCTGGCATCATGAAAGGGTCAATAAATCATTAATGAAAACTGCCATCACAAAAAAAGGCCCCACTCAGAAGCAATAAGAAAACAGAAGAATGCAAAGGCAGTCCAACAGGAAGCTCAGTGGGAGGTTGGTAAGAAAACTGCAGGAAAGAAACAAGTATTGATAAAGAAAAAAGTGTAAGCATTAGTAAACCAAAGAAATTGCTTAGCAGCCACTTCTGGAACACATGAATTATCTTTATTTACAAGAGCTAGTCTCTTGCTGTTAACACCAGAAGGCCATAGATTAAGGAACTAACAAAAAAACAACAAAAAGCCTACCTAGAGAGTTATGAGCATCACCAACAGTGGACAGGAAAGTACTCTGTTTACCAAACAGAATCTCATCATTCAGTCACATACAAAGCAGAAACCACTTTGGACAACGATCAGCACTTTCAGAAATTTTACCACTGTAAGCAACAAACAAGCACTGCTGCACTTACTTGAAAATTAACTGCCTAATAGCACGTGTTCTGAAGGAGCAATTTAACCCACACTGCCGTAGGTCAGACCTGTGAAGTGGTCTCCTTGCATGACATTAGGGAAATCCAAACACATAGAAGTATCTTCGATTTTGCAGCAGCCATTTACTGATCAAGTGAGAACTGTATTCTATGGGGACTGTGACCCAGAGAACAAAAGGTGATGTAGCTTGTGAGAAAATTTACATACCACTCTAAATAGAAGATACTTACTATTTACCAAATTGATAATCACCACAAAACATTTTCTCCAATTCCAGAATTCCATAGGCAAGGCATACACATCTGTATTTCCTTTACACACTATAAATGTACTTCATGTACTCAAACATATACAGAGGACTTCTCAATTTACACTATAGGAACCATTGCTTTGTATTTTTCTCGATATTTATGCCAGCAATTCCAACTACAAGTGCAACCTCTAAGCAGCAAGTCCATCACTTTTATATCATGAAATGGAATAAAGATAACTTCAATATACAATTACCAGGATGTTTAAAACCTGCTTTGTTGATAAAGAACTACCTAACACATTTGACTAAACTCTGACTGATACTTTTTACAGCAGATAATCCCAGGCGTGCTGCCTATCATACTTTCACATTTAGAAAAAAACATGTATGCATTTCACAATTTCAGCACAGCTAAAGCAACCATGATGATTACAGAGCTGAGATATGAAGCATAGTGACAGTGCAATCATGCTCTCTGATTCTGCTCCTCACACCATGTCAGCATCAAGCTGCAGATTAAGGGGTGGTCTGTTACTGTCAAGGTTCCAGGAGTGAAGCTGGTCAGTTCTCAGAGGGTTTATAAGGATAAAGGCTAATGCAGTTCTAGATATGGGAAATAATAAATACAGTGAAATGCCACCTTGGGGTTCCCTCCTGCCTCCTCAGGTTCTAGGATTTCATCTTTCCCAAGGACAAAAAGCTGTGCTTTTTCAGCAATTCTCCTTTATTAGTGTCAGTATGAAGTGATTAGGAAATACTTTCTTTTCTTTGGGTGTATCATCACCCTGACAGAAGAGAATTTTTTTTTTTAAGATGAAAATCCTTGAAAAAGAAGTTAAAAGTTCAGCACAAGGCATGGCTTGCCCTATTTTGAACACACTTGGGAGTACTGCTCTTAGCTAGTATCTCCACATACCTCTCATTTGAGACAGACAGATTTCTTTGAAAGACAACAGGCATTAGAAGCTTGGTCCTAATTCCTGCAGAGGCATATTTATCCTCCTTTCCACAGTCTTACCCTTCAAATTTATGTCAAATTGAAGAGGTATCTTATTCTGAAAGGTGCTGATTTGAAAGGTGACATCCTTATATATAATTTTATGAAAACTAAGAATATGAAGGAAAAAGATGGTTTGGCTTTATGCCTCTGTTTAATTTTGTATACTACAGACTTGAACAGTGTGTCTCAATTCTATACAAGCTTTTTCCCTTTAAAAAGCAAACACTAAGCAACTGTTTAGCAACTCCAAAACTCCACCAGCTTTCAGAATAAGTCTGAATGTTCCAATTTATCTCATTATGGTTTGGTTTTGCAGAGAGATGACAATACTACTGCAATATGAGAAGATACTCTGACATTTTTAATAGATTACTAACATTGAGATCTCATTTCGAAACAAAGCCATGAACCAGATACCAAACATCAACCAAGTGATTCTAAAACCAGACAAACACCTCTCACTAAAAAAATAGACACCAGCAAATGAAACCATGAAAGAATTAATAACTAGATCATGTTGGCTGCACCTATGTATGTCTTCACTTCCTACACAAGAGTTCCCACTGATACTGTCCAACTCTTAGTTCTGGCTGGTACTCCTTTCTCTGTCAAACATCACCAATGCCAAAGAAACACATTTATTTTTATCTCTGCAATCTTCCAGCTGAACTATTCTATTCTATTATAAAATCATGAGTCTAAACAGAAAGAAGCTGAGAAGACACAAAAATCATTGTTGGTCTTCTGTGAAAGTCAGTTTGATTGAGGATTGCTCAGTAACAAAGTGAAAAAACATTTTTATAGTTTCTGATTCAGACAGAACTGTAGGGAGAAAAAGTTAAGTTAGCTAAGTGCCCCACAGCTTATCAGAAAGGAAGTAGCTTTTTCCTTCTAAACCCCAAGAAGCTGAAATATTGCCTTGGTGACATATTCAGACTGGTAAAAATTGCAGCTTAGGGCACATTACAAGACAGAAGAGATGTAGGAAAACAGTTTAAATCAGACAGAGGAAAGATGTTATAAACAGTTTGTTCTTTAAGTAGCCTGACCATGTGAACATGTTGACTGTCATGAAGGTGCAAGCTCCTGCAAAGAAAGGGCTTAAGGAGGTAAGAGGTAGGAGAGAGAAGTGAGCCTGAGCATGTGGGAAAAATTAGTGTATCAGTAAGGTCATCTAAGGATACTGCAGAAGTATCAGAGACATTTCGTCAAGAGAACACCAGTATCTCAGATTTAATTACTTTTACGCATCTGAATAAAGTTCTGTGGAAAAAGTCCATTTTGGTGGAAATGACTATGGCAGGCCCTCTAAAAGAGTAAGAGCAAAGGAAGCATTTAAGTTCTGCAGGAGCGGTGTAGGGAAGAGAGACTGTTCACAGACTGCCTCTAAGCCTGATCGCTGCCTGGCTGTGCTCCTGGTACAAGCCATGTGGTGATGCCTGTCCATGGACATGCCTCTGGCCATGGCCACTACTCCAGCTGCCAACCAGGAAAGAACCACAGCCCTGGCTCCTGATGTACACCAGTGTGGGAGAGCACTCTGAGCTGTCCTCATTCAGCCTCTGCACATGTGCACTCCCACCCTCTGTTTGGAAGAGTTACATTATTTTATACTAAACTTACTACAACCAATGCAAGTTCAAAATATCTGCAGTGTTGATTACCAAAATATCAGCTTTGAACAACAAGAGATTGCAATACAGGTGTACGATGTTCCCTAAAAAGCTGTAACACACTCTAGTAGAACCACACTTTGTTTAAAGTACCCTTTTTCTCTTCCTTTTCTTTTTGGATGTATACTGCCAGGTCAGCTAGCCAAACTGGTTCTGCATGTGGCATCAGGTCCAAGTAAGGGGCCAATTTATTTGCAGAGGAATATCATTCCCTAAACCACTCCTCTCGCCTTTTGGCAGATGGAAACTACACAAACCAAGGGTTTAGTTCTGTGCTATCACTCGCAGTGCTCTGGGAAATGCATATTTTAACTTCCTGGTAAAAGGCCTATTACCCAGTCTCCTCTGAGCATGTTATGACAATGGACACACTCCAGCTAGTGTTTCTTAATTCCAGGATTACTCAAAGGACAGAGTCCAATCTCTACACAGAATGCACATAAGCTTTACCTTGACCTTGTGTTGCAGACATTATACAGCACTGGCTGCTCCCTGCAAATCTCATGGTTTCCTGCTAAGTCTCGATACAAAGGCCAGTACTGTGGGGTTTTTGTTTTTGTTTCAAAAATAGAAGAAGAAATTAAGTAAAAACTGTATTTTAGGAAATACGTGAAACTTTCTCATGATTTTCAGAGTAATTTGTAATTCCGAACAAGTACTGGAAAAAAGTGAATCTAACATATATTTGTTTTCATAATACATATGCACATTGTTATATATTAAAAGCAACTTTAACAGAGAATTATATCATCTTAAAATTAAATACAGTGACAGTGAGCAGTTGTTCACAAGTTTTGGGATTAAATCTATTTGTCAATTTGATTTAGTTATTTTTAAGAACAATATTATATCCAAGTTAGAACAGAAGCCACTCTCATAGAAGTGAAAAGTGGATTTAAGACAATAGCACTGTGTGCAGCTTTATTTTTAAACAGAGATGTTATTAAGTCACACCTTAAATAGCTTCCTTCTCACCCTTCCTCAGTAAAACATCCTGGAAAAAAGTGGGGTATATATTTGCTTTCAGTTCACTGATCTTCACAATACCCTACTTTGGAGGTCTCTTGAGTTACTAGTGCTTTCACACAGAGTTGAGTCTTAATTTCGTCACCTCACTTTGCTTCCTTATTATTTGTCTAGAGGAGAAATAGCCACCTCATGTGCCAGGGACCCAACTTTTCTTGAAAGTTCTCCATTCGGGAGTCTGCACTGAAAAACCATCCCACTCCATCCCAGGTTTAGGGCCACCTCACCTTGTATCACATTTACCTGCAGAGTGTTGTTCCAATGTTCTCCAAGTCCTGGCTTGAAAGGTGTGCTCCTGTTTCCCGCAACAAATTAATCACTTGTATGTGCCTTTATGAGAGAAGTAGAAGAAACAGAGAAAGTATCTTGATTGGTAGGTTTTTTCCACCTAAATTCAGCATTGCCATATACACAGAGTCAGCTAAAGTTCTTACATCATATTTTTCACAATTACAGAACAAATGAATCTTCTCCAAGGTGACATATGTAGTAAACAGAGCTTCCCTCCCTCTCAAAAATTCATTCATATACCAAGCTCATGGAGTGTTAAGTTCAGGTCTAAAAATTAAAGGGATGCATATTCTTCTCTTCTAAGAATTCTTAGTATCTTTACCTTAGTGCTAGCTTAATTTAACAGTAGAAGCATTAGTGATTGAAATACATGCAAGTAGTGAAAATACTTATTACATAGCATCATTCCTGTATTTTAAAGAATACAGTGCCCATATATATTGATCTTCAATAAAACATGTGTCTTGCAGATAAACAATGAAACTTTACATTAATGTGGAAGCTAATTAGGTTTTTAGGGCTTTGATGGTAAGTATTCCTACGAACTTCCATCAAAAGCTCATCTTATTCTAGCCCACTCCTCCCAATGCCTTTATTAATTATTTCCACCTGGAGGGTTTAGGAGGTCTTCCTTGTCCTTTCCTTTGAGACAAAGGGAGAAATAGCACTACCAGCCAATGCCTACACTTTAGTCAGATGCTTGAGAAATTCTGTGGGAAAGGCTGCTCTCTAAAGGTACTGTTGTGGGTAGAAAATAACATGACAGATGTAAAAATGTGTAAAATACGTTTTTCGTAAGTAACCTAGTGAAAGATTTAGAACTAGGTTTGAAAAGCACTTAAGCTTCTCTGCTAAACAACTGATGTAGTTTATAAATAAAATCACAGGGATTTTCCTCCAGAAAGAGCACGATGACCCAGGAGATCAGGAATAGTTTCATAGTTCCTAATTTGAGTAAGCTGCTACACTATAATACTTCAAAACAAAGAGGTGGGCTTATCATTTAATAGGAAATACAGGAGCTTTTCCAACCCATTAGCTAAAATCTCGCCTGTAGTAATTAAAAATAAAAAATAAGCTCACATACAATTTCTGCTTAATTACTTTTATTTTCTTGGTGATAGCCATGAGCCTTTTCATTTTTGAAGTGGATTAAACTGCCTATCTAATCCTGCTGCCTCCTTTTAGGAAACTCCAATTAGAAGATCCTTTGCAGTTATCCATATAAAGCCTATGTAAGCTTGCATGTTTCACAGTAGATTTTTAGTTTATAAACTAACCAAAGAATAATTTTGCTTTTCCAAACATATGTTATTGAACCTAGCAGACAATTTATTTTTAAATTGTGCTTTGTTTCAATTGACAGCCAAAAAAAAATTAAAAAATCTTCCTCTGTTTCATAGCAAAGCATTGCTGGAACAGCACATGCTTCAAGTTTGCTCAGTTATCTAAAATATTTTCTCAGGTGGGTCCCTTACGACATGGCCAGTCAACTATCTACAAGCATCTCCTTGAGCCAGCAAATAATGGCATGGTTTCCTATTTTTCAGTGTGTGGTGAAGAACAATTTCTACATGTATGAGCTTTTTAATTTTTAGTCTTAAGCAAAACAGTAATTAGCTGAAATGAAATTTCACCTAAAATATATTAAAGTAGAACATGTCTGTTCACTCAAGCTCTCATTGGGTACTACTGAACTGAACATGGGGAGTGTCTGTTTACTCTCCAACAACTGCCATAGAGTATTTCTCATTTCCCACCTTATATAGGAAATCACAGCAAGAAAACAGCACTTTTTAAAATAAAAGCTGCTCTATAGGACAGCAGTAAAAGGTAAAAGGCAGCAAAGCACATAATGTTGTGTGGTATCTTCCCTTGGTGTGTCCCCCCATGAGGTTCTGTATCTCTGGATTTCAGTGAAAAGCCAGGTTTTTACTTCCTATTATAACTATTTAGTCCTCACTGGAAGCAAAATTCCCTCCAGAAAGCATTTCACATCCTACTTGGACCACACAACCAGTACTAATCTAGGTGACTCTATAAATCTTTGGTACAGACAGATTTGGGAGCATTTACCCTGCTTGTTTAATACAGCAAGTTTAAATAGGGAAAAAGAAAAGTGACTTGAAATAAAATAAATCTTTAAACATTGAAACTAACAGTGTTAACTAACAATAAATGCTTACAATAAAGCATTTCTAGATAGAAATACAATGTCCCATTGACTGGAAGTCATTCAAAATCATGTTTCTTGGTATGGTGGGAAGAAGAGGAAGTGTTTTGCACTACTGCTTGTTAGAGAAAGTGTCAAGAAGAGGAAGAATAGGGACAAACAGTAATGCACAACTTAAAAGTGTTAAATTTAGTACTGTGCCTTTGAAGTGCAGATCTGTCCAAGAAAGCAAACAGACCACCTCTCACATTCCCATCACTCAATATGAAAACTATGCAGGAGGTGAGTTGCACTACAGCTCGTTCCTACTTGCACCCAAACACTATCTGCATTTTGAAGAATCTGAAGCTTCATCTACAGCACCACTTCTGCTGTCTTGTACCTACCACAAGGGCATTATTCATATTTCAAGAGGCAGGCTGTGAATTTTCTGATACTGTTATGTCTTAGGCACATGAGAGATATTTGTCTTTAGAAATTGTTTCTTTAAGTGCTGCTCTCCTGTGGCATTACAACAGCCTCGCAAGGGTCACAGTTTAGCTGATCTGAAGTTCAGGTCATGTCATGAGCCATGAACTTCCTGGGAACAATTCAAAGGCAACCCCTGTTCCAAGGTGACAGCGCAAAACCAAGAGCAGAGGAACTGCTGGACAATGAAAGTTCACGGTGTATAGGGAATGCCAACATCACTCTGTCAGCCTGGGGTGCATGGCTGCATGTCCAGTCTAGCTCCCCCTGGCACCAAACTATGGCTCTTGGTTAGACACAGGCTATTGAAACAATGCTATTCTGAAGATGTTACTTTAGTTGGCCTTTTAATAGTACTACAACTGTCATTCATCCCTCTCTAAAGGAAAAACCAAATAGAGAAAAGATATTTCTAGTGTCTCCTCTCTGCTAGGTTCCATTATTGATAACAGTGGGCATAAAAACTCCAATGTATACTCTTATTTTAATGTATTAACAACAAAATATATGATCTGGTGCAGTCTTGAACACTCAGTGCTATGAGTGAAGTTTGAGTTCCAGGTAAAGAAATCTGAACACTTACCAGTTTGTGAGGGCTCTAGATTCACAGCAATCAAGGTTCTGTACAGTATGTGTCATCTCAGGCCCTCACTTGGCAGACACGTATTAAAGCAAATCAACTTCAAAAGGGATGAATCATACATGTGAAATTAACACACATGTGAGAGTTTGCAGCATTGGGGCCTTAGGGTGCACACCTTCCACCAACTCTCTTTAACGAAATGCAGGTGTAATGTATATCCAAACTTGACTGGCTTCATTCTTTTTCATGCTTGCTCCCCATGCAAGCGGAATGGTTATGGCAGGATCAGCTTGGTTTCACTGGTTCAGTTTTCTCCATGGTATGACTGGGAATTTTAGGCTCAGGGACAGGCTTCAGTGTACTTCTGGAGTCAGTGGTGGTTAGATTTTCACTCTGCCTTAGATTTCCTGAAGTAATGTAAATGTAACCTTGCAAAATATCAAGTATTTAAATTCATATTTACGTGGGAGGTAATTTTACTGCCTCTAATCTGATGTTCTCACAGCACTGTATGAACAACTCCCCATTTTCAACCTTTTACCACTGCTCTACACGTAAATGGAAGTGCTTTTACTACTTAAAATATACGCCATTTTTATTCAAGACATTTTCCTGCTTGGAGAGTTTCTGTTATTAAAAAAGTATTATTCTATTGTTTTGAAAATGAATTATCCCTTGAGGGCGCTGTAGGAAATTAAAGGAATGCTACTTATTTTGATATGTCAAGCAACTGGCCTAAATTCAGAGTGTTCAGTTTAGCTTCATGCATAAAGTGAGTAAGACTACAAGCAAATTGCAGTTACAAATGAAAAAGCGGAAAAGCAGTAGTTTATTTCTTATTTAGAAAGAAACAAAGAAAGAGTCACTTAAAGTAAAGAAATTTAAGAGACTATACTTGACATAGATCAAGTTGCTGGTGTATCAGCTGACAGTGCTATGTTAAGAAGCTTTTAAGAAGAGACATAACTCCTGATCATTACAAATTATTAAGTGGAAAAAAGAAATCAGTCATCTTTATATAGGTTTGCATGCTGAATAAAAGGCAAGCCACTGAGAAATGTAACATAAAAGACTGAAGAAAGCTATTTTTAAGATGAGTGGATACTGTATTGCAGTTAAATGCCACTTAAACAAATACTAATTCTCAGAAAATGGGATTAAGCTGATGCAATATTCAGTAAAATTGAGAAAGTTACAATATTAAACAGCTTAAAGCATTGACTACTCATTAACATCAGTCTTCCCCCTTCCCTCTCTGCCACTTTGTATGCTGCATCAGGATAATCTCTCCACTTTCAGCTTGAAACTGTTTAATAAATGGAATTTAAATATTTCTGTAGCAGAAATCTTTTTAGTGGGTATCTAATTACACACATATACAGCTGTCTGCTCTTTAGCATTCTCCTTTATATGCTTACCAGTGTGAAATGCAGTGTGAGTACACAGCAGATCATAAATACACATTTATGAGATTAGTTCTAAGTCAACTCTTCCTCTCATTCCAACAGTAGAAACAAAAAGAGAAACTGAAAATGGTTATGGTGCAGTTTCCTTTTACAACTCCCTGCATCAAAATGGGTGTGCAGTTTTAAAGAGCTTAAGAGTCATAGTAGGAGTCTAATATAGGAGTGGCAAAGCTAAGGAATCCAAACAACAAGCTCATGTGAAATTCCTCAGGCGGTAGATGGGTGCGGTAAAAAAAGTAGGTGCCTGATTTGCAGGAACATCTAATAGTATCTAATGCTTTAGCATTTTCTCACATTGGACCAGAGCCACCTGTATTCAGCTGCAAGGTTGTTTGATTTGCTGTTGGGCTTGTTTTTGCTTTAAGACTTTAAGGGTTTTCCAGTGAAGGGCTTTTATATTCATGAGGTAAAGCAACAACTACAAAGCCATAAGGGACCATGAAGTAGGTATGGCAATTGTATAGTGTGGCCATGCAGGACTTCAAGTCCCACATTAATAGAGCCCTTTGAGTTTTCTGCATCTGATTTTTGAGACAGAAGAAGCCTTCAAGTTATTCCTGCAGCCAGTGGTGATCCCAGCCTGTCAGACCTCCCAGGAAGCTAACTCCAGCTTGACAAACCAGGTGAACCTGTCAACATTAGAAAGCTGTAGGAATATTTGGGGACATTCATCCATGAAGACCATGAAAATTCAATCATTCCAAGCTCCTCTACAGAAAAAAATGGCTTCTCATCTGCCACGATACAGAGTGAATATGAGATAAGGAGCTGAAAGTGGATCAAAGAAACAAGGAGAGATTATGTTATGCAGCTTCTAACATGTTAGAAGACCAATGGCTCTGTGAATCCCCAGGCTACACAAACTGTTTTAAAATTAAATTTTGATTACTGATAACTATTATACTCTGTGCTATGGCCATTCCTTAGGACTATACAACATGGAACAGACTGGTAAATCACAAATCCATGGCTACCATTCCAGAACTGCTGACACTCCTAACAGCAGGAAGAGGAAATCCACAAAGCAGGCAGGGTCATGCAGCCATCCCATATAATTATGAGTGGGTGGAAGGAAAAATCAAAAAACCAGTCATCCAGCAAGAGAGTCAGGAAAGCACTGGTGGAAGGGAAAGATTAAAACATGTCAACCTACCGGTATATTTTGTGCCAATTGAAACAGTCTGGTCTTGATGAGAAAGGGAAGGGTAGAAAGAAAACAGACAGCCCATGGTCCCGCACTCTCACTTCTGACAGTCAAAAGGAGGGATCAGTTTGACTCTGTTTTATAAGGAAGCCTCAGAATAAAGAGCGGAGCCCTGAAATTATGGACAAAGTCTTGGCAGGAAGACAGCAATAGGTTATCTTATGCTAAAATTTTGCATGCATACCAAGCAGTTTGTTTTCATTTCATATTATTTAAAAAAAATTTTCATTTAGGCTAGTCACAGCCTTTGAAATAAAGCTGGATGCGTTATTTTAACTGCTGTCATTTACACACGACTGCTGAGACAAAATAAGAGCAAGACACAGGAATGGACTTGAAATTCAAAATGATAGAAAGTCTATAAACTTTACATAGAGTGGTATATATAAATTGTTACCTGAACTTGATGGCATTCATCAGTGGGGTAGATCCATATCTGTCTCGAGCATAAACAGTCGCACCAGACGTCAACAAATACTCAACTAATGGTAAATGCCCTTCAGAGGCTGCAATATGAAGTGGAGTTCGGCCATCATAGTCTCCACAGCTCAAGTTTCCACCCTACGAAAGGACATATCCTTCACATGCTAAAAAGATAATGGCTGCACATTAAGTTGCTGCACATGTCACACAGTAGCTGCATACTTCACATTTTAATTCTGCCACCAAATTGTTCAGCTAGTCAAACTTAATCTTGTAGGATTGTTTCAGTGCCAATAAAGATATTTATTACAGCTTCTGCATGTGTCCCCCTCAGATATGCTCTTTATTTCAGCATGCCATACAGCAGCTTTGTATCTATAGACTGCTAGTTTTACTTGTCTTAGTTTATTATTACTTTTGAGATATATTTATCCTTTCTCAAGGCCCACTACCAAAGTCTCTAGAGTAGGGTGAACCAAGGCAAAGAAAGAAATAAAAGAGAAGACAGGGAAATGCCTGTTTCTTTTTTCAGATATAACCCAAGTCAGCGATATGGGGAGAGCCAGAAATCCTGAATTAGCACTGCACTGTGTTTTGCTTAAATATAGTTTTCCAGGTTTTTTTTTTAATCATGACAGATTTACATCCAAAAGCTGGATACTATGAATATGCATTAAGAAAGTTAAGTGAAAAGAAAGTAGCACAAACCATTTTAAAATGATCCAAAGTTAGCAGATAAGAACTTGCATTTTAATCTACCTCTATTTTCACAGTTCAAAAGAAAATATAAACAGCTGAAAAACAAAGAGGGGAAAGAACATACCAGTCTTGAAAAGCAAAGACCTTGTAACAGTCAAAGCACCTTGAATCTAAGATTTAGGTAGCCAATTCCAGTGAGCATAACTTCCTCCCAACAGTTACAGCTCTACTTAAAAATTAGTGTTTTGTACAAACTGTTTATTTTACATTACCATTTCTGCTATGGCTCTTAGTGCATCTGTGTCACCCAGTTTAGCTGCAGCACAAGCCAAAGTTGGAATTAATGCATCTCTTACGGCTTCTAATTCCTGAGAAACAAATAAAATTGAACATTTATTATCAGATTTGCCTGTAGTGGGATTGATATCCAAGTCATAAAAACACTGCCCTTGCTTTCATGTAAAGTTTCCAAATTAGTCATTTGGGTATTTAAAAATTATATAACTTAGTTCTTGGAAGAAAAGAAGTCTCATGTTTATTTTACATTTTGTCAGTCTCATGTCCATAAGATTTATATTCCTCCCTGGCAACACCACAAGTACCTGATCTCTATATACCATGTAAGGTGCACACACTAATTGCCATCTCTCTACTGCCATAGCTACACATCAGTGCAGTAAGACAAACAGTGGTGGTGAGAGTTGGAAAAGACCATATAGTCCAGTCTCCTCAAGACTGGATCAACTTTGTTCCTGTGATTCCTCAGATACTTGTGTAATCTGTGCTTGCAAACCCACACTGATAAGCACCCTAGGCTCCCTGAATGTCCTCCCATTTCTCATGCTCACTGAAGAACCATACATTTTCATTAGTTTATAAAAATCCCATCTTCCCTGAAACCAAATAAAGAGAAAAGTATTTGTACAACCAATATTGCATTTTCTAATTTTCCAATTGGGAGGGACTAATACTAAGCACCACAAGTGTCTCTACACTTCTGTAGTGCTTCCTTAATATCATGCATATACAATTCCTCTATGACTGTGTGTACAATTAAGCTGTTTTACCCATTATTATTTAGATTGCTCCAAACTGTCAATACATTTGACCACAAAAATAAAAAACACTTCTTCATATCACTGATACTCTGAATTACAGCATCTGTCTGAGGCTTGTTATTGCAACAAGCAAGCCAGGAAAATAAACCCAAGATGGTGCTACAAAGAGGGGGGGAGGAAAGTTAATATGTTTTTAATTAAAAACATTTTAGTGTCATTGTGTCCTTTCTCCCTAACCCAACTGGTTAGCTGGGACACTCAGAACTAAAAAAAGTAATATAAAAGCTCCAGTATTCCACTTTTCTTTCAGCTTTGCTGTTCATCTTTAATCTAGGTTAGTTTAACTGATTTGCAGCTTTACATGATATTAATTCTAAATATTTAAGTATGTACCTCCTTGCTGCTGATACTTAGAGATTTGGCAATCACTTGAATAAACTTGCTATCTCTCAGAGAGATCTTGGCTCCTGTGGGTACAACAGTCATTTCTCCTCTTAGATTCTCACTCAGCATCTGAAAAGCAAGCAATCAAACCCTTTGTTGGCAGAGGGAAAATATGGTGGTAGTCTAATAAAAAACCTTAGGATCAAGTTAGAAAATTGTTTGCAGGAATTATGGAAAGTAATTAAATGCAGACAAAAGATTAAAGAAATAGTTACTGTCCCATGAAGACTGCACGTTTAGAAAGACAAAGGAGGGAGAGAGACAGGGAAACAAAACTTTCTTCCAAAGCAAGAAACCAAAACAAGCACATAACAAAACACCCCCATTTTAAGAGCATGCAGACAAAAGTTCCCTAGTGGGGTAAGCTGCAGCCTACTTAAAAACACAAAGATAGTGAGTAATGAGCAGAGTGAGGCTTAAGACCAGAATATTCTGAAATGCTGCCTGTTGCCAGCATTCACAAACCTCAGAACTCCGACACACACTCCGTGTACACAGGCCTCAAAACAAAGCCCAGTGCTGCCTGTGGACAGTCATGTATTTCCATGGGTTTCCAAACTGCCTCTTTAGCCCTGATTTTGTTAAAATTTGGCCATAGATCCAGCTCTGAATGCAGAGGGTCTACAGTAGTACTAGTCATTCAGTATCCAAACAGGCATGTAGCAGTTTGCAGGATGGGTGCATCGAATAGAACTTGGAAAAAAAACCCAAATCAAAATGTAGAAAGGTCAGCCAATTCATGAGTAGAAAGTACTGGAATACAGCAATAAAGAAATGAAAAAACTCCAAAAGAGAGATTCTGGGAAATCTGGAGAACACAGATAGAAGCCAGTCAATAAGAAAAAGCAACTGGTTTCCTCAATTCTGACAGTTTTACATACTGGCACTCTTTCATGAAAGGTTGCTGATGCAGCTATAAAGCATATAGTTATTTCAATTAGAATTTTAAAAAGCAGGATTGTGAAAGTTTGCAAGAAACAGATGTGATGCTGGAAGGAGGAATGCCCCAGGTTTACTTATGTCTAGGCATGCCCTTTATTAAAAAAAAACCTCCAAGAGCTGACAGCACCATAGCTGTCTGCTGGAAGAGTCCCATCTGTGTGTAACTCAGAGGATACCAACAGCTTTGGCACACTTTTAGAATCTGACAGGTTGAGATCATTGCTTTACACAGGTAACCTTAGCAATTGGCACCTGTGCTAAATGCACCCAGTGCAAAGCCCTACATGCCTTACTCAGTCCCACCAGCTCTTCACACATTTGTATGTGTCTGGGGGCACATTCCTTCCTTCTTCATGTTGAAAGAGAATCCTAAAATAACCACGCCAGCTTCAGGAAAGCTTCCGTCTCTTGGGAGACTATTGTTTGGTGATATGTTTAGCTGAAGATATTGCCACAGACAACATATTTCCAGGCTTTCCTTCTCCTGGTTTCTACCACTCCTTCCTGCCCAGGCAATGTAGCATGCTGCTCCCACAGTTCTGCCAACACAATTGTTTGTGGGTCTGTACAATGAGTCAAATTAGGAAACCAATCCTGCATAACTCAAAGACATTACATAAGTAATTTTGTTTTTCAAATCATATAAAGGAGGTCCAGCACATCACCACACAAAAACTTTGTAGCACATTCCAAAGGGCAGCACATGAAGATGTAGAAATACTGTGTGCCAGTGGTACCTCTAACACCTTATCATCAAATCCTCACCTGAGTAAGTCAGCTATCTCACCTCAGCAAACTGGATCTCAAATTAAGTTTTAACTCACACACCTGGGCAGGAAGCCAGCTGGGAAGGTTTCTCCTGTCCCAGGTCAAATAATCCTTTGTGTAAGAAGATTAAAGTCTGCATTAAAAAAACCCCAAGCTGGTGCATGTATTTTGCAGGGTCAATGAATGTGCCAAAGGGCACCAGTCAAGAGCTGGTTTCTAAAGTCTATATGCACAAATACATGTGATACCACCACTCTTCACACAGCACTGTGTTGGCTGGCAAGCATGTTCTTGCACAGAGTATGTTCCTGACATCCTCACTGAAGGCACACATAGCTCCTCCTCCTCCCGTTTTTCAGAGCCAGTGCTTTAGCAAATAACTGAAAGCTCCAAGGCTGAAACTGTTCCTAAGCACACTAAGTGGTACTTCCAGCCACCAGGTGTGATCACAGGTATCCAAATATGTTTGTCTAAACAGCTGCTACTGGTTGGAAGATATGGAGCATGAAATAATGATCAAATTTGTTCAGTTTAAATAAAAAGAAAGCACCATGGTGAGATACACATGTGCATGCAGTGTTAAGTCTGGAGAGTGACTCATCATGATGTCAGCTCCCAAAGTGTCAGGATTATGATTTCACTGCATGCAAGCAGGCATTCCTGCAGAATGCTCCTCTCTTATCTAATTCATAGCTACATGTTTCTTGTACAAAAGGAACATGATAAATAGCTATATAACTTGCAGAAAAAAGCCTTGATTAAGCAACCAGTGAACAGAAAGAATACTGTTAAACAAGTTCTGAATTTAAAAGCAGCTGGTTCTTAGAATAAACCTTTTTTTTTTTTAATGTATTTTAAAGTGTTACGTCCTCTTAGAGGACTAAAATCCAACATTCTTATGAATAGTGCTGTAAAGGAAGAGGCTGTAGGCAATACCTATTTTCAGAATTAGCTGTGTTTGAATGACTCTGGGATGAAATCTTGATCACACTAAAATCAGTGACAAGATCTTTGCTGACTTCAGTAGGGTTGACATTCTGTCTCCCATATGAACTTCCATATAGAGTTTTCAGTGCAGAAAATTCCCAACCTGGACTACTACCACTTGAAGATCGCCTTTTTATGGCTTGGTTCCAATCTTCACCTGACTTATGCAGAGAATTTTTTTTCTCTCTGAATCTACATACATTTAGTTGTCTAATAATATTTTCCTTAAAAACAAAACAAAAAAACCCAAACACAACATGGGGTGTTCACATTATGGCTCTTTATGGCTATGGAAACTATTGCTTTTAAATGCAAGAGAGAAGCTCAAGGCACAAAGCTCTGCAGAAGTTAGCACAGTGGATGAGAAGCTTAAAGTCTTTCAAGGTCACACTGAAATATTTACCTGCTTCTTCTCCTCCCAGGTAAGGTTTCCCTTGCTGAGTGTGTATGACAGTTTAGTTAGGGCTGCCTCTGGTGTCATATCACCTCCAGGAATTACTCCAACATCAGCAAGAGTCTGAATAAAGAGGAATAATGATTCCAATTAGCACAGCACTCAGAAATACCTGTGTGTGCAGAAAAGGCATATAAATGATGAGCAGCTACAGAGAATACAGTATGCCGCTGAGCCTCCACTCTCTTGCTCCTCCTACTGCCACTGTAATTTTTGTAATTTTAGTTATCAAATACCAAGCAAATACTAGAGCAAGCTGAATAAAGATGACTTTTACTTTAAATTGCTTTTCATGCAATAACACTGAAGAATTCCACCAAATGCTTGCCACGGTCAGTTACTATGCTAAAAGGGAAAGGTTACAGGTCCATATCAGCTATCTGCAGAGTTGTCAGATTCCCTTTATTGAAAAGCTGCAGTTACTATGTTTTAACCCAGTGGCATTTTGAACATTGCCAAGTAGGCTGTTCTCACACAGACATATTTACCATTCTTTTATGGGGCATTGCTTTGGATGAATTCCAGCACTACAGTGTGCTCACAGCGGGAGTGCTTTCAGATCCTTTTAGGCTGCAGGAGCAGTATATGATTTAGGAGATGCAACTAAAATATGTAATTTACACAGTTCTGACAACAACAACTGAAAAAGATGACCTTTTAAACTTATCTTTCTGATAGATATAAAAACCTCCACAATCTGAACAGAAGCAAAAAGAAGGATCTTTGCTATGATCAGCAAGCCTTATAAGTGTACAAAACACTAAAGACAAAGGAGATTTCAGATCTCTTGTCACTAAACTATACCTGGGCAAATCACGGATCATCCTCTTTGCTATAATGTGA
The DNA here is from genome assembly GCA_013396695.1 of Sakesphorus luctuosus. Classification (NCBI taxonomy): domain Eukaryota; kingdom Metazoa; phylum Chordata; class Aves; order Passeriformes; family Thamnophilidae; genus Sakesphorus; species Sakesphorus luctuosus. The sequence goes on along the minus strand of VWZD01012184.1, from coordinate 1,269,361 downwards.
TGCCTCACAGTTAAGCATCTTAAACTAGGTTCTTGCACTGCATTTTGCTGTAAAGTACCTTGTATATAAACTTCAGCTTCAAAACTTGTTGCGACTCAACTAATATTTTCAGCAAGATACAGAGCCTTAATTAGCTCATTAAACATCTCCAAGAGACCCAGACTAACGTTTTTTGAAATCCCATGGGAAAACATACAGAGAAGGTGAGAAATACTTTCTGTACTGCAGAATTAACCAAAGAACAGTTAGGGCTTTTTCAGCAGGTTTTAGAAAGAGGAGGAGGAAGGGATTTCCCAGCTTCCTTCCTATACCTAAAGTCCCCTCAATTCTAAGTTTCTACTGTGTAGACAGATCAGAGGCCAGACATTCAGTTAATTAAAACAAACACTCCAAGGGAAACCAGGGACTCAGTGGACCAACCTGGCCAGCTTGTATGAGTGCAAACTGGCCCAGCCATGTGCAAAGACCTTTGAAATAATTAATTTAAAGAAAAATCGAAGTCAAAATTACAGTAACTTCATGGCATTCACCCATGAAACTCTTTCCATTGAGTGGTTCCTCATGAAAAGAAGGCAATGAAAGAACAAGCATGAAGTAATTTTGTAGGACTTGGCTCAGTCAGTGTTGTCCTCAAAAGATGCCAAGGAAACAGGGCAGCCTCCATCAGTTGATGCTGAAGCAACATAGTACATACTCCATATAAAAAGTGGAAAACAGAAGAGAACACATTTCCACACAGCCTTACAGTAGTTCAGTACAACCTGAGCAGAATCTTTCAATTCAGTGTATCAACAGTCTGGATCAGACTGCGAAAAGCCATTTTAGAGGTGTCTACTTGGAGAATCTTTCAACTACAGCATAGAAAAGGGGATACATTTTACTAGTTCATTTCAAGCAGAAGATCAAATAAAAGCTAGGCTTTATTTTCATGTTGTTTTTCAAATATAAATTTCATGTCTTTTATTGACTTTACTGCTTTCTTTCTTCCAGATGAACTGTTCTATCTAATCCATGTATTCCTGCAGTATTTGTTACAGAGCATGGCATCTTTGCAAAAACCATTAATTCTCAAAACATCTCCATTAACTTATGGAAAAGTTTTACCAACACCCAAATAACTGCCTATATCAGAAAATACAAAGTTTGGATACCAAGGAGGTGAATATTTGCAAGTATAATCTAAAGCCATGTCAAAACCAAAGTTAAAAGAGACAGGTTTCAGCACCAGACTAGAGGATGTGGGTTTGCTATGCATTCAGGGAAGAGGCTGGCTCTGCCAGATGGGTGGTTGCTCCCAACAAAGCCAGGTGTCTAAAGCAGCAGGATGAGTCACCCCCTGGTAGAGCTTCTTGGCTGTTTAATGGCTGGTCTTTTTCTAAAGGCCAGCTAAACCAGCTTCCTTCACACTACCACATGCCAACACATACTCTTATATGGTTTTGAGGTCTTCTTAGTCCAGTGATGTTATATTTTAATACAACACTGAGAAACAGTTGAGAAACTCATTATAAAATGCCCTGAACATTAACAGTATGTACACAAAGCCTGCTTTAAACTAGCACTCATGGGTTAAACTAAACTGATTTCCGTTCTTCAAGACAAACATTTCCTTACATGCTTTTCTCCAATCTTGCACTGAATTCAGTTGTGTTTCCAGTCAAATAGAGAACTGGGATTTGGAATATTGCTTGCATGTGCAGGCTTTCTTGATGCTCCCACACTGTAGCTAAGGAACCGTTACCCTGTCAAGTACTACTTTATTTGATCATCTGACCCCTAAACTAGCTTTTAGCTTAGTGGAATCCCTTTGAGAGAGATACTACCAACCTAATGCAAAGTATCCTGGAGTGCTGCACCTGACAGGAGTAAGTAATCACTAATTTGGGATCTGAGCTGACTCTTTCCACCATTCCAACCATGAGTGATAGGATCTTGTTTGTAGATATGCATTTAAATGCTTCTGGATTAAGATTTTTCAGATGTAGTTATTTTATGAGCAATAACCCTAAAGTTAATAAACCTGCTTTTATACACTGGGACTACCAGCAGTTTACAATCAAGTTGTATCATTTTCTTTTTTACACAGCAGTGGAGTTTGAAGTCATTGCAGAGTCCTCACCTGCCCTGTTGCATAGACAGTTTTAACAGACCCCCTTAAGCACTGGGTGCAGTTTAGAATCACTACTTTTCGTTCAGCTGCTTTCTTCAGTTCTTCCAGCAGGTCCTCTCTGTTGTTTGGGGCATTGCCACTTCCATAGGTTTCAAGGACAATGCCCTCAATTGGAGGTTGAAGAAATGCTTTTACCTGTTTAAAAACAAGACAGGGAAGAGAGACAGAAGGTATGTTTAAGTCACCTTAAAATTTTCATGTATGGCACAGCATTTTTAAAAATTATCTATTCCTGCTATAATCCTACAGGCTGTCATACCTTGCAATCTTCTTATGCCCTTCTGTGCTCCCCATTTGCAATAACTGCGACTGTAGAATAAGCTTTAAAAAAATGAGAATTTCCTTCTCTAGTTTCCTTTAAAATTTCTAGAGGAATAGATTTGAAAATAAACTACTTTGCACAGTCATTACCTGAATGTGAAGAAGGATGCTATTGTTCAAGTGCCATTAACAGGCTATACTGTTGCACCACTGTTTGGCAGAACAAAAATGTAGATTTATGCTCATGAAATAAAGGTAGAATTATTGAGATTAGAACTCCCCACTCCTGCCCTGATTTTTTTGCTTTAGCAGAGATTTTTTTAACTAATCTCTGCCTAAGAGAGAGGGTGTTTCACCTTTCAGGAAAGAACTTTCTAATGAAGCCTGGAGTTTTTTAACCCAAAACTCAAGTGATTTAACTCAAGGAGTTTAAAAAAAATAAAAAAGAGGACACTAATATATTCAGGGCCAGTTGATACTGAGTTAGATATTTTGCCTCACTGTAAGAGAATGCCTAGCAAAGTCCTTTTCCTAGAAAGATGTATTTTAAACAACCTAGATGTTTCCTTGCTGATCACATATGCTAAGTGCAATACCCTGTAAACCCCCATGAGGCTAACTATGCGGTTGGAATTTTATTGCAAATATACCACCCCTCTGCTTTCCATCTGTTCATATTCACCTAAAAGAATAGTGATATAATTGAGGAGTGCTGCTTAAACTACTGGATTCAATTTAAGACGGCAAGAGCCACAAAAGACCTGTCAATTTAATGAAACTGATATGAGACAAGAATTTAAAGAGTAATCTACCTAAAACCACAGTCTGCAAAACAGTTTCTAAAGGCAAAAAAAAAAAATCCCACTTCTCATTTTCAGCTGTCTGTGAACGGTGGAGGGTCATGTTAACTACCAGTGTGAGACAAAATGAACCTTAAAAAAGAAGCATGAGTTGTAGAAATAATCACACTCCACCCACCGTATATTGTATTCTTTGACAAGATATCTATTAATATGCCTCAATATGCAGCAAGAGAGCCTTTGCCTGGTCATTGCAGCCTACACCTGTCTACAAAACCACACTTGACCTATTTATGAGACCTGATAACAAATTAATTTTAAGTTTCAGAGCTCAGATAGTTTACACAAAAGATATTTGAAAAGATTTTATCAATAGTTTATGGCACATAAAAATAGCATTTGAATGACTTGATATTTAAAAAAAAAAATTTATCAGAAGAAGACAGATCCCTTTCCCTCCCAAACCCCAATCACTGCTGCGAACAATGCAGCTTTCCTACTTTGGGTAACTACTCAAGTATTTGAGTGTCACTTCACCCACTTCCAAAATGAAGTGGGGACACTTACAGCAGCAGCAGTGATCCCTGGGAAGATTCGCAGAAGTCCCACATTCCTGTTCATATTGGTGTGAACTCGAAATTTCTTTTTGGTATTGGCTCTCCACACTGTTTCCCAGTTTACTATGAAGAGAAATGGCCTTTTTAATTTAATATTAGACACACTATTAAGTACATTTGTAGTACTTTATGATTGCAACACTGTTTTTAAAACTGTTATTATGTAGGGAATTCTCAAAAGACAATGTATTTTTACAGAGAAAATGAAAGCCTATTTAAGACAGCAGAAATAGCAGCTGATCTAATACACCTTATTTATTGGGTGCCACAAATTATATGTTCAGGACCACATCCAAGTCAGGCTCATCTGTTTTATATTTTGGCTTTAACTCCAAAATAGTCTAGATTCCAAGCTGTATCAGTATTACTAGTCAATATTCTTAAGGTAGTGCCATTCAAGGCTTGCTTCAATTAATAGCATTTTATAGCAAAGACTTCCAAAATTGATATTTTAGTCAATGGCCATTAGTGAACAGGATCACCTGTCACACACAAAGCTGTATACCTCGACTACAACCTCTTCAAAAGAGAAGTCTGGCTGCTGTGAAAAGCATATGAGTGCTAAACCTGATGGCTACTTGATGCTGAATGTGTCCTGTTAGTGCCACCTCTCCCAGTTCAGAGTGCTCAGAAAGCCCAAACCAGCAGAACATCATGCAGGTCTAGCACAGGTGAGATACATACTTGTCATGCACTGACCTGTTATATACTGGGCCTGATATCAGCCTGGATTCACGTTTAGAAAACAGACCTTGATCTCCTCAGACATGAGAGATGATATACAGTTACTGTTGCTTCTAATCACCTCCAGAGTTTATTAGGTAGTTACTAACGATTAAATAAAATAGCAAGGATTCAATTAACTCCAATTATATATTTAGAGCCAGAAGCCAGCTGTTTAACTAATAGTTTGGTTGTGTTGCATTATTAGAAGCCAAGTCATGCATTATTGATTTCAAAATTTTCCTACGTCAGTGCAGGAACGCAGCATCGGTAGCACTGACGGCTCCTACAAGGCAGTGGAAGAGGTTTAACAAACAGCAGCCAACAGCTCAGAGGTCATGCTTCAATGAAAAGAGACCATGCTGTAAAGCTGCTGTTTCTCCATCAGGAGTTAAGCTTTTTAGATTTTGGAGAAACTCCCAAGCAGCAAGACAGATAAAAGATCTGCATGCATAATACTGGCTTGCTGTCAGCCATGTGGAGAATTACTCACACCAATTACTTGCAATCAGCAGACAGCCACTTGCAAAAAAAAACCATCAGAGTGTATTTAAAGGCCTCCATTGAAGCCTATTCTATCGCGCCATTACCAGAGATACTAAACACTACACAATCCATTAAGTCAGGACAGAAAATAGTAGTCTCCTACAAGATTTTATGAACTTTCCTTTCCTGTTGTGGTGCCCTGTCAGCAACTAGAGCCTGTGTTTGTGCTTTCTAAAAAATACCACACATCATTAAGCAGGTCACAAGCAGTTGGCTTGGCTTCATGTTTGTCCAACCAGTCCCAATTCAGCACATGGATTCCTAATGCCCTGGGACTGAGAGAACAGAAATATAGATCATTTCTACATTTTTTTTCTTTGTGCTAAGCTTTCCAGTACAATTCTAAAACCACCTTGCTGGTCTTAGCAGTTAGCCAAGAAGCTCTCAAAGGCCTTCATCTTTCCAGAGTGAGTTAGAGACCTGCAGGTTAAGTGCAGAAGCCATGCATTTGTTCTGTGTGAGGTTCATAGGCCTGGTTAACATGTTAAGAAGCAGCAGTGTTTAGCAATAAACCCATTCCTCTCAACCTTCTAATGCACAAGTTAATTCTTTCAAAGCAGCCTCCTCTGTAAGAAGCGATGGCAATAAAATTGTATCACAGCTTGCTTTCTTTCATCCTCCATAAGGTAGGAGTCCCTGCCAAAACTTCTCAAATGCATACTACTACGTTTGGCAACTGTCAGCATCCCTAATGCCTGTAATGAACTTGAAGAATGAACTGAGGAAACCTGCCTTGGCATGGATCACTAAGATACTGCCAAAAGCAGAAGACCAAGGAAAGAGATCAGAGGATAGGTTCAGAAGTCAGACCTATACCAGGCCTATACCTGTACTCTTGGAGTACACTCGACCAAATTATGTATCATCTCCAAGATAAATTTAATGCATGCAGACATAGTATAGTGATGTAATTCCAAATTATATTAAAAAAATACAAAGATTGCCTCTGAGTTAACATTGGCTTGGTCATGAACCTCGTCAGCCTACATAACGTGTTTGGTGCTGCAGACTCCACAGATGTCAGTTTTCCATTAGCCAAACAAGTCTAAAAGGCAGAACAAAAGGCAAATGTGATGCAAGAGCTAAAGACAAACAAATATACATAAAAGCCCGGCTTCATCTCACATTTATTCACTTATATTTAGTGAGGCAGAGCACCATGCAGGGGAAAAAAAATCTAAAACACACCTTTTGTTCATCCTCCATCTCAAAAATTACATCCCCTAAAAGGAACAGTATTTATGTCCCGTAATTTCAAGCATCCCATAAGTTGAAGCATCTTCATGGTACTGAATAAACCAGCTGTCCTGCAGCCTATGGTCATACCACACAGCAATCTCTTTTTTTTGTTAAGGTAAAAAAGAAACAAAAAAACCAGTCTAAGAATCATTAAAAATTCGTAAGTAAGAAATTCATGTACAAGCAAGTGAAACACAAAAAGCATCTACTGGTGGTTGTAACAGCTTTTTTTCCTATGGATAACAGTGACTATTTAGGGATACTCAGTTTTAGCACCGCACAGAAAATAGTAACATGTTCTGACTTGGATGGTCTGTGCTTGTAGAGAGTTTAACTGATACAGTGTACTGCATTATGTAAACATGGATGCAAAGCTGAGGAACAAAGGTAAGTTAGTTACTGGTGTGGTACAGCAGAAAGAAAGTTTTTAAAGCAATGCACATAAAATAAAGATGTAATGGCTATATAGTGTATCCAAAATGGCTTGGGATAGATTGCATTATTCAAGGAGATTGCATTCAAGATATTAAGGCCTTTTGTTTACTCTTCCAAACCATCTCATAAACAATAGTCTGATATTTCCACTCTCTCTCTCCCTACCAAACACTGTAACCTTTAAAATTTCAGTCAAAAAAATCACATCCTTATCTCATGCAGCTTTATTATCTCACACACACACATGCACACGGAGAAATATGGTGATAGGGTTAGTGCAGAAAAAACATCAACCTGAAAAAAACAGAGTAACAAAGAAAAGTAGCTCTACACAGATCAGAAAGCAGCAAACCCCCTCAGTTGTTTAAGGGCACCTATGCCACAATGCAGGTTTCAGCTTTTAATGGGACAGCAGCAACTCAGAGCGACACCTCCCTTAGGAGTGGTGACTGAATTCCGAGTTATGAAATCAAACAAGAAATACAGCTTTCCTTGATTGCAGAGCTCCAGACAAACAGCAGCAAGGCTTTCTTCTCATCCTTCTCTGCAGGGCTATGGGCAAGCCCTACCATTATATAAGCTGCCCCAGCACTCATTACAATTCATGGTGCAGCCAAGGGGTGGGGAGCACAGACCAGCCTATGGCTGCAAACTCCTGAAGGAGAAAAACAAGCATAGTCCCTTTTTTGGCAGTTTGTTAAAATTAAAAAATCAACATACATCCTTTGAAATGAATATTTAAATGGACTGGTGTCGTTGCAACAATCAGTATATCTACTTAGAATGGAGCAGGACAAGGACCAAAAGCACTCCAGTGAAGAGAGCTGGCACTTCCTTTAATACATACATGACCTGGGCTTTTTATATAAATTACCAGAACTGCCAACCAAGATGCAGACTTGGCCAGTATAGCTTTTCTCTAATGAGACTACTGGGTAGATGAGCCCAAAAGGGCCTTCTAACGTTCTGCTGCTGCACCACATCTGCACACACAGTCACATGGGCTGCTTGGCCCCCGCACAAGTTGTTTCTCATCATATTGTCCTGTACATGTGCACCACTCCCAGAAGTTACATGCATCTGCGATGAAGAAAGTCCAGCCACAGTAACCAAGCAAGTTTCATGTGTGCTTCATTAGGACAATCAAGCATAGAGGAGAGTCATCAGTTATAAAATATACTGAGAATCTTTACACATTTCAAGTTAAATAGTCCTTCTTGTCTCTCCTGTTTTCAAAACATGGGAGAAACAAGGCAAGGTCTTTCATTTGATAGGCTTTGATATTTTAGAAATATTTTTGGTTATTTCTGTATGTACCACACCTGAAATGTTTCTGTGATTCTGTGGTTTCTGATTCTGCTGCAAAAGTGTTTCCCATTCGCATTGGGTTTCTTGCTCAGCCCAGGAGTGACCTAGAATTTTTCACTTCTTACAGGAGTTTCTTGTGCTAGGTTGAAAGTCTCGAGGAAGCTGACACACTTGCCCATCTAACACTGGGTAATGGGACTCTTAGGTGTTGCTAACATAGCTAAGGATACAGCCAAGAACACAGCCAGTTACGGGATTAGAAATCCACTGAGAACCTCACCTGAAGAGGCGACAGGGTGAAAAATGGATATGAAAAGTGAAGAGAGCTGCAAGGGTAAGGGAGGGAAGAGGATTTAGCTTCTTCCTTTCATCTCTAGCTCTGAAGTAGATTGTTGCTTTTGTATGCTATGCCCAGCTATGAACAGCATGTCTTCTCATTCCTGTGTACCAATCCATGATCCCACAGTTCCCACTTCCTCCATCCTGCCATTTCTGCCCTTCTGCTTCTCTGGAATTTTCATTCCCAGCTTTGTTAGAATTGGGAAGCCCAAGGAAGACTTTCTGCACATGGCCTACTCCTTCTGGCATCCTCAGGCTGTTCTCCATAGCGCTGAATAAGCAAGAGTAAGCCCTGTCTACAGGAGGATTAAGACATATCATACAAAATCATTTTGGGGAAAAAAAAGAAGTTAAAAGATGTTAGATTTGTTTTGTTTGTTTTTAAAAGCCCAAGTGGTTCCTTGTCTCCATGAAAGCTTTATACAAGGACTGTACAAGCAAACTCAAGAGAGACAGCAATGTTTCAAACAATTACTTTGAGCAAAATAAAGCAGCACTAGTAGACTGCCCATACTATAAACTATGTTCTTTCAAAACGAAACAATCCTTCAGTAGTGACACCATCATCTTGGATAAATGATGCTACTCTAACTGGGTAATCAACTGAAGCAAATAAAACTAGAGCCTATCACACCATCAGTTTTTAAATCAGAAATCCCCACTGATCTCAATGAGGCATTTACTGAAGACATAATGGGACCCAACATGGGCCAAGGGAAGTGCTTAATAACGTTTTCATTTTTCTACTCTAGACAAGGAATCACAAAACAGTTTGTTCAAATCCAAGAGAGAAATGGTATGCAATTTGCAGCTTGATTTCATTATTGATTAGTCAGTAAACAGAATTTATTTATACCCTATTTGATGCAGTTCCTAAAAACCTAAGAAAGAAAATTTTCCCCAGTTCACTGCAATTAACTGACAGCATTTCCGCTGATTTCAGGTACATCCTGTTTGACACAGCACAGGAATGAAACAGCTGCAGACTCTCTAGCTGAGATCTCTTACATACACCTAGAGTATTTCACAGGCTTCCTCAGTTTTTATCTGGCTGCTACAAACACAGCACTTTGATCCTGAAACTTTGTTAAGCTACTCCCACTCATTAGGTGGAAGGGCTAAAGTTTATTTTTCCAAATTGTAGAATGTCTTTCTCTAGTAGCAGAAACCATTTATAATGGCACATTGCATGGCACAGGGCTAGACCTCCTACTGCCACTAATGGCAGCTCCCAAAAGAATTCTGGAGCACACTCCTGCTCCCACTTTTTGTAATAATGAATATTTTCATCAAGTCCTGCTCCTGTTTAATACCTAGTCTATCCAATAGCATGTTATAACTTTTAAAACGGTCCTTTAGCATGTTTTTTGGCAGCTCCGCATGTGGCTAAATTCCAAATGTGTCTCTATTCTCCCCTCTCCATCAATGTGTTAATGGCTTTGCAAACGGCTACTGAAACCTTCACGTAGTTTTTCATTTCCTTAAGAAACAGACACACAGAAATTACAGGGAGTCTGAGTAAGTCTAAGGGAAAAAACTTCACACAATGTGTATTTTAGGTCTACTGTTTTCTGTGTGTTTGCAGTTCAGACAGGTCTTAAATATCCACTGAAACATCTTACACAATGACATGTATCAAACAGAGAATCTGTTGAAGTTGCAAATACTCTACAATGACTTCTTTGCCTGATTTCGGAGCCCATCATGGTCATTAATGAGATTAAACTCTTTGTTCTTTCAGTCCTCACTCCCTCATTTTTATCTTTAGACGAAGTATTTTCATGACACAGGGGCAACATTCCCTCTGGTTAGTCTGGATCTTCAGTCAAAGTCAGTCTAGCTCACATCTATATTCAATAGATAAATGCAGTTGAGTCACAAAATCTCAGTCTTACTAATATTTAAACAGATACATGGCAGATGGAGTCAAGCTACAGGGCTTTCAAAGATATTTTTGAGTTTAAAAACAACATTTCAACTACATACACACAGATTCTTTTCAGCTACAGTTCTATTGCATGTGGCATAAATTACACAGCTTAAGAGATGATGTTGCTTACTTGTAATATCAACCTCAGCATTTGCAAGTGGAGGCAGGTTAGGTGAGGAAAAGGCATTGAAACTCCCAGCATCCACCTTAGTCACCCTATTTCCCCTGTACAGTTTATTATAAAAATACAGGCACACCTGCAAGACAAGTAAAGAAACAGGTCTATGAATAAGCCAGTAATTAAAAGATGCAGTAGATAAATACTCCAGTCCGTCCTTTATAAAGTATTTTCTAAATGTTTAAAGCAACTCAGAGGCTAGTAGATGTTTACAGGTCTAACCCTTTTAAAAAGAGTTGGCACATCTGTCACACACTGGTTTAAGAATTTAAGAACAAAACAAGTTAAGAGCTAACTAGTTTCATAATACTCTCATGAGGCATAGTCTAGGAGACAGAAATTTGCCTGCATCCTCTTCGGAGATAGAGGAAAGAAACAGTGTGGAGTTTTTATTAAATTCATCAGTATGTATAAATTCAGAGTCCAAAACATAATAAAAGGCCTGGTGAAAATGAGGATAACTTTCTCAAAGAGTTACCACACATAAATAATCACATTCCTTCTCAAATCTCCTAAAGTTTGTCAAATGGAACTTGAAGGAAAAGAGATACCTCAAAGCTATTATCTGTTATTAAGATCTGGGCCAGTCAGCTGTTGTCTTACAAGAACTGGCTTTGGGAGCATGGCAGAAGTGAAATGAGGTGTAACCTGACCCATTTTCTCTCTGACTTTTAGGCTGCACAGCACAAACATCTTTAAAGGCAGGGTGCTGAGACTATGGAGATACTTCCACATCCATTAGATGTATCTTTCTCGACACTTAAAATCTTCAGGAGCTAGAGCTAGAAGACACTCCTACCAGTTCTAGACAAACTATAGAACTTCAAAGCAACATTCAGTTAAAAAACTGACTTACAAGTGTTTCAGATCTCACATATTTCCAAGAGAACCTCCAGTTTCAAGTCTATTGCAATGTACATTGTATATTGTAATGTATTGTCTTTATAGATGGTATATGGGCAAATGGGATATTTCCATGTGAAAAAAGCACATGCTTTGCCATGCAAGCACTGTTACCTCTGTGGAATCCATTCATCGTCCTGTTTAAATGCAATTCCTTACTGCCTACCAGATATTTTGTGCACATAAGTATGTGTCCTGGCTAGAGGGAGAAATACAGCTGCTGAGATGGTCTTCCCAGGCAAACAGACCTCAGGAATCACAAACTGCCCAGCCATCAGCAATGCCCCCAGAAGGTTGTCTCGGCCGTCATTCTGCAACTCGTATATGGGCACCTGAAGAGCAGAGATTGAAATTACACCCTGGTTCTTATGTAAAGCCTACAGAGCAGAAAAAATTAGTCCAACTTATGCAATACAAATACATGAATAATTTATGTAACAATGATTTATGACAAAAAAACTTTGCTTCATCCAAACTATTTTAAACTGCAGCAGATGGCAAGATTTCTCTCTGTGCTTAAGAGATTTTTATAATTTAACTACTTAAAAACTGATATAGAGATGACTCTAGTGTGATTAAGCATATTAAGACTGGCTCAGGAAAAATACAAAACTAGAAAGCACTCACAGTTGAAGTGACTGAGCATGAGAGAAGTGATGATACAGAGACAAAGCAACAGCCCCAGACCATGCAGACCTGTGACTATGGGCTTCACAACAGCTCTCTTGCACCACCTTTCCTCACAGTATAGAGAAACTGAGCCAGCAGGTTATTATTGACAGAAAAGGGCAAGATTAACAAGAGAAATTTGGTCTGCTCAGTGATGACATCCATGCCTTTTCAGATTGCCTCTTTATTAGCGGGGATTCAGAGCTCCTGTCAGCAATGAAAAAAACAAATCACATGCTCCCTTGCTAGATCATATGTCAGGCAGATCTCCAAGCAATAAAGCCAAAAAGAAAGCAAAACCTTGACTGTGATGTATCACGGCTAGACTGCCCCACGTCAAGATGCTAAGTGGGAGCCTACTCCTTCCTAGACTTTGGTATTTTGACTTCAAATAGACCACATGTGAAAGGGAAGTTATGAGACTGGGAGGGGAATTTTACAGTGTGATGTTTCATCTCTCCTTTGTGATTAGAGCTGTATTTTACACTCAAGCAAGCTATTCTAGTAAGACAACCCCTCCCCCTCAGACAATATGCAAAGGGCTGATCTCCAGCTAAGAGAATGAAAATTAATAAATGTAGTCTTCAGAGGAAAGAAAAAAGACCATATTAGATGCATTGTGGAACAGAAATTATCAAAAATGCATCTAATGCTTAGAGTTTATTACAAAAAATTATAAAAATGCAACAATGAGTAACACAAGCCAGGATAACAACTGATGAAATAAAAAGCAAGAAGCTTCAGGGCTTTAAAAGAAAAAAAAAACAGCTAACAACCAGTGGCCACCTGAGGCTAGAAAGATGCTTCTCATATAAACAGATTAATACACAATGGCCAATGACAGGCTCTTATATCATTCTCTGAAGCATCTAGCCCCAGCCATAATGAACTACTGGTCTGATTTGGTACAGAGTTGTAAAGTCATTAATGATAAAATTATGGGACTGATACTCAGCTGGTGAGCCCATCAGTTCTCACTGATTTCTGTCAGCACTGTGACCATTCACCCTGGCGTGGGGACTGCCCCGGACTACTAAGCTGGACAGTGATAATCAGGATACAACCAAGTTTCGCATATAAAAACTAAAAATGAGGCTTCCTGCTTCAACTTCAGATTAATACATTACCTGTGATCCTGTCAGAACAACAGTTTTACCCAGGTTCTCACACATGAAGGATAAGGCTGAAGCTGTATATGCCATAGTATCAGTACCATGAAGGATCACAAAACCATCGTACTTTTCGTAGTGCTCCTGGAGATGGAGAGACAATTTTCACACTGTTAGAGCAATGCACTGGCACCAGCAAGTGAGGTACACAGTGCAATAATTTCACTGATACAGGCAACAGCATAATACTTTGAAGGGTACAGCATTCATAATTCCTCCTAAAGTCATCCTGTTTCCAGTTTAAATACAATTAAGGGTTAATAGGACACTAAGCGCTAGAGCCAGTAATTCTAATTACAGAACAGTCAAAGAGATTCTTCCATGTATACATATTAATGCAGCATTTTTAAACCAGAAGACTGCTAATTAGGAAAAGCTTAGCAATGGCTTTAAACAGGAATGTTAACATATGCAAATTAGTCATATAGTCTGATTTCTTGTTGCCGCTTTTACTTTAGGGATTACACCATTTACAGGAACAGATTAGGCAAACCAAGGCTATCATAATATACAGAAAAAACCAGTCCATTTAATCCGAGTGGCAGACAGGCAAACTGCCAGTGTCAGAGTGCCCTCTTCTGATGGAAAGTCATCCTTTCCATAGCAGAAAGCAGTGAGGAGGTTTCTTGTTCATTAATGTATGTTCATTTGCTGGTTTTTGAAAAGCCCCTTTAGACTATGAGGCACATGCAGATGTAAAAAAAAAATATAATAATTTTAATCTACATGCAATTACACACAGAAGGTTTTTTTAATGCAAAGCCATGAATCACACAGCTCATCCTGTTAGAATAATGTCATCTATTGGCTTTTGGAGGGAAAAGGAATTGGTTCTTCTAAGAGTGATGGGACATAATAAATGCTGTAGTGAGAGACATTGATTTGGTAACATGGGAAAGATTACATGGAACTCTTAAGCAGATGTATGAAATGCCAGTGTGGGGGGAAAACAAGATTTCTTTTTATTTACACTTCTTATATTACAATAGGCACACATGCTTGGCATGTCCTGATAACAGGTCATCTCCAAACTCATGTCTACCTGTTGCTACCTACTGGAAGTTTCAGGGGATTTCTGCTTATCTCTAACAACTGAGCCAACAGAACAACTACCAGTGTTGCAAGATCTTCCTGTAGACCCAACTACGGCCTGATGCAGAAAGCATGCTGCAGCTACTCACCAGCACAGTGATAAGGTCAGCAGGTTTCAAGAAAGGCCAAGATCACAGAAATAGCCACTTGTCCTCTCTAAATCAGTATGCTCACAAATATTTTCAGCCTTATAAACCTTATTAGATGCAAAATAACATAGTCTGGTTTAAGCTTCCTAATGTAAAACATCAGACTGGCAGTTAAGAAACATCTTGGAATATTTCAGTGTGGAAAGTCATCAGCACATTACAGCTGTGCCAAGCACATCATGACCAAGATGAACACAAAGTGGCAGTGTCTATACACAAGCCAGAGAGTTGAAGTTTCTTTTATTTCTTTCTCAGCACTTTTAACTTGGAATACATGAACTGGACCTTTCTACTGTGCACAAGAAATAAACACTTTTTTTTAATAAAAACTAATATGCCAGTATAGAAGAAAGCTAAGTCCTTTCCTGTTTAGCATGGGATTGCTTCCTTCTCTTGGCTCTAGGCTTTTCCCAGCTGCACCCCTGCTCCATCCTAGAGGCTTTCCATTTACACACCAGCTCCATCTCTTCTTTGCCCTGGCAAGATCCATTTCATAGGAGAAGCAATCTCCCCAGTTTGATAGTTTCAGGATTAGAGAGCCTAAATGTGAAAGACTCTTTCCTGGATCTTCAGTATCATTCCCTGCATTATTAAACTGTTCACGTGCATTGCTACTGTGTGGTCAATGAAGGGAATTTGCACAGTAAATTTCCACTATCACATAGAGAGCAGGAGGGGAAGAGCAGTATCTTCCTAGCCCCATGCTTACTTATTTCTAACAGCTATGTATGAATTCATGGTGTGAAGCATTTGAAGTGTTTTGCTTTTTTGCTTTCTTAAAAGCACATAGCTAAGTTCAGACACAGGGGACGGGAACCGAGAACTGCTGATTTTTTTTAATCCGGAGGAGGATGTAATGAATTTATCCATATATGCAGAACTATCTAGGTCTTTAAACATCTCCCACTGTGGAAAAGCCTAACATTTTTTCTACTGGTTGCAAAGCCAAAGCTATTGAAATCCAAATTGAGCCCAGTGTAAAAAGGCATAAAGATATGCCTTTATTTTCTATGTCAATAGCCATCTATGAGGCTATTTGAACACTCAAATGATGTGTAACTAAGCAACTTTCAGTTAAGTTACCTACACTTAAGGATTTTATTCCACATTTTTGGACAGTGAATTTCAGTAAACATTTTAAAATACATCAACCTAGATGTTACATACTTTATTCAATTATAGCTGCAATTTTTATATTTATTTTATTGTATGAAATTATGGCATGGCTTATCATTGGAAAAACTATATAACTTTAAAAAGTTTACAACATTTTCAAAAGAAAAAATTGGCAAACCTTGCAAGCACAGTACTTTGTTATTTTGCAAGTAACTAAGTAGGGCACTTAACATTTACATTTAAAGAAACAAATATACACATGTAGCACTATTGAATTGTTTTATCTTGCTAGATAGAGATATACTGCTGGCTTTGTTTAAATAATGAAGCAATTCTTATTCCAAACCATAGTACCTCAAGTTTCTTTGCAATTTTGGCCCAGTCATCCGGTGTCATGTTGGAAGAATCAAGCAGTGGTGAGAGCTCAAGGATTGTGTAGAAGATTCTTTTGTTTTGCTTAGAGACACTATGAAGAAAGAGAAGTAGAAAAAAAAATTCTGAGAACTAGTATCATCTCATCATTTCTGATTTTTTCTTTAAATCAGTAGTTTTCACCCTTTTCCTCCCCATCCCCTAAATCTAGGTAAAAAGAAGTCTTAGATTTGGTAATTAAATTCCAAGTTTAGAAGTTCATGGCTTTATGTGGTTTACAGCACAAACACCTAAATTTAATTTAATAATAAATACAATTTGTGAGGCAGAAAGAGGCTGTCAAAACTAAAGTTAGACAAGAAGAACCCAGACCTCCACTGTTTCAGTTTGGAACTGAGTTCTAGCAGACGTAAATACAAAGTCTTCAGCTATTGAGAGAAATCTGTAAAGCTCCCAATGTATACAGGGAGGTCAAGTGAAGAGTTGTAACAACTTTTTCGTCCTTTGATAAGTATAAATAGATACTCTTTCCTGACACAAAGGGTATCTTTAAAGACTTATGATTAAGATCCATTTTTGTGGCTTTTAGAAGATCCATTAATTTTTTTCTGACCTCAAATTTCAGAATAAAATGCTCTTAGTTCTTCAAGTGAACTGTTGCCTTTGCTAGCAATGTGCTAACTTTGTAAAAGCCCAGTTCTAGCCTGTTAGACCCGTTGTCACCTTGTTATGGAAGTCTGCTCTGTGGTGCCAGGTGTACCTTGTTATGTGGAGTTTAAGGATGTGACAATAGCAAAGATCTTAAAATACTGGCATAGGCTGAAGACAGACCACTGAACAGGTGCAACCTCAACAGCTGGGAAATGACTGCCCCCAGACTCATAAAAATAAGCCTTACCAACTATGCATGGGGAAAAAAACCCCAAACCAAACCGAATTCAGTCAATGGGGTAAAATACCTGTGGGGCTGAGGAATATGACACACTCAAACACCATGCAGTGCGTATGCAGCAGATAGAGACCAAAGATTAAAAAGTGTCTAGATACTTGAACATTTTACAAAAGTACACAATCCCAAATTTGGAAAGGACTTATCAAAAGCAGTAATGGCTATAGAATCACAGTGGGATTGTGCTAGCTGCTGTCTGCTCTCCCTGCCCCCAAGCTCTCCCTTCTTCCACCTGCCCATCTCAAGAAATCTGATCCCTTAAAGACCTTTGATTTGGCAGGCAAATGGCACACAGATCATGTGTTATACCCCACAAAACATGCTCATTTCTCCACATTAACTTTCTAACCTCTCAGAATACAGTCAACTACATACAAATTCAAATTGGCTGTATAGATTTGGGGTAATAAAAGAATCCTAGTACTAAAATTGACTACTACCTTTCTGAAGCTTGGAAGATGAAACAATAACCATCATTTTCACCCATTCTTACATTAGCTGGAGTATGTTTCTATTTCCAAATGCTGTGGCCAACAAGCAGATACCAAAGAACTGCTGGAGGGCCAGCTTTGCCCTCCCTACTCACTCTTCCAGGTGGAGTCATCCAGAGCAGGTTTAAGAGGATCATACTCACATGGCCTGAATGATGGAAGTTCCCTGTCAGCTCTAACTGTGATAGATACACTTACACTGGAAGACAGTCAAAGGCTATGGAAAAGACCAGGATACTGCATGGATGCATAAAAGTTCTTGAAATAAGGTGCTTAGAGCACAAAAAAGTTGATTACCTTCTCTTGCCATTTGCAATAGTGTTTTGTTGCCATTTGCAATTTATGTATATATTTATAGCAATATAAACTATACAAAACCAAGAGTCAATTATCAATTTGAGAGTCATAGAATCACAGAATAGTTTGGGTTGGAAGTGACCTTAAAGAATATCTAGTTCCAACTGCCCTGCCACGGGCTGGGATACCTTCCACTAGACCAGGCTGCTCAGAGCCCCATCCAGCCTGGCCTTGGACACTTCCAGTGATGGAGCATCCACAGCTTCTCTGGGCAACTTGTTCCAGTGCCTCACCACTCTCTCAGTAAAGAATTTCTTCCTAGTATCTAATCTAAACCTACTCTCTTTCAGTTTGAAGCCATTCCTCTTCTCTTGTCACTACATGCTCTTGTAAAAAGTCTCCCTCCATCTTTCCTGTAAGTTCCCTTCAGGTACTGGAAGGCCACAATTAGGTCACCTTAAGCCTCTTTTTCAAAGTGAACAATCCCAATTCTCTCAGCCCTTCCTCACTGGAGAAGTGCTTCATCCCTCTAATCATCTTGCTGCCCCTCCTCTGGACTCGCTCCAACAGGTCCATGTCCTTCCTGTTCTGGGGACCCCAGAGTGGATGCAGCACTTCAGGTGAGGTCTCACCAGAGCAGAGTAGAGGGGCAGAATCCCTGCCCTGCTGCCCACACTGCTTTGGATGCAGCCCAGGACACAGTTGGCTTTCTGGGCTGCAGGTGTACACAACCAGCTCTCATCATTGGCAGGGCTGCTCTCCATCTGTTCATGCCCCAGTCTGTATTGATACCAGGGGTTGCCCCAGCCCAGGTGTAGCACTTTGCACTTGGTCTTGTTAAAGTTCATGAGACTCCCATAAGCCTATGTCTTGAGCTTGTCCAGGTGCCTCTGGATGGCATCCTGTCCTTCCAGTGTGTCAACAGCACCATGCATCTTGATGTCACTAAATCTGTGGAGGGTGCACTCCTTCATCTATGACATTAATGAAGATAATAAATATGATCCAAATATGGATCCCTGAGGGACACCATTTGTTACTGATGTCCATCATAACTATGAGCTTTTGATCACTACCCTCTGGATGTAATCATCCAATCGATTCCTCATCCACTGAATAGTCCACCTACCAAACCCCTCTCCATTTTAGAGAAGGATATTGTAGGGTACCACGTCCAAGGCCTTACAGAAGTCCAGATAAATGACATCTGTAGCCATTCCTTTGTTCACTGATACAGTCACTCCATCATAGAAGGCCACTGGGTTGGTGAGGTAGGACTTGCCCTTGGTGAAGCCATGCAGGCTGTCCCAAATCACCTTCCTCTCCTCCATGTGCCTTAGCATAACTTCTAGGAGGAGGTGTTTCATGATCTTCCCAGGCAGCGGTGAGGCTGACAGGTCAGTGATGTCTACAGTTCTCCTTTCTACCCATTTTAAAGATGGGCACAATATTTCCCTCTTTCCAGTTACCTGAGACTTCTAATAAATTCTGTAGACACACTCCCCTTGTGAAGCCAGTGTGTTACATACAGCAGAGAAAGCATTTAAACAATACGTTTAAACTGAGATGCTGTACCTAAGAAGTTAGACAATCACATGAAAAATTGCCTTCCTAGATAACACATTTACACATGCTAAGAGTAAACTGGAAGTCAGATTGAAAAGAAAGCTCTCCTGAGAACGCACTGTTTAAATAAAACACAACATACCAACACAAGAAACCAGCCCTGTCTATGATTTTTGATGCCTTTCTCTAAAAAGAGATCATATAATTCCTCTTACATTGACGTTACACACAGATATACAAAGTTCACAAAATACTCCTATTTTCTCCCTTGGGAACTCACAATATTTCTCAACCGCCTAGTTAAAATATCACTTGGCTAACACAAAAGACAAAATGGCATATTGCCATGACTAACCTCCAGGAACAGCACTCAGCAGTGCCAGAAAAACAGGACAAGATTGGTTTTTAAACCACAGGGTTTTTATGTGAATGATTGTTTTAAGCTTTTCTGTTCTTCATGGAAAAGATGTGCCAGGACAAGTATATTTAGGACTCAAATGGGTATATTAGTGCAGTTTTTGTCTGTTCCTAATACCTTAAAGGATTTAAAAGTTATTCAAGTACAGAATCATAATAGACCTCCATCTTTCTTAGTGTAACACAAACTGTATGTTCATATAAATACTACTGCACCAGGAGTCCATCCATTTCCCTTTACTCCTTTTCCTGCTATCTGCCTTTTAAGTGATTACTTTTAAAAGCTTTACATAGAGACCTCAATACAAAGTAAAAAGAAATTAATAAACCTTACATTTTCTTTTAATATCCTGGTTTTCTCTTTAAAGATTAATTTACTCCTATAGCAAACCAGCTACAGTCCCATTTATTTTTGAATGACTGTGTAAAATCATCCTTTGTGCAAAGCTAACATGTTTACAGGGGTACAGTCATTCATCACAGCTGGGGAATATTTCAAATTAGCATACTGCCCTCTAAATAAAACCTATAAGCTTATTAATCATTGTCTAATAGTTAAGAAGAAATGCAGATTAATTATAAGCCCATCACTTATTATCATAATGTTGCATAAATTCGGGAAAAACAATCAGCTTTTAGGGCTTTTAAAAACAGAAGGCCTGCAGAATTAAAGCATGAGGTCTATTCACAGACGCATTAATTACATGCTACTTTTTCAGACATATGCTGAAGATAATTCACATTGAGCTGTATATAGTTTTCTCAGTTTCTGCAGAATCTCTGTATGTTTGCACAGCAGCAAAGTAATACAAAAAAGAAGGACAAAATGCAGGACCAAACTGCCCAGAATGGTTACTTGTTGCTCCATTTAAAAGTTATTTCTCAGGCAGTTTTAAGGCACTTCATTGCAAATATATCAAAACACACATTTTCTATCACGTCAGACGTGGTGGACTTTTTCCTTTTAAGCCAATATAAGCATTTTTGCTAATCTCATCATAGATTCCTCATGTTAAATGTCTGGAAATGTAATTATCTGAACATTATCTGAGATGTAAATATCTGAAAATGAACACAATACTTCCTAACCCTCCCTCTCCCCAAGGAAATTGTACTTACGGGAGCACCAGTGTGTTTTCTGGAAGTTCACAGGAGTTGTTCAGTTTTGCTTCCTTGGCATATGCCCTATCATGCAGCATTGGCATTTTTTTCAAGCTGTTTACTAATTTATTGGCCTCAGGAGCAAGTCCTTAAAGATAAAAAAATAAAGAAAATAAATAAAAGAGCAGGGATGGAAGGAAGCAAGTGGCACAGGAAGGAAGGAAGAAGTCAAGTTACACAGCAGTTTGCCCATTCTTCCAAATTAAATTTAAATAGCCTACTGCCAGTTTAAAAACATGAAAATTGAATATAACAAATCTCCATGCAGTTGTTTCTTGAAACAAATAAATCCTTTATTTAAGAAAAACAACATTTCAAATCTCGTCCTTATCCAATATTTATGCTTTACCTATTTTTAATTTTTGGTTGTCTGCCAACACTGATGAGCAGCAGGGACAGGGAGCCAATTTTTGCAACTGTAGCAGAAAGCTCCACTCTCTTAGACATACCATAGCTATTACTACTATTACTTCTTAGTGTCAGAAGACTTAGAAAGCACCAAGCATTATTTTCTACTATTAAGTTATGATATATACTAGAGACCTTCCACTAGCAGCTTTAGGACTGAACAGTTAAAACTTGGTGGTAATAATGCCAAGGTCATGGGTTCAATCCCCTATGTGGGCCATTGGCTTAAGAGTTGGTCTCGATGACCCTTGTGGGTCCTTTCCAACTCAGAATAGTCTGTGTGAAATCTGTGTGAAATCCGTACTGACAAGATGTAGAGAAGGTGCGCAAACTGCTGAATGGAAAAAGCTGAAAGCAGGGATGCAACTCAAGCTCTGATCATCCTCTCCCTGAATGTGATGGGGTCTGTCTATCTGTGGCAGGGGCGCTAAAACAGCGGCAGTTTAAGCAAGCCTAAGAGTCCATTTGGTGCATGGTGGGCCTGCAGGTATTCTAGCTGCAACCAGGTATTTCAAAGGGACTCTGCATGCCATTCCCTACTAGCCAGAAAGGCACGTAATTTTCTAAGGTTACAATCCTCAGCGCCATAGAACTGAGTTCACTTGTGAATCTAACCTGCAACTGATTTCCCAATACCCTGTTTCAGGAATGACAGCAACAGTCCTGGCATCAGAATCAGAAACTACCCTGTTTTTCTGAAGTCTGACTTTTAGAGATATTCATTCAAGGAACTTCCATAAGAGGTACTTCCTGTTAGACTTGAAGATTCCAGTGGCGTTACTGTCAAGCTCAGTTTAATATCACTGGATGAGTTTCATTACCACCTGTTCAGATGGCAAATGAACTATCAAACCTCATTTGAGGCCAGGCGATTCTCTCCTACTTCCCAGCTCTGTTTCTTTAAACGTGACTCTCATCCAAGTTAGCATCTGTAAATTTTTTGCCTCACTTTCAAACAGCAAAATTTATTCTAAATTCTCCAAAACTCAGAGAGTATTTCCAGTAGTATTTCTATATTTTTTCATTTACTTTCCAAGCTGATGGAAAAATTTTTAGGAACTCCCTAATCTCCCTCTTGGCTTTCCTTAAATGAAGTAGGAGGCCTCTTCATAGCCAACTTCCTGACAGGATAGCAACAGCATTTGAGTGGATTTGTTTGGATTCCTACCAGAACACTTTGTTTTACAAAATATACTTAACACACTGTCAAGCTTCGGATGTTTCATTCATTCAGCCATAATCCCTGCCTTTCCTATTAAAGATGTTCCTAGCTTAGTCACAAATGGCCACTTCTGCTGTGCTTGGGCATTGAGTCATTTTGGCTCAGAAATGCAGCCCACTTTCAAGTGGTTCCTGGGTGTTTTCCTGGGTGATTATTCTTCCAGTATTATCTTGCTCTGAATATTGACAATGGATTAGACTGTTTATTTTTTGTATTTGCCACAGGAACTGGAGAGCTGATGCACCTTAATATTCTTTAATCCCTTCTCTAAAAATGGCAGTGCCTCATCTCCTAATCACTAATCTGTCAGGATTTTTCTCTAATTGCTTGCACTAAATGTAAACTTATTTTAAGGTGTTCTAGAGATGTATCCAAGATGGCCCACTTACAGCCTACATAGTCCCCCTACATGCATTCTACATCTAGCAGTGCTCTTTGTTTAACAGCTTCAAGGAGCAAACATGGGGGAACTCAAGCACAACTGTTTTAAGAACACTTCTGCTTTATAATGCATGAAAAACAACTTTTGTGAGCCAAGCTTGTTAACCAAGTACTTAAAGCAACTTCACCCCTGCAGAGAAGAGGCAGGCTGTGTTACTTGTCTGAATAGTCCCATCAGCTTCTGTACTTTCCCTCTTTAGCTGGCCAGCCCCAGCATCAGAAACCAGGCAGAGGCAGAACAGCAAAAAGGCACCTCTGGCCCAGGGGAACAATCATGGTTCTGTCCCACTTATAGAGCTGAGGACTATGCTTGTCACCCTGGTGCTATGGAAAACACAGTCAAACATCTGCCAAACGAGATACCCTACAACCTGTGCTGCTGAAGAGAACAGGGAGCTGAAAAAGTCTGCTACAGTGGGGCTCTGCATCCAAGAAGCTGCAGGTGCCTGGGGGGAAGGACCATCCTGTACATCAGCATGCTGAACTTACCATTCCCAATCCTAACAAACTTGCCATACTGAGGAACGCAAAGGATGCTAAGCCAGTTTTGACCTATCTAACATCAGTACAAATGGCACATACATCTATGGTGCCACATCCCCAAATTAACAACTATGTCTTGCAGCAGAAAGCATTCTCCAAAATATTCATTTCAGCAGCTGTAGTCCTTGGAGCTTTCAGAAATGAGGTGCATAGATTTCAGACAGAAAAATGCTTGGACTACAGCAGCCCACGCTTTGGCAATCTAGAAAAGATAATTAAATAACTAAGTTACTTAGGCAAACTCTATTCCAAGTTAAGTAATCTTTCTAAAGGTATTTAGCTTAGTTCTACTTGGATTTGCTGAGTGGGTTTTTTTCCTTAGCATCAGGTAAAAGCCAGAAAAGAGATCCAACCCACACACCCAAGGAAAAGATCTCCATGAAGGCACCAGCCAGAAGGAGCATGAGCACAAACCTTATGGAAAGATCAGTATCACAGTAACCTCACTATGGAGTGCAGTAAGATTCTCTTTTTGAAATGAGCTCCTGATAAGCCAAAAGACACTGCTGGAGGAGGAAACAAGCAGGAGGACAAAATTTTTAACATGCACTGCAGTGGTTTGATACCAAAACCTGAATACTGAGAGAGCCTGCACCTGAGTATGGTTGCCATCCAACTCACACTAAGAGAAACTGCCTATTCATCCTCTGAAAATGACTCCTGCACAGGTAACCTGTAGGTGTGCAAAAAGTCCAACAGGTCCAACACATGCTGGAGTTGCCAGATGTGCACAAGTCAACTGCAGAAACTCTGCAGGAGGTTTACAATCAGATATTATGCTGATAAATAACTACTCCATACATACACAATGAGGCCAAGGAATGTGATCGTTATCAGTCTTGTACATGGGGGCAGTTCTGCCCAGAAACACGTTCCTTGCAGAACACATTAGGCCTATCAAACCTGCCCGATTTTAAAAATTAATCCATCTTCTCTCAGCAACTGGAAAGGCCACAGAAAACCTTGTAAGCCTAGGCAGAAATTAGTTAGGTAGAAACCTAGCTGGATCCCTTGACCTGTAGCAGTTGCTGCTACGAAAGGCTTCAGGCAGCTCAAGGAAGCCACTTCTGTTCACTCTGATTGTAATAGACATTTGTAGCTCTTGGTAGGGTTGTAAATAGGCATTTCCTATCCACAGGTTAATAAAAGAAATGAGCATCTATCGGTTTTTTCCCTTAAAGCATGCTGCCTTTCCCATGCCCTTTCACCAGCCCCTGACTGAACACTAAAGACTGCCAAATATTCTGAAAGAGGTACTCTGGCTGCTCTGCAGCTAGATCAGTGTATGAAAAGCAGGTCAAAACCCTCACCAGGATACAGCAAGTCAGCATCATTGGATCATAACTGTTAGATTGTTTGCACATGCTTTAATGATTGACACTTGTTAAGCAAAAGAAAAAAATAAATCACACAAGATGAGAAGCGGTTATAGAGTTCATTTATAAAAGAATGAGACATGTGATTATAATTTATTTGCTTAAAGAGTCATTTGGGAAGCTAAGGCAATAAAAGCAGGAAATTATTTTCGTATAAACAATGCAAACTGAGAAGGGAAAGTCACCACACGTCATTTCAAAGACGGACCTTTTTTTTTAAACAACTTTGATAGCTTAAATGCAAAGATGACAGCCATAAAACACCAAAGCAGAGCAACACCTTAAAGCATCTTTCCTACAATAATAATGATCAGCCAATCACCATGTTCTGAGAAGAAAGAACATGTATGAGAAAAAAATCAAGTCCAAGAAGCTCCAAGTTGAAGCCCCAAATGTACTCATTCTGCAGATGAGTAGCAGAGCCAGTATTTCAGGCAGGGATACAAAACTCTGTAGTAGGGATCACAAGTACCCACACTTCTGAATCTAGACAGACACAGGCTCTGGAAGCCCTGGGATGCTCCAGTGCCTTCCAAGTGAAAGGGGAAAAAACTAAATAGATATTCATCAAAATTGGACTTATTCCCCCTCACTCCCTACATCACACTATTTCCCTTCAAAACAATGCTGGCAAATGCACAGCCCTACAGCAAGTCAGACCTGACTGAAATCCATTCTTTTCCCTGGACACATTAGTTATTTGATACTTCTGGCATCCCTTAGAATCTGTGCCTGCAGAGTGAGGGTCTAGGGGTGCTTAGGTACCACTCCAACCAGACTGGGGGCCTGGGGAGCTTTCAGGTGAGTTTGGGCAACCCATTAGCTGACATTTAGTGGCACCTGAAAACACACAGCATACACCTGTAGGTAACTAAGAAGCCTTCAGATAAAAGGCAGGCAGTACACTGACACATCTGCGTTGAGTTTTGGATTTAAACGTGTTTCAGCTGGTGGGAGGGATGTTGACACATCCAGCCTTTTCATCAGTGTCAGTCTCCCCCTCCCTCGGTAAGGTAATGCAGAACTGTTCAGTGATTTCCTGAAGGAAGGCAAGAGCTGGCGGGAGAGCAGCGGAAACCTGCCCCAAGGCAGGTGAACACTGACGCTGCATCTGATCTCGCCCATCCTGACACTTGGCAGCATGTTCGCTGCCACGCTCGCATCGGCTGCGCCTGCCAGGTCAGCGCCGGAAAATCCTTGTCACGGGCACCGGCTCCAGCGGCCCACGCTCTTCCCAGCAGGAATGCCAGGCACATGCTCTCTGGGTGGCAAGAGACAGCGGCTCATTTAGAGCTAAAAACAGACTGCATGACTAGTTACGATTAGGTTGGTTTCATTTTCAGAGCGCGAAGGAGGGCAGAAAGTACTCGTGCTTCGGGAAGCACGCTGTGTCCTGCCACAACCCGCTACAACCAGCCGTGAGCGTCACAAGGATGCCCATGGACTGAGCTGCCGATTAACAGCTGCCGGGAGCAGGGGATTACGAGAAGCCTCGCACCCCTCTGGCACAGCCTCAGGAACGCTGGGATGCTGCCGTGCCGGGATGCTGTGCCCGCGGCCCCAGCCCAGCCCCGCTGCCCTCGCCGCGCGCCCCGCGGAGCCGCAGCCGCCCCTCACCCTTGACGTCCTGCACCATGCCGATGGTGCCGCCCGTGTTGATGACCAGCACCCGCGCCTTGGCCTTCTCGGAGGCAGCCGAGGGGCTGCCGCATCCCGCGGGGCGCTCCTGCGGGCGGGCGCCGGCCAGGGCTCTGCTCAGGGAGCGAGGTCGTGCCGCCGGTATCGCCTCCATCCCCGGTCGCAGGAACCGCTACCTCCGTGCCTGGGCAGCGCGGAGTTATAGGGCGGGCGAGCGGCGGGGCCGCCCCTTCCCAGGGGCGGGGAGAGCGGCCGTGCCCGCCCGCCGGAGCTGCGGGGGCTTGGGCGGCCGTGCGGGGCCCCCGGGGAAAGGAGAGGGCACGGGGCAGCCCCGGCACCGCCCCCTGCACTTTGCGCCGGGGCAGCGTCCCAGCCCTTTCGTGCCAGAAGAAGCGAAGAGCGGCGGCGCTTTCCGGGCCGGGGGACACACAGGGCTCGGGGTCAGCCCGCCGAGACCACCTGCGGCGCTCCCTTTTTTCCACGCCCTGGGGAAGAAGGTGCGACCTTCCCCTGTTTCCCTAGCCTCGGAGGTGAGTCGTGCCTCCCAAAGCAGGCAGCGAGGCGTGGGCAGCACCGCTGCTTTCCCTTTCTAGGCTTCCTAGTCTACACCCTCGGCTTTTACCCAGATTTTCTCCTAGGAGAGAAAAGAGGTTCCACCTTCAGGCTGTGCATTCAGCCCTGGTCTAAAATGCGGACAGGCAGGTGGCATAGTGCCTGCTAACACCTGTAACATGGAACATAAGTGTTGGGTGGAAAAGGTCTCACTGGGCAAAGATGAGAGACCCGGGTTTTTCTGGAGTCTGCAAAACCACAGCCTATTCAGACTGATCTCTTACTTAAGCATCTATATACAGTGCTCTCCTTTAATCTGGATGATAGGAGATAGTTCCACCAACCCCCCTGCCATGAGCAGAGATGACCATCAGATCCGGTTGCTCAGCCCACAGACTCCTTCTGTCTGTTGAAGGACATTCACCCTCAAGGGTTTTTATTTCTTGGAAACCTGAGACCACAGTGATTCTCGGTATAGCCAGATCCAGTCTGCCACTGTGAAAGTTAACTCCTGTTTCTCAACAGTCTTGCCAAAAGTGCTCAGAGTAAAAGAAGGTAAGTCAGCAGAGATGAGTAGTTGTGCATAGGATGATAACCATCACTACCTGTGTAGCTGGGACCTCTGAAAAAGAAATAAAAGAGGAGGGGGAGGCTTACTACACCAACCTCAGAAGCTCTGAATACTTGTCTTGTGGGTCCTTTCCATCACCTCTCCTGTCATTTTCCTCATCTGCAAAAAGCTGGTTATCACCAGGAGCAGAATACCATGATCCTGAAGTGGACTTTTTCCATGCAGCAGGGATACTTTAGAGCCTTTGCTGATGCAGAGAAGAACATAAAGGGAACAGCTTTAGGAAACAAGGGACAAAGTATACACACCTACTTTATTTTAGTGCTCCATGAGAAAGGGCAGCCGTATTATTGCCCATAGCCCCAGTGATGGTAACACTGTAGTAGCATCATCAAAATAGATGGAATAATGCTGACATTTATATGGCTGTAGAAAATATTAATATCTTCTGATCTTACCACACCAGCAGTTCCTCCAGTCTTTAGTATCTATGCAGTTGAATGGGTGAGAAAAGTGTTTATTTGTAATAAATATCCTAACAGAGAGAGTGGTGAATGACCAGATGAGGGTGCAGAAGACTCATCTCCCTCCTGTTTAAGACTGTCGGCATAACTGAGCTCCAGTTTATATTTCATCTGTTTGTAACCAATGATGTGCTAGGCATTTCTCAAATCTTCCTCTGTCTCTTGTAACAGTCTTTCTAAGCTTTGAGACATACAAAGCAACAACCTTCAACTCAGGCGCTTCAAAACAGAAACATTAAATCTCCAAACACAACACAAATTTAGGGTTTAGTGTCTAGGTAAGAATAGCAGACACATCTGGATTAGCAAGCAATTTTGCAGGTAAAGTAAGCAGTTAAGTGTGATGAAAAAGGTGATGTTATAAGTATTTTAGAAAAAGCTAGAAATGTGTACCTTATAGACTAGAACTTGAAGAGGTTAATTATGGAAAGGGGGGCAGATTAAGGTCTGACATAGAACAAACTGTATTAAGCCCTGTATTGGTGTCAAGTTCAGCTACTGGTTTTACTTCTAAGAGTCATGTTTGGAAAGTATTTGGTAGTTTCTTTTAAGGATCAGGTATTAGATCACATATAAGGAGGCTGAAGTTGTTTTCGAGGCACTCTGCTAAGTCTTGAGGTCTGTTGTCATGAGATTTGTTATTACTGGCCAACTATAAAGCAAAATTAGCAAAGAACTAGCTAAAACACAATGAACCAGTTACTAAGGACAGCAACTGCTGAGAAGCACAGTCTGTGTGAGCTCAGAACTACCTGCCACACAAATATCCTGAGGCTAAATGTGTCACTTAAGTGCCTGAGTTACTCAGTAGGTCTAAGGAAGGACATGCTTCCTGTAGGGAAGTGGCAGGTATCTTTGGCTCCAGGTCATATGAACTTAATTTGTACCCTGTACTGAAACTTCTAAATAAAATTTAACTCAAGGTAAAAATAGGTATTATGGGATGGTCCAAGCAATTTCTTACGCTTCCAATTTCAATGACTTATTACTCTAACAAAAAAAAAATTTAGTTACTCCTTCCAAGCTGTTAATCTCTCTTTTAGACTGGGTGGCCCAAAACGTGGCACAGAATTCCAGTTGTTGCCTTACCAGTTCTAGGTAGAGGGAAGCATTCATTCCCCTGTATCTGCTGGCTGTAATTGTCCTGCTAGTGCAGCCCAGCCTGTTACTTCCATTGCTGTAAGGCCCTTTTGTTGCCCCATATTTGACTTGTCCATAGAACCACCAAGCCCTTTTTGCACAGCTGCTACTTAATTTTTCAGTCTCCAGCCCAAACTGATTTATGCAGCTGATATGTCTCAGGTGCAGGATTGTGCATTTGGCTTTGCTGGATTTTACAATGTTCCAGTCAGCCGATTCCTCCAGCCTGCTGAGATCCTGCCTTGCATTTCAGGTTGGTCCATTACTCTGCTTTTAGTTTGTCCCTAATGATCAGGTTGCTCTCCTGGGCTCCTCTGCAGTTCTGAACAGCTTCCCAAGATATCCTGACATTTAGACGACTAAGGAGGCCAAACTCTGCTCCTCAAAAGTCAGAGCCTTCAGTCTACTCCATCTCTTCCTCACTTCTGCATTATGAAGGCCTGTTAGTGAAGAACATATTTTTGGTTTGCATGCAGATATATCACAGAACCACATGATTGCAAGTAGCAGATATTTTGTAATACCTGTTTGCTTTCTTTTGATTGCAAGAAGACTAAGAACTAAAGATGGTAGTAACTGCAGCCAACCACTCAGCATCAGTCCCATGGTATCATATGCCCAATACAGCTTGACTAATGTTTGATTAATGCTTAATTTTTAGTTAGTAACAGATGGATTACTTAGTAGCTTCAGCATAAATCAATGCTTGTTTATTTGAGAGTCACCTGCTGAGTCAGAAAAATCCCCATCATGGTAGCCCCTGCTCCCCCAACTAAGAACTGTACCTTTTCCTAGGGGACCCTAAGTGCTGCTATCTCATCCACCGCTGCCCTTGACTGTCATTCCCTGACCAACTCCCACTTGTCTGTGAGTGGCAGATCCAGGAGAGCATCTCCTGTATTCAGTCTGTCCAGCATCTGTGTGAAAATAATTGTCCTCAGTGTCTGTAAAAATCTTATGGATTGCTCATCCCTTCTCCACACTGCCCTCTCAGATGCTGAGGTTGGAGAGTTTTCAAGGAGAACCAGGACCTGCAATCAACAGATGGCTTCTCCCTAGCCGAAGGAGGCTTTACCCACCTCCTGTCCTTGATGAGACGCCCTAGAATAGGCACAGATCATGATGGTGCCCTCACTGTGATCCTGACTAGAAAGCTCTCAAAGTCTGTAAACAAAGTCCATAGCACTCGGTGCATTCCTTTACAGAGAGCACAAATCCAGCCCTCACCTTGCTATCGCTATGAAAAAGCACTTGTATCCATGCATTGTAATACTTCACTCACATGAACTCTCACATCATGTCTCTGATACCCATAGCATCCCAACTCTTTAGCTGCACACAGACATCTAGTGTCTCCCGTTGGTTTTCCAACCTGAGTCCACTAGAAAACAGGTACTTGAGGCAGGTCCTGGTTGTTCAACTTCCTTGGATGAGACAGAACCTCCCCTGTTGCCCTCTCCAGTGTATGCTTCCACTGATGGACCTGATTTAAAGGCTCCCTCAATAATTTTGCAAGCCCACTGACAGAGATGGGCCTGTCTGTCACATGGAACCCATCTCTGCTAGTCCTGTTTCCCCAGGCACTGCTTTCTGGCTGCAGACACCAGAGTCCTGCCAGCAACACCTGCCACACAGGTGAGTGTTAATCTGCAGAAGGTTTGCCCTAGCCCAGGTCATTCTCTCTGCCCAGGAGGAACAAGAAAAATGTCCCCCAGGCTCCCATCGCTGCTGCTGCTCCTAAGAAAGCTAAAGGCATTTGGGGTGGTTTTACTCTGACAAAGGAAAAAAAGGGTTTAATGCAATGCACAGGATAAAAATATGTCTGTAAATGTAAACTGGGGGCTCAGTTCCCCGTGGATATCACTACAATCATGCTGAAACTGAATTTTGGAAGTGAAGATTAACACAATTGCAAATAGATAGCTTTAGGACAATGTATTTGCAATAAATTCCAGTATACAGAACTCTTTAGAAAACACTTCACATGAAACATGTATTTCCCAAATGTTTTATATATTTAAATGAGTACATTCCACCAATACATTCCAAATCGTGTCTCTCATAGAGCTCTCAACGAGCTTTAGCACGAGAAACTTACAAAACCATAATTAAGGGTATTATTAGGATATCTGAAATTTAGCTTGTGCTCAAGTGACAAAAAGCAAGGATAGTTCTAGCAGAAACTAATTGCCTTTTTCACTGGATATGAATTCACAGAATTCCTAATAATTTAGGAAAAGGATATTACAAAAAGGGGGCAACAGCATCTATCTCATGAAAAAAACCAGTCATCTATTTGGAATGGTTCACATGAAGTAAGTACTTGGTAGTCTTAAGTCACTGCTATTCTCACTCTTCCTCTTTTTCATCATTTGACAGCTGAACTTCCACCTCAGCCCCCTAGTTATTCACATGTTGTCCCTTAGGACATGGTTCCCATGGAAGTAGTGCTTAATTAAACAGGTTATGGACCTCCCACTTTACCCCCACCTCTTCATAGACATCCCACTTCATCTGCAGCTATCCAGATGGCTGAACACTGAATAGTAATCAAAATTAGTGGGGTTTAAAAAATAATCCTGGGGGGGAAAACGTTGAAGTGCAGTGTCTTTTCAACTGGGCTAGTTTTCTCATCCAGCTTAGTGCAAAGGCCCGGTACTTGTTATATAGGAAAATCGAAAGTGGCAAGAATAGAGGTGGAAGCAAAAGGCTGAGAATGGGAAGGTCTTAACTCTTAGTCTGAGTGAGCTGCTGACAGAAATGTGGTCTGAATCCCAAGTCCTGGGAGAAACGGATTGGAGAAAAAGAAAGGGAAAAGTAAGGCATTTCTGGAAGGCAGAAACACTGTTTCCTTCTCCCTAGTACAGTATAATAAAATAAAGCTGTTTCCCCTCACATTGATATAGACATTTATCAAGATGCAACATTTAGTAATTTTTCAATACTGCCTCACCTGTGTCAGTGCAGAAAAGAAATGGCCCAGCTAGCAGTTTTCTGCCACATTTTACCTAAACTGTAGGCTATTGAACAGAACCCAGCAATGTCTGAAGGCAGAAACAAACTATGTAGTAACTCCAGCTGCTGCTGTTCCACTCTGTGTATCGACACATCCACTATGAAATTTTCTAAATAGACAAGCGTTCTGGGTCTGCTGTAGAAAAACATTTTTTCAAAAGAATGAAAAATGTGCATCTAATTCTTGTTATGTATGAAAGAAACACATTCCCCTTCATTCATTTATTTCTATCATAGATCTCAAATAATTTTAATGGTTGTACTTTTTCCCCTGTACTACTCAGAGTAAAAAAAGTAGTGAAGATCACGTGAAAAGAATCATTAAACTCTACAGAAGGGTAATTTTAGGTTCTGCAGGACTTCCTCCATAAAGAAAAAAACCTGAAATTCCATTAGAGTTGGTTAGAAATTCAACACTTTCATAGAACAGTCAGCTTTTGAAAACCACTCTGGCACAAAAAATGGTAACGTTTTTATCCTTTTCTAAAAAAAAAAAAAATTCCACATTGCTTATTTACAGTTGTCTTTCCATATAAAAATAAATTTCATTTTCAAAAATCAAAACTGAATGCTGTTAAGTGCATACAACTGATAATCCCTTCATATGTTGGAATACAGAATTCCAAATAACATCCCTGAATTAGAGAAGTAATCTCAAGTAAATTGCACAATGGTATCTAGGAATGACTCATTACACAAACAGAAGGTTGGAGGACAGATGACCATCTGGTACCAGTTCTAGAGAAACCACCAAAATAATTCACAGGAACAGAACTTACACAAGAGCTACTAGTAATAGATAAAGAAACGTAACAGATAAGCTCAGAAAGTTGCAACACATGGATTTCCCTGACATGATTCTACAGGGTACAGAATATTACCTCCGAGGGTAGAGGACTCAAGCTAAAAACTTTCATCTCCAGGAAGAACTGATACCAGCATTTCTAATAGCTAAACAAAATGCCCAGGCTGTGCATCTTGGAATGTAAGCCTGGAAGCAACAGAAGTACCTCAGAAAACTTAACTGGCAAGGCTACATCCAGTTAAGTGATTTTCTTGCAAACAGAGGAATGATGGCTTTGGATGACTTAATGGACATCAGTTCTCAATTTGCTGCAATTTTGAAGCAGGTTGTTTTGGAACCAGAATAGCAAAGTGGCATTTAATAGACGAAAGTGGTATCTAATTTTCTGTAACTAACAGCATCGCATCCATGAGAAGGAATACGATGGCACTCACTAGTTGGAAGGGGTTTGTGCCATCACAGTTGGTTTGTTCAGTCTCCCACAGCCAGGCACCAGCCATACAGTCTGTCAGCATGACTCTTAGCCGCAAGGCAGGGGGAAAAAGTGTTTCACGACTGAAATTTCTGCTGGCTAACACTGTCACAGTTGTTGTGAACATTGTGTATTAAACAGGACCAGAAAGAATGCAAAGTAGGTGTAAGTGGGAACTGAGTTAGAGAAACAAACAATGCAAACGCTCCAAACTCTGAATAAACAGGTGAAAAACACTGCCAAAATTTCATACTTGAATGACACAATGCTTTTTTAGCAACTATCAGCCAATTAATGAAGAAAGAATTTTGGTACAATTTTCTCCCTAAAAATATGTTGCACATGGAGGATTTTCATGGGTTACCTTATTCTGATTAGTAATACACAGTACACTGGTTTGTTACATGCCAGTTACAAGGTGAGGTTTTTTCCTGATTTACACTCAAAAAATATTTACGCAAAACTCCAAGATTTAATGCATGTCAGTATTTTATTTCTTGCACATTTATAATGCTTTTTACCTGCAAAGTTCTGTCTCAGGAGTCTCTACCATTGTTGGGAAGCTGAGTTCCACTTCCACAAAATCACTGTGTTGCTTTCGTGTGCCTTTATTAAAAAAAACCCTGTCAGCAGGGGAAAATGGTAATTTAAAAAAAGGCAGGTAATGAGTTTGTAAACCTCAGCTTTTTTAATGAAAAGGGAAAGACATGAAGAGAATCCTATTGGTCTGAACTCTCCTTTCTGCAAAGGTAAAACTAGTAGCCAGGTTGTCTTGGGGACACCTTCACAAAGAAACTGCATCAGAGATCATAGGTTCTTAGAGTTATATTGGATTATTAAAAGCTGTGTTATTTGTGTTACTTGACTCAGTCAAAAAGGCTATTTTCTTTAGAGGCAATTTTTTAAATTGGTCAAAGAACATATATGCATATATGAAACTACTATACCTGAAGTTGGTAGTACCACTGTCCCACCACTTCTTCACAAACTAGTGACCTGTGACAAGCTGAAACTGAAAACTACACTTTGTCAATTTATTCTCCCTTCTGCAGTCTTGTAAATGGCAAAACAAACTAACCAACCCTAATTTTTCAGAAGTTAGCTGGACTGCGTTCCTCAGTGGAGTAGCACCACACCTGCATTTCACATAAAGTGTTGCTCCATACTTGACTAAGTTTAAACATCCTTTTCAAAATGCAGTGGGACAATGAGTTCTATGATCTTAGGCTTGACATGTCAGTGTTCCAACCTAGAACATGAAGGCACTTTATTGACTAAGGAACACATAGCAATAGCAACAGCATACCAGCAAAGACTTCAAGAGTCAGTATACATCAGGAGAAGGATAATATGAAGACAGATATTTCTACTTTGTCAGCTTTTAAAGGGTAACTAAACTTCATCAATATCTGATGGCTGCTGACAGGCTTAGATAAATTAAATGGGTGGTGTCAGTGAAACATTATTAAAGAGACATGGTTACTCTTCATAACACTTAAAAGTATGATTTAATATGTATTGATGGAAAGATTAAGAAGTAATTTCTGTAATGGCAGAAACTGGCTGTGATGGCAGAAACTCCTTCCAATTCATGAGTGCCATTGTATTTGCTCTAATGTATGGGATGCTGCTAGATACAGAACATTAGATAACCACTTTTCTCTACTGAATGCTGCTTTGCTATTCCGATTCCAGAACTCCCTACTTCAAACCTGTAACACATTCAGAACTCATGTCTCGTAAGCCACCCAAAGCCATCATTCCCCTCTGCTGGCAAGAAAATAACTTCCTTGGATGTAGCCTGTCGTGGTTTAAACCCAGCTGGCAACTCAGCCCCACAGAGCTGCTTGCTCAGTCTCACCCAGTGGGGTGAGGGAGAAAAACAGAAGAGTAGAAGTGAGAAAACTCATAGGTTGAGATGGTTTAACAGGTAAAGCAAAAACGATGCACACAAGCAAAGCAAAACAAGGAATTCATTCACGCCTTCCCAAGGGCAGGCACAGGAACCTTGTTCAGCCACCTCCAGGAAAGCAGAGCTCTGTCACCTCTAATGGTTAATGTCCCCCCCATCTTTCTTCTTCCCCCTACTGTATATGCTGAGCAGAAGCCATAAGGTATGTGGTTAGTTGGGGTCAGCTGTCCCACTTGTGTCCCTCCTTCTTGTGCACCCCCAGCCTCCTCTCTGGTGGGGTGGTGTGAGTGGCACAGAAAAGGCCTGAATGTTATGCAAGCACTGCCCAGCAACAACTAAAACATCTCTGTGGTATCAACACCGTTTCCAGCACAAATCCAAAGCAGCCCCACAGTAGCTACTGTGAAGAAAATGAACTATATCCTAGCCATAACAAGGACAGGCCTCACCAATTAAGGTTTCAGAGGTACAGAAAGGCTCCTAAGATGCACAGCCTTGGCCTTTTACTGAGCTATTAGAAATGCTGCACTAAGTTCTTCCTGCAAATGAAAGTTTTTAGCTTGAGTTATCTAGATAACTCAAGCTAACCTAAGAGTTATCTTAGGTTATCTAACTCTCAGATTATCTACACTCTTCTCTAGTCTGTAGCAAGAAAAAGAAAATCTCTGAGCTTCCTCATTTTTTTCTATTGTCAACTTCTCTTATTTAAGTTCCTTTCCTATGAATTCTCTCAACAGTTTCTCTAGATCTGGTACCACCTGGTCTTCTGTCCTCCACCCTTCTGTTCATGCAATGAGTCAATTTTCAAACACTGAGTAGTCTGTGAAACAAAGTTCTGAATTTTTAACCAACTCACATTGAACTTATTTTACTCAAACAAAGGTGTCTTGTTTTCTTTCCCATTTTTGAATTTTATCTCTTTGATAAGAAACATGAAAGAAAATAGCATATGACACACACAACTTACTATTGGCAATTTTATAGTTCCTTTTGGTTTGGATCCCATCATCTACCTGAAAGGCAAAATCATATTCACTGCAACGTCCTAAGTTCTTTCTCTAAGGATTCCTGCAGAATAGAAATTATCTTTCTCTGTAGTTCAAAAGTAATGATTCATGTGAGTAGCACTACAAAGGGAACAAAAATACAACAATTAAAAATGCTTTGAGATCTGTGTTAGAAGTATATGATGCCAAAATAGGGGGTTTCATACATAATAAGAACTAGCTAGAAGAGGCTGTGGAGGCTTCACCCCTGAAAAGACTCAAAATCCATCTAGAAATGCTCCTGGGTAGCAAGGATGTTGGGGATGATGACCCTCCAGAGACCCTTCCCACTTCAGTCTTTCTGTGATGCTGGGATAGAGAGGCTTTACCAAAAGGACATGTAGACAAGACTGAGGCAGCCTGTTATCCCTTACCTGAGAGACTGGTGCCTGTAATGAGGGCAGGAGGATTTCACAAATGAGAAAGGCTGATGCCTCCAGTATTTAAGTGCTTGTCAAGAACTGAAGTAGCTTAATGTTCCAAAAGGTCTCAAGATGTGCTTCTGAACTTATCTAAATCTGTGGTAGTCTGTCCATAATGCACAATGTCCCATGCCTGTGAGGTGTGTTTAAGGCTGTCAGTGTGTTCTCCAATTAGTGGTGTCTGCTATTATAGAGACCTTTTATGATCTTAAAATTCTGAAATTCTGTGGTTGAAAAGGGGAAGGGCAGAGGAATGGTCAGGATTGGGCAGAGACTGACCATGGAAGCTAAGCTTGAAGGCTCTGCTTAGGGGCTTCTGCATCTTTGAGGGCCACCCAAAAAGTATTTTGGAAGAGGGTGGTAGGGGAGCTGAGGAACAGAAAGGGATGTGCTGCCGGTCTCAGGAGAGAGATGCGGATCCAAGGCAGGTGGTGCCTGCAATGCCCAGACTACTTCCAACATCCAGCCACTGTCTTTCCTTCTTTCCAAAGGGCAGGTGACCTGCCACACAGAAGGTGTTTGAGCTGTGGCAGCTGACATCCTGAGTGCACAGAGGCTGCCAGAAAGGGAGGAAAATGTCACCTCTGGTTCTTAGACTGAGTCTTGAGATAGCTGGGGAGCACTTGCTCTGTTCTTTCAGTAGAATCACACTGTTAGGATGAACACCCTTGCACAGGGGAAGGGAAAAGGATGCAAGCACAGCTAGGAGTTTCACAGTCCCTTCCCCAAAAAGATGTGTTTGTTGGGATAAGAGTAGTTTGAATGACCCCAACAGATTCCAGCTGAGCCCATGGCCACTTGCACAATGGCACTGTGCTCTCTGCAGGGAGTGTGAATGGGGAAATGAAGGTGGGTGTGGATGCCAATGTAAAGTCATCCATTTCCAGAGAAAATAGGACTGTCCTTTTTTGACTGCAGAGGATTCAGGGAGGTACAGGTAAGTGCATGTAAGTCCTGCAGAGCTGATGATCTTTCCTAGTAATTGTTCTGCTGTAGGAGCCTGAGCTACCTATTCCTAAAGCTTGCCCGTGGGTTTTACAAGAGCTTTTGTTGTCAGAGCAGACAAAGGGAGAGTTGACAGTTACCAGGAAAAGAAAGGCTGGCAATGGAGTTTGAATAATGAAGGGATGGAGGCTTTGCCCTAGGGTGACTTTATAGAGAACAGGGAGTGCAGTTACAACAGGCTCTGCCTCACTTAACCCTCGGTCAGGTGTCTCAGGTTTATTTACGCTGACCACCTCCTTCTGCAGAACTCTTGACGTGCCCAGAATGAGAACTGAGGGAGACAAAAGGGCTGTTCAGGCACACAGACAAGGGTGCAAGTGAACAGAATTGCCTTGGAGAAACTATAGAATATCTGCAGCTTGCTGAGCAAAGGTGAGACTTCTCTAAAACATATTTGTGGATTTTGTACAATCTTGGGAAAGAAAAACCCTGCTGTGTCCTGTCAATAGTGTGATGTAAGTATGGGACAGCTAAATACTGCCTCAAAAGGGAGTCCAGCTACTAGTCTTCCTGCAGTCATTCTGTAAGCTCTGGTGAACCTTTATGTTGATTCACAACAGTTGAGATAATGGCCTAGCTAAATCATCCGTCAAAAATAATGAAGCTCTTAACTAATTTTCATATGTTTTTGACCTGTTTTCAAGGGTCACCACCTGTGAGCACAAGAACAGTCCATTCCATTGAGGAGGAAATCATGCAAAGGCAGAAGGGGGCCTGCAGGGATGAACAAGGAACTCCAGATCAGATTCAAGCATAAAAAGAAAGTGTTCAAAGGATGAAAGAAGGGACAGGTGACACACAAGGAATGTAGAGATACTGTCAGAGTGTGCAGGGATATTATGAAAGGCAAAGACCAACTTGGAATTGAATATGAAGGTTTAACAAGACAGGTTTCTACAGGTCAATAAACAGCTAAAGCCTGACTATGGAAAAGGTGGCCCCACTGGTGCCTTCCAGGGCACCGCATGACAAAGGACATACAGAAAAGCTGACAATGCCACCTTTGCCTCTGTCTTTAGTGGTAGTATTTACATTTAGGAATCCCAGGCACCTGAGGACATAGGAAGACGCAGGCGAAGGAAGACTCATTGTTGCTGGAGAAGGATCAGGTTAGGGAATACTTAAATAAACCAGACCCTGGGACTTGATGGGCTGCACCCACAAGTGCAGAGAGAACCAACTGATAACAATTGATAATTTTCGAAAGATCACAGAAATCAAGGGAAGGTTCCTGAGGAGTGGAAGAAAGCAAACATCATTTCTACCTTCAAGAAGGGCAAGGAGGAAGAGGAGATGGGAAACCAGAGGCTGTTCAGCCTCACCTCAGTCCCTGGAAAAATGGCAGAGAAAATAAACCTGGAAGCTATTTCTAGACATACGAAGGTCAGAAAGGCAATGTGGAGCAGTCACCACAGATTTGTCATGCTTAATCAACCTGACAGCCTTCTCTGAGTAGGTGACACGCTCAGAGGTGAGGGCAGAGCAATGGATGCTGTTTGTATTGACTTTATGATGGCTTTTAGCACTGATCCCTGTAACATCCCAACAGACAAACTGGTCACATGTAGGCTAAAAACTGGCTGAACTGCCACAGTCATTGCCATTAGTGAGCTGGATGATGGGACAGAGTACGACTGGCAGACAACACAAAACCCAAAGGAGTGGTTGGTATATCCGATGGTTGTGCCACCATTTAGAGGGACCTGGACAGGCTACCCCAATGAGTCCACAGAAAGCTCTGGGAGTTCCATGCAGGCAAGTGAATACTAAGCCAAACTAGCAGTTCCTTAAAGAAACTCTAATTGATCAGAAAAAAAAAAAAGATATGACAAATAATAATCATAGTAGCTAATCTCATTCAATATATAATTTCATATGCAATGCCAGCCCACTTAGAGCTGTTAGCCCTTACAGGATCTGAAGGCAGGTAAATTAAGTCTCTGGCAGGTCCTAGCTGAACCCAACTTCCTATTATATGACCTAACACACTTCATAGACTGAATGAAATCCTGAGGAGATTGTCTTATCAAAGTGCTCTAATCCAGATACTATGTCTTTGTACTGGAAAAAAACTCAAGCAACACACTACTTGGAACACTCAACTAAATGATTAGCTTGTCTTTTTTTCCTCTTTGTGGACAGTTACAGTCGATATACCTCAGAGATTGGATTCATGCTCTTACCGAATTCAGTAATCTAGAAGAGAGTCATTTAATCTTAACTAATTAGTTTAATTGTTAATAATTTAATAGCAACCAGAATTTTCTGAGAGGCATAGTACACATCCAGCCTTCACAATGGTGGACCATGAGCTAAAAAAAAGATATGTTTTTGTTTGTTTGTTTTTTTAGTTCTTCTGTGTTTGATCTGCTGACAGAGAATACCCAGGTCAGAGATCATGCTGTGCCATCATTCCTTCTCAGCCTGCAGCCCCATGATTCACAGATTACAATTACAAGGGACATGAGAAAGGGAAGCACATGCTGTGGGGCTGTGTACTGGACCGTGAAAGTTTAAATCCCCCTTTCTTTGAGGGGTGGATGGGACCAAAACTTTTCTGCCGAAGTGGAGTGCCCACTGAGATGACAATGCCATTGAGGTATTTCCATGTGAAAAGGTGGTGAATCCACTGGAATTGCATGTTTGCCATAGGTGTCAAGTCTCAGAAACACTCAGTTGCTAAACACCAGTGCAAGTGCTAAGACAAATCCTGATATGACATTAAATAGTAGCAGAACTAGTAGGTGGACTGCTCTGCAAGAGGGGCTGCACACCCCTGGGTTTTTTCAGGCTTCAGGTTAATTTTTGCCTTTTTTTGGTTCTGGGAGAAGGCAGAAGTGTTGGGCTCTGTGCAGCACTGATCACCACTCCAAGAACAGGGAAATCCCATCTCAAAGCTGGCTGTGTTGGCAAAGGCACTGGGAAGGTCAGTGACTGTTTGACCAAGAAACTCTCCTGTCTCAGCCTTGGAACTGCAGCTCAAGAAAAACCACCAACAGCACAAAACATGCCAATCCAGACACAGCAAGTCAAGAGCAACACTCCAGTGACTCAGTAGGAGAAATTTCTGCAGTTACCTCTCCTTCACCTCTGGGATGAGCTGGCAACAGATCCTGCACCTGGTGCTCAGCACAGTCTGGCACTAGGCTGCTGGAATTGGCAAGGGCAGGTTGAATACAGCCTTAGGCAAAGTAAGAGAAGTGACTTGGCATCAAGAAGGAAAACACCACTGGAAGAAGGCAGGCAGGGTGCATGAGCACCAAAGTGCTGCACGAGTTTCAGGCCTCACAGAGGCTGCAACCAAGATAAACTACTGATGTTTTTTAAGGCTTTAGAAAATGAAACAAAACTAATAAAACCCATCCGGACACACAGGAAGGAAAAGGAAACAAATGCCAGGATGAGTTAATAAAGCTTGAGCTGTGATCAGCCCCACCAAGGTTGCTGTGATGCATGCCCCAGCTTGTCAGCAGGTGGTGAAGGCAAAGGGCAGAAACCTGGGTACTGATGAGGTCAAAAGTCCTCCATCTGCAGTACTTGTGGCACAAAAAAATGCTGTAGCCTGTGGCTTGTTTCCTTAGTTCTGCAGCCTGCCCACCTCAGGCTTCACGGAGTCCCACCATCTCCAAAGATCCCTTGTCTGCTCTGCCCTCAGGCACGGTGACCTCACATTGCAGATGTTCTTCCTCCCTTCTCTGGGGAAAGCACTTCCAAGGAACTGTCTGAAAGCAGTGTTCCTTTTCTTCTATTCATAGCTGTCTTAATCACACATTCTATTTTTCCCTGTGTGGTGCTCGTTATGCTGGCTCACGAGTTTCTTAGCTCATCAATTCTGCACTCTGTTCAAACTCAGTCAAAATGCCAACATAACTCAATGTACTGCCTGAGCTTAAGTTACAATAACAATTATTAGAACAAAATGACAGTCATCACACCAAGGTGTTACTAACTGGGAGTCGGGAGACAGAAAAATCACTTTGTTGCTCTTAAATATTGTTTGTTTAGCAAGTAATTTTTCAACCTTATTGTATTTCAGAAATTCTCTGAAACAGGAGGGGTGTGTTGTCAAATGTGGCTTCTTTGCTGTATCCAAGGGAACAAGATCCTTCCTAAGAACTGCAATAAAAGCAGCATTGTTAAATTCAAGCTCCTTCCTACCTTTCTGAGGAGTAAGAACTACTGAAATGTTTAGTGAGGGAGACAGAAAACATGCAAGTGCCAAATGACACAACCTGCTGTCTGAGCTGCTTGGTGTCCAGCAGTGTCAGAGCCTTACACAGCACCATGGACAGCCTTAAATGTGCAGCCAGGCATTCTGTGGGAGTTCACAATTCCTTATTTTGCCCAGAGTTAGAAAGGACCAATCTGCTCTTCACAGAGGCCCTTCAAATATTGTACTTTAAAAACTAGCTGGGTTCTAGATTGGTCAGAGCTCTTAAAAATTATGTTCCACTGCAATTGTTCAGGTATTTGCTACAGCCCTCAGTATTGTGTGTTTCTAGTTGGAATTCAATCTTTTATTTTTACTATTGGGTATTTTACTAGGTACTGACAATTCAGAGTTGCATAAGTTAAAGACCACAGCCCTTGCTGGAGGATCCCCATATTCTTCTGTCAGATATCACAGTAACCTAGACCACATGGTCCAAATTCATGTACACTGAACCATGCCTGTTTGAATCACAAATGTTCCTGGCTAAAATCTCCTTTTATTGACACTAAACGGTAATAAACCATATTGCAGCCACTTTTACAGTGCAGCCCTAGATAAATTTCCCTTAGCCTCTAACATCCTTTCACTATCTATGAGAGAACAAGACAAGCCAAAGGTTGTTTTTCTGTAAGTGTCTGCTAGAGCTAACAGCCTCTCCAGCCCAAAACGTCCTTTTTATTTCAATCCCATAAGTCACTAATCCACAAAAAGATAAAATATACAAGATATCCCCCTTTAACCCCCAGCACTAAATAAAAGAAAACGAGAACTGAAGACCATGTGCAGTACGTCAGGGCACTTGGCTATTTTGGCCAAGTCTTCTAC
Organism: Sakesphorus luctuosus; assembly: GCA_013396695.1. Taxonomy (NCBI): domain Eukaryota; kingdom Metazoa; phylum Chordata; class Aves; order Passeriformes; family Thamnophilidae; genus Sakesphorus; species Sakesphorus luctuosus. The sequence continues at coordinate 1,226,334 of VWZD01012184.1, read as the reverse complement.
TGTCACATTACATGGATCAAGCAGTGATGCATATTCTGGGATTACACAGATGATCCTTTTTCTATTTAGAGAGACTATAAAGAATAAAATTATATAATAAAAAATTTATTGTAAACTACTGTAATTTAACTGCTTCTTACAGTGAATAATGTGGCCCTAAGTTATAATATTGTTATGTTTCAGAACAGTTTGTGGTAGCTTTTTTCATTTACTTCAGACAAAAACTACTTCAGATTATATTAAAACTAGTTATTGGACCTGGGAAAGCTTTTATCAAAAGGTAGACAGCTCAAGTTGACTGTACATCAGCATGAGATAAATATAAGAGTTGTGTGATACCATGCTAGAAGATCTAAATGAAATATAACTGGATTTCCAGTTGTCAAGCAATCACATGAGACTATATTGTTATAGCAGAAAAACAGAGAAAAAAAAATAAGACCTGTTTCAATTAAATTGAAAAACAAAAACTTAATGAAATATGTCAGCAGTAAAATTAATACAAAAACTTGTATTTTAATGGGAAAATAAAAATCACAGCATCATCAGGGAATGCTTTCTCACATATAAGCACAGAGGAAGCATGCAAGAAGTCCTTTCCATCCTGATTCCAGTTTCTGGTACAAAGGTTCACAATACAGTGTTACAAAACATCCATTTCTAGATGGATCATTTTGCTGTCCTTCCTATCCTTCAGCTCAAAAAATCTATTTAGGAAGTGTGAAATCTTCCTTCCAGAAGCACTCTGGAAGCTCCCTAGGCTCACAGACTGTGCTTCCCTGTGTAGATTCCTCATTCTGCAGCCCTGACATCCTATGGAACATCTCTACTAATGTATTAGCTTCAGTAGCTATTCTAATTTTAGGACTTGCTGTCAGCAGCAATCACTTTGTGTTTTTCCCAGTGTGTTTTCTACCTCCTTCTCCTTCATAAATAAAATCGAAGCAATATCTATTCCTTAGAGAACATGTCAAATTATCTATTGTAATGTGTGCCTCTTCAATTCCCATCTTACCTGGCAAGTGGGCAGGAGGAGGCTGTTTGCACAATTGCTGCTGAGACCAAGTGAAACTAGTTCAAGACAGAGCTAACATCTTAAACTAGAGAGAGCAGAGGAACTCCCTGCAGCAGTGTTCTGTGATCTCCTGAACTATGTGCTGTGGAAGATACTGTCCGTATAGAGAATTTTAATAAAATTGTATCTATTTTCCTGTCTTTTAAATTTGGCCTTTCTGTCCCTATTAAAGATAGGCCAAGAAAGCCCCAGAGACATATGTCTCCCTCTGTGCTGTTCATTTCCTCATTATGCACTCTAGATTTTTGCTACTAACAGACCAAAAAGAGAAAAAAAGAACTTTGTAAATGTTGAAAATATCGCCAACAGCTCTACTGTTCCTTTTTCAAACACAGGTATCCAGGGAGAAAGGTACCCCTGGGTGTTTAATTCGCAGTTTAGGAAGAAAACAAAATAAGAGAAGTGAAATATTTAAAACCCCTCCATGGAGTACATGAAGAACAAATACAGGAGGAGAAAAGGAAACCCTCACAGTGGTGTGTTTGTGGAGCACCTGGGGCTCATCCCTCTGACTGGCACAGAGACAAGTTTCATCAGCATTGCATGAAAGAGACATGAACTCATCTAACCATTAGTGAAGAAGTTTTAATTGCAGGTTTTTGGAGGAAAAAAACGCCTCTGCACTTCTAGAAGGGCAAGAGGAAATGAACACCAGCATTTCAAGCATCCTGTTTCCCTCCCTTCTTTCCCTGAACCACTTCTCTCTGTCCCCAGGGTGACCCAATGTGAGGGAGGGAAGGCCATACTCATGAGGGAGGCACATGGTGTGTGCAGCTCAGTCCTGCCCTGCTCATCAGTCTGACAGAAAGCAATGCAGTGAGCACCAGCACCCAGGCTCAGCTCTCTGCTCCCTTGCAAAAGGCTCCAGGGTGCCCCACTGGCTCAAGAAACAGCCAAAAGCTGCTAGGACTTCCCCAGCATGGAGCTGTGAAGTCAGCAACGGGGTGGCTCTCCTGCAAGAGGGCACCTCTGGGAAGGGATCCTGTCCTTGTCCTAAAGGAAGAAAGAGCTCCCTAAGCAAAAGGAGCAATACCATACCCTCTGTTTCCCAAGGGGATCAAAGTCATAGCTTCTGCCAGAACAGACAGACGTGCCTGGAGCTTGAGTGAAAGCTAAATATAGGAGCATCAGACAGTGATGACAGAAACACCTACCCATGGGGCTGTGCTCAGGGACTGAGAAAAGAGCAGTCTATCCTCCTACAGAGTCACCAGATAAGCTCAGAGGTTGCCTCTTTCTTCAACACTCCTCTGGAGGATTAAAATATATCTGAGGAGTAGAAAGGTGTATCTCTTTGCCTCAGGTTTCTATTATCTATTAACCACTTTGGAGTTTCATCTTCTTTTTTCCATGCTTTTTACAGAAGGGAAACTCCAAATCAAACTATACAATGATGGTAGGGTTTTTGTTTGTTTTTCTATTCAGTTCTATCCCTTTTTAAAGGCTAAGGTAGACAATCCCACTGCAAACCTCTATATTACTCTGGCCCTTGAAAAATCTGCTTATGATTTTCCCAGATCAGTGTAACTGCTGTCACAGTCTACGTCAACACCTGTATCCTGGTTTAAACCATGATTCTCCAATTTTTCCTAATCCACATGGCCTTTTCCTGGCATTTACATTTAGAGTAGCATCAAAATTTAACCTGTGTAAGTAGTGTGGAAGATGCACAAATGCTAAGCATGGAATGTTGCTTTTGGGTGAAAGATAGAGGGGAACAGAAGTTTCAAGGACCAAGTCAGAGATCTCCAAAGCTACAGTTCTAAATGTACCCAGAGATGCCTCCCATTCCCTATCTGCATTTCAGTGAAGACTAACTACTTCCTATTTGATGAACTGGAAGAAGATTGAAAAAATCCCACCATTGATTGCACAGGGGTTTTCTTTCCCAAAACTGTACAAAATCCACCAATCTGTTTTAAAGAAAAGCCTCACCTTTGCTCAGCAAGCTGCAGATATTCTATAGTTTCTCCAAGGCAATTCTGTTCACTTGCATCATTGTCTGCGTGCCTGAACAGCCCTTTTGTCTCCCCCAGTTCTCATTCTGGGCACGTCAAGAGTTCTGCAGAAGGAGGTGGTCAGCGTAAATAAACCTGAGACACCTGACCGAGGGTTAAGTGAGGCAGAGCCTGTTGTAACTGCACTCCCTGTTCCCTATAAAGTCACCCTAGGGCAAAGCCTCCATCCCTTCATTATTCAAACTCCATTGCCAGCCTTTCTTTTCCTGGTAACTGTCAACTCGCCCTTTGTCTGCTCTGACAACAAAAGCTCTTGTAAAACCCACGGGCAAGCTTTAGGAATAGGTAGCTCAGGCTCCTACAGCAGAACAATTACTAGGAAACATCAACAGCTCTGCAGGACTTACATGCACTTACCTGTACCTCCCTGAATCCTCTGCAGTCAAAAAAGGACAGTCCTATTTTCTCTGGAAATGGATGACTTTACATTGGCATCCACACCCACCTTCATTTCCCCATTCACACTCCCTGCAGAGAGCACAGTGCCATTGTGCAAGTGGCCATGGGCTCAGCTGGAATCTGTTGGGGTCATTCAAACTACTCTTATCCCAACAAACACATCTTTTTGGGGAAGGGACTGTGAAACTCCTAGCTGTGCTTGCATCCTTTTCCCTTCCCCTGTGCAAGGGTGTTCATCCTAACAGTGTGATTCTACTGAAAGAACAGAGCAAGTGCTATCTCAAGACTCAGTCTAAGAACCAGAGGTGACATTTTCCTCCCTTTCTGGCAGCCTCTGTGCACTCAGGATGTCAGCTGCCACAGCTCAAACACCTTCTGTGTGGCAGGTCACCTGCCCTTTGGAAAGAAGGAAAGACAGTGGCTGGATGTTGGAAGTAGTCTGGGCATTGCAGGCACCACCTGCCTTGGATCCGCATCTCTCTCCTGAGACTGGCAGCACATCCCTTTCTCTTCCTCAGCTCCCCTACCACCCTCTTCCAAAATACTTTTTGGGTGGCCCTCAAAGATGCAGAAGCCCCTAAGCAGAGCCTTCAAGCTTAGCTTCCATGGTCAGTCTCTGCCCAATCCTGACCATTCCTCTGCCCTTCCCCTTTTTCAACCACCAGCTCAGGACAAAAGTGACAAGTTCTTGCTGCTTTCTTTGTTTCTCATCTTTTTCCCTTGTCTTCAACAGTCTTCCCTGCTCCAACATTATCTTCTCCCACCATCTCCCCACTACACAACCAAAACCATTCCAGCTCCCCCAATCCTCTTCCAGGTATAGAAGATTGTCTCCTAGTCTTGGTATGTGTACATGATTTATCTTGCTTAAAGCAGAATCATGCCACCAGCAGCAGGCAGAGGAAAAGAAGGAACAATTCTTCTTCTAGCTTGCTCCTGTTGCTGCTTTTCCTGTTCAGTGTTCTAGACTATGACACTGAATTTTTTAAAGCAATCCCTTCAGTAGACATGGAGAGTCCATAACCTTCATAAATACAAGTGAAATACAACAGAATTTAAAGACCAGAAAGGGTTATTCTGATACTATTAGGTGAACCACGTACCACAAACTGGATAAAAATAGGCATTCTTTCAGTCTGTTTTCTGAGTTTGTGGCATTCAGTAGGGTAGGCTGTTCAAGTTCCTCAATTTTAACAGTTATTGAAGGATTTGCCTTCCCTGGAGTTCCAATTCATTTTTCTATTTGTTTAATATATTTGATTTCTGGCACAGCCTGTGGCAGTAAATTCCAAAATTAATTACATGTAATGGCTAAAAAGCTCCTTTTGACTTAAAACCATGAGATTTCATTGTAGCTGTGAGATGAATTATGAATAATAGTCATTGCACATTGTTTCAGACTCCAGAAACACCTATCAATTCAATAAGAGCATTAATCTGACCACTTACAGATTGAAATATTTTTACACTGGGCTCAGTGATGAAGTACATAAATGCAGATCCATCAGTAATAAATTGCAGTAAGTGAAATCTCACGCTGCTTGATGTTGGTGAGCATCTGGAGATAAAAGGAATCCTGACAAGCAGTCATAGTCCTTTTCTTATGGCAGGAATTCCCAAAAGGCACCAGACTTACTGGGATCATGTTGATAGCCATAGACACACTGCCATTCTACAATGCTTCTTTCTCCAGCGCAACATACTATCACCCTTGAAAGCAGAAAGCCTGAAGCTGCTTATCTTGTTTAAATGGCTTTGCAGTGCTGTTGAAACGTAAAACAATGAAATACAACAGCTGCTCTTTAAATATTAGTACTATATATTCACCTGGCAATAAATACAACCTAGCCTTGCTGGGAGATGTTAAGACGATGTTTCCTTCAAGGGTCTTCTGTCACATATCACATCTGCAAGCACTTTATGTACCCAGGACAAAACTGGGAGCTCCTGAGAGTTCTCAATACACAGTTCTCATTTCTAAACTGACCAAGGGCAGGTTATGGGTTATGGACTGGGGTGTGAGTTGGCGTTATCCGCTCCTCTTGCCATAAGGAAACCTTTCAGCTGTGCGACTGCAGGAGCCAAAGCACAGCAGCAGCAGCACAGCAGCCCCCGCCTGGTGGCAGCACTTGCACATGGGACAGACCCGCACACAGGAGAAACAGTTTAAAAAAAATTAAATTTCAGTCTTGCTTATGTGGAATGAGTTCCATTATTTATATCATGCTTTTTAGTATTGTCAAGTTTCCTTTTCCAGCAGAAACTCCCATCTTAACAGGTAAAGCAAAGACTTGAAATCCTACCTGTTTTATTTACCCCTACAGGTGTTTAACTACAACACTTAAATGGTGTACAACACTCATCTGAAAAATCCTCCTGTCTAAACCACTCGAGATGCAGTTTTTCTGTTAGACCTGTCTCACTATGCATTATGTTTATAATTCTCAAGGATCAGTAAAATGGGTCTAAAGAAGTAATGCTCTAATAAAACTAAAATTGCCTGTTACACAGTCATCTCTCTGTTCACGTACAGCTTAAAGTAATTTCTTAGTTTAAGCATCCCCTTACTTTCCCCAAATCTGCCACTTCTTTATGGTGACCACAGTTTCCTTGTCCTTCAGAGGATGACTGGATGTTACACGACCTTCAAACAGTGAAGATGAATACTTTTCCACATACTGTTTTTGTATTCATGTATTTTGTGAATGCAATCATATACCATTAATAACTAAATTTAGCTTTTATTAAGCATGAATGCACAACAGAAGAGACAGAAACATTTTATTTCACTTCTGCATTTTATTCTGAAACCACTGACCTCATTCTCAGAGCTAAAGATGTAAAGGTAAAACAAAGAGGAAAGGATGAAACAAAGTGCCATGAATCAGTAATCCAAAAGCATTCTTCTGCAATACAGGAAAATAAATCAGGTTATGTTTTGCTGTATGAAAATTTAATGAAAAAATTGTATCCAACATATCAAGTTATAGTTTGGATCAGAACATAATCGAGACCATCAGTTTCTTCTGATTTCTAGTTTTTACTTAAGGAAAACCCCAAGTGCCTTTGTTGCATATTTTTTGGAAAAGCTAAGGACAAAGAAAACAGGAAAATGCAACTTGCAGGTAAAGGGGAAAAAAACTCATGTTCCTTGACTTATGAGCTCTTAGAAAATGAACAACTAAACCTAGATTTGCTTCATCTTTCAAGTACCTTGTGATAAACCTGCTCAAAATATTGTTAAAATGAACCTTTTATCCTGCTTTACATCGGTTTGTTTAAAGAATAAACTTGTCTGTTCTAGACCAGCAAACCTTAACTTTTTCCAAAACACACAAACGCATTCCAAACAGTATTTCAGTACACTTATACTGATCTTAAGGAACAGCCTTGCAAATCATGCATCCAAGACAGAAGCAATTTTTAGACTAGTTGTAATACCTCATCCTCTGAAAGACTTCTAGAAATACTTAAGTCATTCAACAAAACAAGCTTGTGGAGCTGATAAAAGACCATCTCCTCTTTCATGATGCTTTTCAGACTCGTGAATAGTCTGCTGAGAATCCACCTAATCAAAAGAAGCCAGATGAAAGTCAGAATGCATTCCTAGTAATATTTTCCTATGTAACACAGTTATGAAAAAGTCTTGAAGAGTTCTGAGTTTCAAAACCTACAGGAACTACAGTTCCATGCCACACATTGCAAGAGAAGAGCCAGTGCAACAAAATGCTGTATCTCATGGTTTGCCCAGAATACAAGTCCATAACCATTTTCAAAGCATTACAGGTAGCATTTTATGTGATGATACAAAAAAAAGATGATCTGAGATTCTTCAGATGCAGTGGGGAAAATCCTGATCCAATGCCTATACATTACCTTATTATACAAGCTAAACAGCAATAAAAGTGTAAAAATGAAATGTTCCTAACACCAAGGATAACTGAATTTGAAATATGAAAATAGAACCACATTGGCCTAAGGCAATATATCACAACACACAAAAAAAACATGCCTTCTATAAACAAGTGCCCTTGGTGCTCATTCTCTGTGGTGTCTCTTTTCAAGAAGAGAGACCCAAACCCCTCCTTTATACCCCCCAGAGTGGAAGAGGCACAGGAACATTGTGTATAGAAGTCTTACTCCTGCACTCAGTAACTCCTCACCCCCTTTATTTAGGAAACTGCACCTGTTCTTCAGGAGATGTAGTGGCTTGCAGAGGCCCTTACAGAAAGAAAGGTAAGATTTCTAGCAGAGTAGGAAGGTAGTGGAGTTTTCTGCTTTAGGAAACCCTCCCAGGCCTCGAGAAAACTGCCCTCCTGCCTGATCCTACCCCATTTGTCCTAAAACAAGCCACATTTCTGTCTTTCCAGAAGGGAAAAGCCACCTGAAAGCACAGCAATCCAAACCAAAATTAAAACACTCTGCATTCAGACATACCCTATACAAGGAAAATGTAGCAATGGCTGCTTAATACAAAATTTTAACTTCTAATGAGCGTAGAGTTGCCTTTACAATCTCTCTCAACTTAAAACCCATGGAAGACTTCTGCTTGAAAAAACTAAGTATTTATATACACAAAATTAAAACCCAAACCACCGAACTAATAAATAGACTACAAAAATAGAGTATCAATAAAGACTGATGTATACACAAAAGGTCTCATGCGTTAAATGTGATTCTACAGTGCCTTCAGTATTTTCAAATTCAATAATCAAAAGAAAGACACTCTTCCAAAGGAAATTCTCCTTTTTAACATTCTTAACTAACTATACTGGGGTAGTCTAACTCCTCAAGAAAAAAGTTGAAAAAAAGTACCTTTATACCCTTACCTGATTCCTTGCATACAGGTTCTCACATCACGTAGGAACAATTTCGAGCCCTTGGCTTGCAAATTAAACTGAAATTACATAAAAATAGCCTTAAGAAACACACTTGCATTTGATTAATTATGAAGACAAAGGAGTTTTTATACTAGATACAACTAAGTGTTTACAAGGTGTCTGTGCTGAAGGGAATCTTAAATATCTTTGTTAATCTAGTCTGAATTGTTCACTTCTCTGTACTTTGCCCCTCTAGTGTAAGAAGTCAAAATACAAATTTTCACAGATACATTAAGTGTATCAGAATGTATTTTCTTCTAAAGAAAAAGAGATTTTTCTTTATTACAAAGTACTAGAATTTGAAACTATGATTTATTCCATAAGTTTTATGTATGCTTACTCACTAGAATGCATAATACAGCTATTTTTAGGGTATTTTGTTTTGCATGACAACTCAATTACTATAGATTGTCTGTCTGCTCCAGTTATTTCCTCAAGCTGTGCAAAGTAGAACAGTAGTAGACATTAATTAATTCTGTCTAGATGTGTTTTTCAAACACTGATTTTAGTCTTAAGTAGTGGTGACATGTAGTAAATACAATTAGCTTTTGAAAAATGAAAAAAAGTTATTAGAGACTGTTCAGGCTAAATTTCTACCTATGTACTCTTACTAATAAATGTTAGGGTTTTTTTCCCCCCCAATACTTAAAAAGTACAATTAGGAAAAAATAATCAAAACCAAGAAAGATTTTACACACAGGGAAAAAAGAAATCATTACAATAATCAGACTGTTTATTCCTTCCAATATAAACATATAAAAATTTTAATAAAAATAGCTATAGGATTGTTGGAAGACAACCAGTAAAAGCATAAAAGAGAGAAAAGGCTACCACAGAAAGGTATAAAATCCAGAAGAAAAAAACCAGGCTGATGGGTATGACCAGGTAGTTGCTGCTGCCTGAGCTGCAGAACACATCAGTGCTGAGGACATGAGTCAAGGAGCTGCACAGGCTGCCCCTTCCCCTCCCAGCGGGCTGGAGATGTCTGAACAATCAGTCCCAAATAGGTGCTGAAACGGTAGCAAGTGTTCACATGTCTGAAGAAATAGCAGTGACATTTTAGTGCCTTGAATTTCACATGGAGGTGTTGATGACCGAGCATGAGCTGTTACTGTCACAGTCACCTCCAGAGAGGGTTTGTCTCTTTGCTTCTTTCTGCCTATCCACATTCCTTGACTCCTCTACTGTTTATGCTCTTTTAATTTCATTTCCAATGCTTCAAAAGGTAAGGCTGACCCTGCACTTGTTAATTTATTATGCAATGCACACGAATTTTGAGTTTTGGAAATAGGAAGTATGTGTACTTGCTTTACACTTAAAGCAATGCAATCATTTTTTTTCACAGATAAGACACAAGGGAAAAAAATTCAACTGAGCAGGTACATTCAAAACCAAGAAACGCCTGGAAAAGCAGCATAAACAGCTGCTCTGATAATAATTTTGATAACCCTGGGTAAGAACAGCTAAGCTCAAAAGCTTCTGATCTTTATCAGCATGAGGAACTGCCTCACTCTGGCATCATATATTTACTTAAGAAAAGCTCTATTGGCAAAAAAGGTCATATTTCCTAAAGATGAGGCTAATGCTAGAGTCCATAACCTAACTCTGAATTCATGCCTAAATCAGAGCTCTTTTTAAACACTGGTTTAGTGGAGAGCCAGGTCAGGATGAGAAAATTCTCCTGATGATACAGACAGCACTAAAATGCACACTCTGTGTACAACCAAAGATGTTTCACAGTATGCTCAGCAGTGGCAAACATTAGAAGGAGCTGTTACAGGGATACCTCATTGCACTAATTCCACCAAACTACAAGCTGAAAAAATTCTCAAGGCTGCCTGCATTGCCTCACAGTGGTCTTTTCAGAATCACTGCTTCAGTTACAATAAGCAGGAAAGCTTGCTGGGAAAAAAGGCAGGTGGCCTTGTTTCAGTTCCTAAATTAGCTGGGACTTACAATTACCCTGGCCAATACCCCTTCTGCACAGGTCTACAGAGAGAGGAAAGGCACCAGATATGATTCAAATTTAATATACAGGGAGAAAGATTTCTAAATCTTTCTTCACTCTAATGCCATAGAACTTCATTAGCTTTGTCATGGGTGAAAAAATAAAAAAAAAAAAGATATAAAGAACTGGTATCCTGCAAAACAAGTTTTACAGTCTAGGGTTTGTGACTCTCAAGCGATTGGGCTTCCCTGAAGAACCAGTGCTTCCACAAGAAGTCTAAAGTTGTTTAGTATACTGCTTTATAAATAAACAAAGTAAATGAAATGCATCATTAAATGAGAGCATACATTATTGTTCCACAGCCTAATCTGAGCTATGCTTTAAGCAATCATTCATATTGTTTTTGCTGAGACTGCAAAAGAGAAGGTCTTATTTCTACAAAATTATTACCACAGAAGCTTCTGACGAATATTTTCCTGCAGCTGCGTCATTTGCTCTTGTCCAGAACATACTGCACCTTCACAGAGCAGCTTATTAATGGCTGCCCTTAGGTTGTTTATCTGTAAAACACCAGTGACAGAACATAAAGCACTCAAAACCAGCACCAGAACTGTACTGTATTACACTGTCGTGAAGGTGGTCATGGCACCCATACCCCCCAACTTCAAATGGAACATTATTTGCATAAGCAAAAACATCTGAAGCTTTAGCAACACTTCTTCCTCCAGTTGCATCTCTGCTGGTCAAAGATGTTACGGTTTAGCTACTTGATAGGACAGTCTTCAGTGTTGCTCAGATGTACAGAGGCTACCACTTGCCTGGACCTTTTCCAACACAGAACTCCTTCTGTAGAAGTTTTAAGAATTTTCTCTATCTGTCCATACGTTTCACATGTACAACAGCCTGGTGCTACCATTCTGGCTAGAGCATCATGAATACAGACATCACACCAAGTTAGTGCTTTCAGAAAACAGCAGCTCACAGGTATGTGCACCAGCATTCCACTGTGTCCTTAAAAAACCTCTAGAAACCACTGGTCATCCCCTCCCCTACTCGCTCTGCACACAGAACAGACCAGGGCATGTGAGGCCCTTCACTGTCTGAGGCACATATCAAATCTGAAGCACATGTCAAACACAGCCACTGTCCTGCACACATTTCCCTCTGACAGATCTCAATCTATGAGTTGCAAAAGGCTGTAACGAGGAACGTGGGGGTTTTATTGTTTGTTTAGTTGATCTGCTCTAAGAGGAGCAGCTCAATACAGATGACTTATCAGAGCTGTAAAATCAAACTGAAGCCTGCAAAGCAGCAATGCCAGACATGTCAGTAGAAGCCGCAATGATCCTACGAGTAAGACTAACAAGTATTGACATCTGGTTAGTGCAAAACTGATGCTTTTTCTTTTTAAGTGTGTAACAGTCTATAATATTGTATTTGTTCAAAGTGTAACGAGGGGGCAACTGTTCCTCCTGATAAGAATCCAAGGTTATAAACAGCCAGTGTATTAAAAAAAAAATCCAAACAAAAATAACGAATAACCCAAACAACAAACAAAACTCCCAAAGCCTCAGGTCCAAACAAGTTTTTCTATTAATTCTGAGAGTTAACAAGTTCTGATGCACTGACTTCTACTGAATTCTTACTGTAGTGAACATTCTTATGCAAGTTTTACCTCTGTTATGTCTTCCACTCCAAAATGCACATCGAATTCCAGGTCCATATCATTTTCTGGAAGCAGGGGAGCCCCAGAAGTCTGACTCGAACCCAAACCACACAGAACACCAGTAAAATACTTTTCAGTTTTATCAACCCTACATGAAAAAGAAAGAAAACAGCCTCACCTAGAGATGAAGAAATTAAACTCATGAAGACAAACTGAAATGCATTTGCCTAAGCCATGCCAAGTGAGACACAATATTTTGAAGAAGGTAGAACAACTGAGAGCCATTCACATCTAGTCATATTTGGTTTTTAAATACAGTGATGAAACAAAACTGAAGTTCTGTTTATGAACATATATAAAATATAAAATGGTCATAAATAAGTAAAATTAAGGAAAGCTAGCTTCACATTGTTGAAATGACCATCTACAAATACCCGGATTTAAAGAAAACAGTAATGCAACTGCCAGCACTCAGCTTTTACAAAAGATTACTGAAGTTCCTTTCCTCATGTAGATTTACAACAGCCAGTTCTACATTCCATTTTCCCAGGCTTCCAGCATGACTGTCAGGAACTGTACTGTCTTATCACGAGGGCAGAATCTGCAGCACCAATTCATATGTATGTGAACAAGTTTTTAGCTACATGCTACACTAAAACTCATAAAAATAGCAGGAAGAGAATATTTAAAATGCTGAAAGCAGAGGTGGGAAAAAATGTCAAACATTTCTGAGGGTCCTAGAAACAAGTAATAATAAAAGAACCACTACTTTTTAAAATGCATGACTACCTGAGTTCTATTGTAGGAGCAAACAGCATACTGAGGAGAGCAAGCAGGCCAGGGATAGGAGGCATCAAAGATGTTTCCCTTAAACACACAGTAGATCCTGGCATCAAAAGAAACATAATTAAAATAAATCTAAGGAGCATCTAAAGAAAATGAAACCTCAAAAAGATGTAACATGGAACTACAGTGACATATTTACTAAGAGAACTACTCTCAAAACCATAATCCTAGAGAAACCATTCAAACATTTTTATTCGGCATTACCATTTGCATTTAGTAATACATCAGCAGCGACCAACAACTGCTCAAAGGGATCTTCTGCAGGATCACGGACAATAACAGAGTTTATGCTGTCCTTACGTATGAAAGTATTTCTAGGGAAGAAATAAGAAATAGTTTCAACATTAAAAAAACAAAACCCCATATAAACATGTAAACAAAAGAATGACTTGAAATTCACAACACAAACTCAAAATAGCTTTTACTGGTTATTCAGGTTACCCGAATACCATTTAGCAGATTTGTATAGTAGTTAACAAACAATCTCTCTGTGAGACAATAATGCACCTTTGATAAAACTATTCTTAAGATTTTAAATAGCAATAGTGTGCACATTAATACAATTCAGGCCTGATGGCTTCAGTCTTTTCAATGAATAAAAACTCAAAAAATCTGAC